>JAZKJV010004991.1:0-204455 GCA_037367405.1 Ottelia alismoides
AGCTCGCCGAGGTCCGCCGATGCTCAAAATTGCACCCCGGGTGCGATTCCACAAGCGTTGACCTGCAAAACAAGATGAGAGGGTCCAGGGCAAGTTGCCTGGACCCGAGGAGGTGGAATAGAGGCGCGAAACGGATGGGGGTGACGCGACCGGAGTTGCGCTCCGGCGAGGATGGGTGATTATGCGAAATGATCGATGGAACTTCAAGATTTGATAGGGCTTTTAATCCTTACGATAACAGGAACAAAATGGCATGAATAAAAGGGCGGGGTGAGCCCTCAATGGCCGGGGCCAGAGGGAAGAAGGGTACCTCAACCGGCGTACTCACGGGAGGTGATGGACGCACCTCCGACCTCGGTTGCCTTGGCTAATGGCTTCGCGGTGGAGCTGTCACCTCCAGGAAGCTCTGGAGCTAGGATTAGGCGCGAGGGGTGGACCGAAGGAGTTCAAAATTCAATCGCAAGGTCGGGGGTTTCTCTTATTTGGTTTGACCCTGAGTTGCAGGGGTCCAAAGACCAAGAAAATTCTTGCGCCACAGTGATGCTTAGCCCGATGTAATCACATGGCGAGCAAGATGGATGGTAGGTGGAGAGATTTGCAGAAGAAGGTTTCGCGAAAGGATGAAAGTTTATGCCCTCGAAAAAATCCGCAAATGCGGGGAGAAAACGAGGTGGCAGAGCTACAAGGAGGGTAGGGCATCCAGTTGACCGAGGTCAACTGTTGACGCCTCCTGGTTGGTTCACGTGGACCAACCAGTTAAAATCCTAAAAATTATTTTGTAAAAATCAATTAAAAATAGAATAAGGCCGAATTAATTAATGGTTATAACATGAAAAATGCCTAAAATTTTATGTAGTATTTTATTCTGATTTTTATTTTTTTATGACTTATATTTTTACAAGTTGCTTTTATACCCCTATATAGGTATATTACCTATGCATTTTAGTATCTTATTTTTATTTTGTGTATTTTATTTTTATTATTTTTTGTTTATGATTTTATAAAATTAAAAAATACTTTTATACACATAAATATATTTTTATTTTATTTTATTGATGTGTTTTGTATATTAAATAAAATATAAGTATAAAAAGTATAGGTATACATATAGGTAATGTATCTATGTATTTTATTTTTAAGTATTTTATTTTTGTTTTTATTTAGGTTTTTATTCTTATTTTAATGTACATAATTATTATAAATAATATTTACAACATTATAAAAATATAAAAATATAAAAATAATGAATAAATAATAAATTGAATATTTTAATCTGTACAATGTATAATGTGGGTCCAAAACTCAACTTTCAAAACGTAGCTCCGCCAAATGCAAAACCATCGCCATTAAATAGCTTATTTTCTTCTATATACAATTAAAGGTGAGTATGCTGCATTTGGAGTTGTCGTTTGTGAGACACGGGTCTGGGAAGTTGGGATTCTGGAATTTTATTCAGACCATAACTTTTTATCTGTACATTATTTTTCAGTGAAATCAATTTTGTATTTTTCTTTATGAAATTATCTACAATTTTCATGACAAAGTTTCTTTATTTGATGGATAAAAAGTGGAACCAAAAATAGGTCCCAAAATGAATAAAGAATGAATAGATTGTATAGGTATTTCATCTGCTTTTCTGACCTTATCTCCCCCTACTTTATTCCTTGTCGACCTATTCATCAAGATGCCTAGGTCTCAGGAGTTTTGGGTCATAAAATATTTACAATATTTTATTCTTTTTCTTTTCTTTATTTATTCTATAATTTTGGCTTTAATTACAGCATTTTATACACTATATAGATGCACATGCATGAATGCTAAGATGCTCTATTTAAGGGTATTTACAGGCATTTGCTAGGGTTTTTAGTGCCAAAATGATAGAATAAAGATGATGAAATGTGGATTCATTAACAGTCACGCGCGTAGGCACGCGAAGTTGGCCTTTTTGCGACCATAACCTCTCAGCTTTAGCCATTTACATTTAGTATACGAAGTTTGTAATTCAGTATAATATTTGTGGACATATTGCACGCGGGTCCTCACATTTCTTGATAATTACAAAAATGCCCCTGCAAGTGTGCATTTTCCTTATGTTTCTAGCATTTTTTGCATGCATCTCTAAAACCCCAAAAAACCCCTAAAATCATAGTAGATCTCTGTTGCATAGTAGTTCATCATCTTATTTTTATTTTGCATATTTATTGTATTTCAATATTTATTAAAAATCAAAAATAGCCATTTTGTGCACTGTCTAGCTTATAAAATCCATAAAAATATAAAAACTCATCAGAAAAATCCCAAAAAAATATATTTCGTTTCTTTTAGTGTGTTCTAACTTCTAGGGATGCAAACGAACGAATACGAATGCGAATTCAGGTCATACCATAACCATATTCATTTTATATTACGAATACGAATACGAATACGAATGTTATACGAATGTAAAAAAACAAGATCCATATCCTCAAAATACGAATACTAATATGAATACGAATCTTTTACAAACAAATACGAATATCAAATGAATATTACAATAAAAAATTATATACAAAAGCGTACCTGATTATTTGGCAATCACTTCCGCATTACTTCCATATTATGACTTGAATCTGAAATTTAACTCGATATTCATTATTTTTCTACAATCAAGCAAGTATATTCCAATAAGTTTCATAAACAAAAATATTCCATACATTCCATACAAATCTTCTAATAACATCAAACATATTCTAATTCTTTACCAAAATAATCCATACATAATAAAATAATCCATACATAAAAAACATTACAAGAATATGAAATTTACCAGAGATCGATCGCAAATGGAGGCGCAGGGGCAGGGCCACAGTCGGGCTGAGCGGAGGGGAAGGAGGGGGGCTGCGGGCCTGCTGCAGGGGAGGCGGCAACCGGCAGGGGCGGAACTAGGGGGCGGCTGGGGGGCGGAGGGAGGCTGCAAGACGCTGGGCGGCGGAAGGGAGGGTGAAGGGGGCGGCGGGGGGCGGAGGAGGGCGGCTGTGAAGGGGGCGGCAGAAGGGAGGGTGATGGGGGCGGCGGGGGGCGGAGGAGGAAGGCAGGAGGGTGAAGAGGGCGGCGGAAGGGAAGGTGAAGGGGCCGGCGGGGGACGAAGGAGGGCGACAGGAGGGGCGGAGGGGGATGGCAGGGGCGGAAGGGGGGACGGCTGGTGGGCGGAGGGATGGAAGAGGGGGTGGAGGGAGGCCGCTACTGGCTGGCAGGGCCGCAAGGAGGGGCGGAGAGGGATGGCAGGGGCCGGAAGGGGGTGGCGGGGGGCGGAGGAGGGCGGCAGGCGGCGCGCGGCTATTGGAAGGGAGGAGGTCGGCGTCGGGTATAGGGTAGGCACGGGCGGGAGTTGGGTTGGGGAGAAGAAGCCCTAGTTTTCTTAGTTATTAGGTAAATAACTTAAATAAAATAATTTATTTAGTAACGAATATTCGTATTCGTATTCCTATTCGTTATATTTTTCGTATTCGTATTCGTATTCGTTAAGTAAGGATTCGTATTCGTATTCGTAACCGCAAAAAGTTCGTTTTCAATATTCGTATTCGTATTCGTATTCGCCTGTTTTAGGAAAACAAGATCCATATCCTCTTAAAAACGAATACGGATACGAACGAATACGAATATAACCGCATCCGTTTGCGTCCCTACTAACTTCAGTCCAAAATTCACTAAAAATTACAAAAGAAAACTCATAAAAATCACAAAACCCCAAAAACCTTTATAAAAATATTAAACATTCTTCAAAATCCCTAAAAATACAAACTTTGTCTCTGAATTTTCTTTGTTTCATTATCTTTCATTGAAAATTAATTTGGAGAATTTTTGTTACTGTTTTCTAATTTATTTCTCCATTTTAGTTCAACCTTGTCTGTTATTCACTGTTTTCTTGTATTTTGACTTTAAAAATACCAAAAATATTCTGAAAATTCCTTAAAAATCACAAAAACAGTAGAAAAGTATAAAAATACCAAAAACATTTCATGTCCTAATTTTTGAGCTTTTTCCCTTATTTTTATAAATAGCCTAGCATCTCTTTCCCTATATTGTATACATATTCCAATATTGAAAAAGAAAATATAAAATTCATAAAATAAAAAAAGAAAGTATAAAATCAGAAAATTAAAAATCAAAATACAAAATTATAAAATCAAAAATTAAATTAAAAAATATAAAATTAAAAACCACAAAAAATAGCCTAATAGACACTTGATCACATACACACACATTTTGAGCAATTTTGCCCCGATCTAGCCTTTCTGCTCCCTGTGTTCGACCTCTACACATACTTGCACTATACACATCTTTGTTGTAGAGTTATAATAAATTTTAACTCCGCACATTTACTTTCATTGCTTGATTTGATTTTTGTGGGTTAATTATTGTTCGAAGTTCGGATTTTCGAGCGGTCACCACATCGACTGTTGATCCGCCTTGTGGATCAATACGACCGCTCGATTTTCTCGCTTCAACAAATGGCGCCGTTGCCGGGGAGCAACATCGCTTAGTTCGGATCTTGTTTGTGATTGTGATTGATTGTCTATTTCACGGTTTTTATTTTCGCTTATTTTTGCTCTTTTATTTTGATATATCGTTTGAATTGTCTGACCACCCTCTTGTTTGACTTTGTGCGAGGTACGCGGATCGAGGGAGGCACTCCTTTCTAGGAGCGCTCGTGCAACCACGTGAGGCGGCTTCGGCTTCGCACCAAGGCGGACTTGGAGGGAATTTTGAAGACAATTTCTGAGCTTTTATTTTATTGCATTTATTTTTTGTAATTTAAGTGAGAGAGCGACCTATATTTGTAATAATACAGGTACCCTCGGACACTTGGACATTCGAGCCTAATTTCCAGGTGTTTGTACACATGGGGGCTCGCCGCGGCTTTCTCGCGTTTTCTTCGCATTTTTTATTTTGTTTTCCGAGTTTCGATTTTATTTCTTTTGTGTGATTGAGCTCCTAGTTTTAGGATTACTTGCGTAGCACTAGGTCCAAACACCTTAATCAATATTGCATGTACCTATAGTACGTTCTGGACTTAGTCAAATTTTAAGCAGTTGATTCATCATCCTCGAGCTGTCGTGCCGCGAGCTCTCCCCGCCAAGCGCTTCTCCTGAACTCGATGTGTCGAGAGGAGGAGGGGTGAGCCTAGACCGGACTTTTGGATTGAGGATCGGTGATCGACTTGTGGTGCTTCCCGCTAATAGCAATTTCTGAACTTAGGGCGATTTCATCGGCTTTGCATTTGCATATAGATAGGTTTCAATTCTGTTGAGCATCTTTGCATGAAGAGTGCTGGAGGCAAGGTGAGCATTTCTCTTTAGCATACATCATTGATTTATCGCTCGCATTGCTTTTCCGCCTCTCCCTCTGATTTTGCAAACCCAGGAGCTTAAAGGAATCGACTCCTCGTTAGGCTCGTGCATTTTTATTAAAAATCCAAAAAAGTGATAATCAAAAAAATTAGGACTGCTAATATTACTTGACCCTAAAACCGATCAAAAAGAAAAATCTTATATTGGGGTGAGTAATCCCCTCATTGTCTTCGTTTTACTTGCTCGCGCACACATTAAGGTTAGTGCCCAAATCCCATTCAGCCCCTAAGTGTTTGTGCAATTTTGGACTTCTCACTTAACTCTAATACAGACAAGATAAAAAGATCGCATTTGTGGTCTCTACCGAGTTGAGTAGGTGAATTGAGGGTTTGTATTATTTTCATTTTTTTATTGTGATTGTTTTTGTGTGTGTCCTATATCACGTCTGCGCACTTGCGCCTTTCTTCTCACTTCTCTTGGCTTGACCATCGAGCTCTCCCGATCAGTTTCTTTTGTTTCAAGATGGCTGACTGGAGCGTATTTTGTCTGGACTTTGCGGACCCCTCGTTCACTCCAGCCGATCCATCTCACTTTTTCTAGGAGGACTTTGCTCTTGATTTTTGTACATATCCGACCAACCCACTATTTCAGGATCCGGACTTTGACCTTCACTAGTCATTTCCACCACCATCACCTACACATTTCGACAACCCACTCTTTCTTGAGTATCCTGATCCGGAATGTGATTTTTATCCACACCCACCGCCCACATTCGACACACCCGATCCTGAGATTTTGGAGTCACCTTTCATGATATAAAACACTTGAGACCTTGAATCAGATGATGGAGCATATGAATTCGAGGATTGCCGACCTTACTAGTTTAAAATAAGAACCAAAATGCCGCTCCAGTCTTTGAGGATATGGAATCATTTGAGGATTATCATGAGAGCTTGCAATCGCACAAAATACAAAAAAATGAGAAAAATTTAAAAATGCAAAAAGAGTTCAGGAGACACATGATCGAGTCAGACTGTGAGGAGAGGTACCACTTGCCAGATCTTTTGACCACACATCCTCTCACACCTTATCCCACCTTTGACCCCGAGGATGCCACTGTACAGACTGCTCTTGCATACCTCGTGTATATACTGATTCCGACTTTCTCCCTTGTATGGAGGAGGTCCAAAAATTAAAAAAATTGTTGACTGAACCTGAAGTGGTGGCCACCATTCATGAGATCATCCGTGCCCCACTTCAGTGGGCCATGACTGAATTATCTACTCCTCTTCCCAAGAAGAGAAAGCGGAGGAGCAGATCTGAGCGTCATATCTTGACCATGGCCACTGCCCACGCCATCACACAACTTCCCATTCCTCAGAAGAAGAACACAGCTACACCTTTCATCACTTGCACCATCTCTGACTACACTTGTGATCGCACTCTTCTAGACGGCGGTGCTTCAATTAGCATTATACCCTTCTCGCTGGTACAGTCTCTTCACTTAGGGCCTCTCAAGAAAACCAGGATGATCGTTCAGTTTGCTGATGGATCCATCAAGAGGCCGAAGGGTATCCTTGAAAACGCCGTCATTTCGATTCAGGGCACGAGCCACACAGTTGATTTTGTCGTATTGCCTATGGAGACCTCCACTGGGGAGCACTCTCCAATCATCTTGGGACGACCATTCCTCGCCTCTGCGAGGGTCGTTATTGATTACGGATCAGGAGAGATTCGCTTCCGTCCTGCTGACGAGAGCGAAGCATTGATCACCGCACCCACTACCGACCAGAGACCTGCACCTGATGCGCCCTCACCTATCTTGGTTGACCTCGAGGATCATGACCTTGATGATACTATCAGAGAATTTTTCTGCTTATTGGATTCCACTGAGACCTGAGAATTCCTCCCGGTTGAGGAAAACTCGGAAAGCATAGACCTCGACGTTCCTTCTTCTGGGACTTGGCGTTGTGTTGATGACATCCGCGGGATTTACACGATAGACACCGTTGAGCGGAGGGCAGATGTAGAGACTAGACAAGACGGACATGTTTCGACTTCTTTCACCGATGGGTCCGTTCCTGTCCACTTAGATACTGATAAGCCAAAGGCCGAATTTGATTTAGTTGCTTTTCTTCGGAAATTCGGCCCTTTTGATGAAAAAGATGATCCGGTTGAGATTATAGAGGATGAACAGAGTTCGATTACTTCCACTGATGAGTTCGTTCCTTTTGGTTTTGACCCTGATGACACCTCGCAGGACGACTCCGAGTACACTACTTCCGATGATGATGAGTTCGTCCCATTTCATTTTGACACTAGCGAGACTCCCAAGTCCGGACCTAGTCACACTTCTTTCACTGATCCGTCTGTGCCTTCACACCTTAGGGCCACTGAGGACCATCACCCCGTCGACCCTGATCGGTTTCTGTCCACTGTGGACCCCGATGTCGACATGCACCATACCAGATCTATTCCTCAGCAGTCCCGCAAGAAGGTTCGCTTTCAACCTTCTTGATCATCTGTACATCCATCCATGTTGTATATTCTCTCTCATGTATCTCGGTCTACCTTCCGTTTTGCTCGTCCATCCATTCCTCGTGTTTGCCTTGCTTAGGACGTACTTTATCCTAAGTATAGGGGGGTGGACGAGCCAAGTGTTCGTTCTTCGTTCCGTTCCATTACTCCTGTTGTTGCCTATACTTAGGGCTTCTTTTACCCTAAGTATAGGGGGAGTGGTGTGTACATCCTCACGATCTCTTCATCCATCTTCTGATTTCTTTTCTTCTTTTCTTCTTTTCTTCTTTTCCTTTTCTATCTTCTTTTTGTATCAAAAAGGTGCCGCTCTTGTAGACAGTTTTTCATACGTAGGATGTACTTTGTCCTAAGTATAGGGGGGTGTGCACCCCGAGTTAATTCTATTCTTTTCGATCCTCTCCATTGTCTCCTCTTCTTGTCTATACTTAGGGATATCTTACCCTAAGTATAGGGGGAGACAATCCGAGTACGATCTGTTCATTCCCATTCTTGACCCTCCCTGCTTTGTGTACAGTCTACTATACTTAGGATTATTTGATCCTAAGTATAGGGGGGACGGTCAACTTCTCATTCGTTCATTCATCTCTGTATTCCTTTAATATTTAGATTTTCCTATACTCAGTACGAGTTATGTCTTCTCTTTTCTCTCTGATATATGAGGACATAGCTCAAGCTAAGTATAAGGGGGTCGTATATACTGTGTATATACTTTAGCCACAACTGGTACTTTCGTATTTCCTTAAATAATATAGCTAATAATTCTTTAAAATTCATTAAAAATCTTTAATAAAAAGATGTTGATTATTCCTCAAATTCTTTTTGTATTTACTGATTAATAAATCAGGTGAAAATATTTTTTGCAAAATGTTTGAAAAATAGTTTGAAAATCTATGTGAAAATCTATTGAAAACTATTTTGAAAACGTTTTGTTACATGTTTTCAACCTTTGTAAAAATGTGTGGTTTATAAAATTTATTTTCTTTGTGTGAAATGAAAATGTTTGAAAAATGATTTGCAAACGGTTTTGAAAAAATGGTTGCAAAAATATTTTGAAAAATCTATATATACTGTTTGGAAAACCTTTGCAAAATGATTTTCAAATGTGTGTACGTGTTTGCAAAAATGTTTGTAAAATTTATTTTGGACTATAGTTTTCAAAAATTGTGTGAAAAGCTTGTGTCAAATAAGTTTGAGGAATACTTACATCTCACCAAAATCCACAATATATATGTATAAAACTGACCACTTACCCTTGTAAATCCTTAAAATACACTTCTTGTAAATATAAGAAGCACTCCCGTGTACATATTTTTAACCTAGTTTTCAGCCAAAACTTTTTGTTTTCAAAAATATTTGCAAAAATTAAAATCCAAAAACATTTGAAAAATCATTTTGAAAAATTACAAAAAAATGCATCTGCATATGCATCATCATCATCTTTTCCAAAACCCATAAAAAATTCAAAATCTTTGAAAAATTGCATCACAAAAATATTTTCTGCATAACATTGCATAGCATTCGCATTTTTCGGATTGAGTTTGAGAGTTGAACAAGTCTAAGTAAAATCCGAAGATTGGAGCTTGATTGGACCTTATAATCTACCTAATAACAGGAACCTTATAGGAACTGGGTTTGAGGTACTTCAGGTCTAGTCGACTTAATTCTTTGAGGATCACAGGACTTGGTTCAATGGATTCTTGACTGCCTAAGTAGAGTATTTCGGAGCACACGCACGACACTTGTTGATAATGACCTAACTTGGACACCTGCACCTTTCACATGGCTCAACTCAGTTGGAGTGGTGAGGGGATTGGATTTGCCGGTATGAGACGCACACAAGTGGAAACATTTGTCCTCCTCTAGGGAGGGAAGTGCACCCCAACCCGTCCAGTGATTAGGAAGTCTAAAGACAAGAGGCTGTGGGTTGCAATAAAGCTTCAAAAGAGGGATAGTCTACTGGCTCAAGAGGAAAAACTCCTTATGTAAAGGCTGTTGTGAATAGTATTTCAAAATAAAAAGAAAAAAAAAGAAAAAAAAGTTCAGGCATGTACAAAAATAAAAAGCCTGCAAAGTATGTGAATTGTTGTATAGAAAATAAGCAAGATTGAGTTCCAAAGTCAAATCATGTGAGCCTGCAGCTGGATGACTTGACTACACCGGTCTTGCATCCTAGGATATGTAGCTACACTGGCTACCGTCCATTCTTCTCTTCACCCCTTCCTCTTGAGTTGGTTGCCACTTGAACTTAGAAGGGAATACCCTGCTCCTCGAGGATGGAGTTATTGGATTGGGGAATCATTGGGTTGTCGTACTGGAGAAGTCAGTTTCTTTGTCATTCTAGTTGGGGAGAGCCATCATCACTTACACTGTACGAGTCAGATTCATAGTCGTAAGAGTTTGCGTATGAGTTGAAGTATTTCTGACCTGGCTATTGAGGAGACTTGGACAGAGTTTCGGGATTCTCAAGGATTGTTGAATTTCAAATTCGGTTCTCAAGAAAGTTCCGCCCGCACTAAAATTCCAAAGGTCCGACTTAAGCTCCAAACTTTGATTTTGTGAAGATAAGTTTAATAATTACACTTAATCCAGCTTCTTCTTTTTCTTTTCTTTGTTTTTCTTTTCTGCACTTATTGCATGAGTGTTTGCTAGGGACTAGCAAAGGCAATTATAGGGGGATGATGAATCTACGTTTCATCATCTTTATTCTATCATTTTGGCCTTAAACATCCTAGTAAATACGTGTAAATAGGCTTAATTCATGCATTTTAGCATTCATGTATATGTGTGTAAATATTATATAAAATGCGGTTTTTAATGCCAAAATTATAGAATAAAGAAAAGAATAAAATATTGTAAATGTTTTATGACCCGAAACCCCGAGACCTAGGCATCTCGATGACTAGGTCGACAAGGAATAAGGTAGGGGGAGATAAGGGCCAAAAATACCAATAAAATTCCTTTTATTTTATTCTTTCTTTATTCATTTTGGGACCTATTTTTGGTTCCACTTTTTATACAACAAATAAAGAAACTTTGTACATGAAAGTTGTAGATAATTAAATAAAGAAAAATACAAAATTGATTTCACAGAAAAATAATACACAGATAAAAAGTTCTGGTCTGAATAAAAATCCAGAGTCCCAACTTCCCAGACCCGTATCTCACAAATGAGAACTCCAAATGCCACAAATTCACCTTTAATTGTATATAGAATAAAATAATCTATTTAACGGCGGTGGTTTCGCATTTGGCGGAGCTACGGTTTGAAAGTTGAGTTTTGGACCCCTAGTGTATAATTGTACTGATTAAAATATTTCAATATATTCTTTATTCATTATTTTTGTATTTTTATATTTTTATAATTATGTAAATATTACTTATACTAATTGTGAATATTAAAATCAGAATAAAAATGTAAATAAAACTCAAAATAAAAATACTTGTATATACAAAACCTAGGTATAATACCTATATACATATCTGTATAATTACTAATTCTATTTTATTAAATATACAAAACAATTCAGAAAAATAAAATAAAAAATATAATTACGTGTATACAAGTATGTTATAATTATATAAATTAATAATCAAAAATAAATAAATTAAATACATACAATAAAAATAATAGAACACAATATATATATTATACCTATATAGGGGTATAAAGTAAATTTGTAAAATATACTTCATAAAAATAAATAAAAATCACTATAAAATACTTCATAAAAAATTAAACATTTTTATTTTATAATTAAAAATCAATAAAATTATTATCTATTTTTTTATAGATTTTAGAAAGCATTTTTCCAGGGGTTTTCAAGTTGACCCACTGGTCAACTCTCCTGTCTTCTCCCTACTGCATGTCAGAGTGCCCGTGACCCATATTTCTCGATTTTTTCACCGTAATTGCGTTGCTCGAGGGAAGATGATCCTTTTATGAAAATTGTTCACTGTAGATCCATGATTCACGCCGACCACTTGGATTCTCCAAGATTTTCTTCGCGTGCCCGTGAGCGTGTCTCGAAGTTCGCCACTTGGCCAACTTTTTAAAAACACCACATTCACCTCCAGTCCATTTCGAACCTTCTTTTGGCCACACCCTTCTTCTGCGACTAGTGCCCTGGACCGGTGAGGGTGACAGCCTCGCCTCCGGCCGAGTAGCGAGGCGTTAGGCGAGGTCGAGGGAAGCGCTCCAACCTCCATCTCTGGCGTATGCCATGAGGTACCCACCTTGGGCATCTTCGCCCTTGAGGTCACGTTTCTTTTTATTTTTCGTTTCCTTTCTTTGCTCGTATTTAGCTATAGGTCCAGATCTCAGTCTAACTTGCGTTTTGCGAATTTCACCTGCCACTTTAGCTCGAAATTTCCATCCTGATACCCCACCGGAGCCCTTGAGCTCTGGCCGCCACCGTTCCACCGCTCCATCACTGCCCTTCCGCCAATAAAAGCTGAGTCTTGCCCCCCTCTTTGCTGATGTGTACTCTCTTGTCATTTGCAGGACTCGACAGAGACCTCTGGGTCTCGAAAATCATCACGGACAGCCCCCCCAGGTTCGCCGGAGCCCACGTGACCTCCTGAGATCTTCCAAGGGTCTCCGGAGCCTGTTGAAGGACCCTGGGAGTTTCGCCAGGGGATCAGGTGTCCGCCTATGCTACCAGCGCAGGTCGAGGAGGTCGGAAGCTGAAGCTCCATCGATTTCCAACGCGCCACGGGCGTGTTTCTTCCGCTGTTCTTCCCCCTTCGCCGTGCGTCGTGGATCTTCTTCGCTATTCTTGCCAGGCTACAGCTGCCGTCGGATGATGAATCACCTCTACTGTTGATCGGCCTCGGCCGATCTAATCAAGGCCGTTCGCAGCCTAAGCGTTATCCGCTGTCAGATGCATGACATGTGGCATAAGTGAACAATTATCACTCGTTAGATCCGCGTGGGTATTTTGTAGTATTTGCCTTGCCGTTTTGCTCTTTTAATTAGTAGCCCCAAAACTTTCATTGGTCGTATTTAATTTTGGGACATTTTGTGTTTTAGTCCACTGGCTTTCCATAGTCGTGATAGTGCCCTTGCCAACGAGGCGCACGTGCGCGAGCACGTGCGCTTGGCTATTTTGCGGGAAAAGGGCTTGTTGATTTCTTATATTTCTAATCAGTCCTAAAATGTTGTTGTAACGTTGTATTACTTTTGGTAATTTTAAACTTCAGCCCTCGGTCTTGATTGAAACTACAAGTTGGTCTTTGACAGTCACGCGCGCACGCACGTGAAGTTGGCCTTTTTGCAACCATAACCTCTCAGCTTTAGCCATTTACATTTAGTCTACGAATTTTGTAATTCATTATAATATTTGTGGACATATTGCACAGCGCGCCCTCACATTTCTTGATAATTACAAAAATGCCCCTGCAAGTGTGCATTTTCCTTATGTTTCTAGCATTTTTTGCATGCATCTCTAAAACCCCAAAAAACCCCCCAAAAATCATAGTAGATCTTCATTGCATAGTAGTTCATCATCATATTTTTATTTTGCATATTTATTGTATTTTAATATTTATAAAAATAAAAAATAGCCATTTTGTGCACTGTCTAGCTTATAAAATCCATAAAAATAATAAAAAAATCATCAAAAAAATCCCAAAAAAATATATTTTGTTTATTTTAGTGTGTCTAACTTCATTCCAAAATTCACTAAAATTACAAAAGAAAACTCATAAAAATCACAAAACCCCAAAAACCTTTATAAAAATATTAAAAATTCTTCAAAAACCCTAAAAATACAATCTTTGTCTTTGAATTTTTGTTGTTTCATTATCTTTCATTGAAAATTAATTTGGAGAATTTTTGTTACTGTTTTCTAATTTATTTATCCATTTTAGTTCAGCCTTGTATGTTATTCACTGTTTTCTTGTATTTTGACATTCAAAAATACCAAAAATATTCTGAAAATTCCCCAAAAATCACAAAACAGTAGAAAAGTATAAAAATACCAAAAACATTTCATGTCCTAATTTTTGAGTTTTTTCCCTTATTTCTATAAAATAGCCTAGCATCTCTTTCCCTATATTGTATATATATTCCAATATTGAAAAAGAAAATACAAAATTCATAAAATATAAAAAGAAAATATAAAATCAGAAAATTAAAAATCAAAATACAAAATTATAAAATCAAAAAATAAAATAAAAAAATATAAATTTGAAAACCCACAAAAAAATAGCCTAATAGACCACTTGATCACATACACACACATTTTGAGCAATTTTGCCCCGAGCTAGCCTTTCTGCTCCCTGTGTTCGACCTCTACACATACTTGCACTATACACATCTTTGTTGTAGAGTTATAATAAATTTTAACTCCGCACATTTACTATCATTGCTTGATTTGATTGTTGTGGGTTAATTGTTGTTCGAAGTTCGGATTTTCGAGCGGTCACCGCATCGACTGTTGATCCGCCTTGTGGATCATACGACCGCTCGATTTTCTTGCTTCAACAATATTTCACCTATTTTATTTATCACTAAGATCACTTCAAATCAAAATAATTTATTTATAAAAGTTCTTCATAAATATATATTATTTTATAAAAATATCAGAAAAAATTATTCAATGAATAAATAATTAATTATGATGAATCGAAAAAGCCGTTAAAGGTGACTTCAAGGTTCATAACTATTTATGGAAAACTCCAAATTGACTAAACTCACTTTTAAACTATGTTTTTATTACTAATCCTATTTATTAAAAAAATCAAAAAATATTAGAATAAAACGTGTGAGTTTTGGCATCTTGGTCCCTTTGTTTATTTGTGTTATATGTAGAAACTTCACAATTTTCTAATAATTATCCTTAACTACGTTTAACTTAATTCTTTTTTAATGTGTTTCTAAAAATTAGTACAAAAATATAAAAATATAACTTAAGTCAAAATATCAATAAATTCCGAAGCCACGAAGCCGTGATCTAAATTTAATGGACCTCATTACTTGGCCGTATGAACTCCTAACTGGGCGTAATCACTTTTAATATTCATTTTATAAATTTTCTACCAAATGACACTGGTTTCGCTAAAATCAGAGTTAATATACGAAAAGTAGGATTTTGGGACCATATTGATATACAATGTACAATGTATCTTAATTTTACTTTATTTAATACATGTCATTTCTTATATTTATATATTTTAATAATATTTTTTATTAAGTTAAAAAAATAAAATTTAGTTATTTATTGATATATTTATTTATAATTATTTAATCAATCTTTATTTATTTATTTAAATAATCATATATCTAATTATTTAGTCACTTAATCACTTATCTAATTATATAATTAGTTTTTAAATTAATTTATTTAATCTACCTATCCATCTGATTAGTTATGAATTTTTTAACTATTAATTTATTATATTTTTTCCTTTACGTGCGTTCCATGTCCGCGACCTTTCTTCCCCAACGCATCCCCTTCCTCCTTTTCCACATCTCCTCCTTCTTCGGTCACCAACCACCATCCGTTAGGCAGGTTGCCCAACTAACTCCAGTGACCGCACCTCCCCCTCTGGTGCTCGCACCACCTAGTGTACGCTCCTAGCCACCTAACCCTATTTATACCCTTGACCCCCTCCGAGCTCAAGAATCCATCATTTCTCCCATCTTCATGTGAGCTCGAGCGAGAGGGAGTGTTCGTGATAGGAGCGTCTTCGTCCACCATCGAGCGAGGGGGAGAGAGGAGCGGTGAGATCATCACCAGTGTTGAGCGTCATTTCTGCGACACACGAGCCTCCAAGTCGCCGCTGGTCGAGGCAACACCCGCATAGCTCCACCGACCTCCAATCCCAGGTGATTCCATTCTAGCTTAGAACCCCTCCCCTTCTTGATGAATCCATGATTCATCATCTTTATTCTTTTATTTTAGCTAAAATCCTTAGTAAAACACATGTATATTTCATTAAGTATCATTATTTACCATTCATCATGTATTTGTTAATAATGTATATTTATCATTCTTTTTAACTAAAATAAAAGAAATAAAGAAGAAAAGAAAAAGAAAAGAAATAAAGAAGGATGTATTATGGAATAAATGCAGACTGACTCGAACCCCGAGAGAAGGTCAAGACTTGACCTGATCGACCAGGAATAAAGTAGGGGGAGATAGGGTCCATAACTCCATAGCTTAGAAAAATCAAGAAAACCAAATCTCACTTGTACATATTCACCATTTTCCACCTTGCACATATTTTCACCTATTTTATTTGTTAATAAACAACCTCAAATAAAAATAATTTTTTCTTGAAAGTTGTGTGTAATAATGTATACTAATTTATAAAAATATCATAAAAATATTTAATTCAATAAATAAATAAATACAATGAACCTAAAAAGCTTAAAAGTCCAAATTCTCAGGTTCATAACTATTTATAAAAAAACTCCAAATTGACCAAACTCACTTTTAAACTTCATTTTATAATTAATACTATTTATTAAAAATATCAAAAAAATCATGAATAAAAGGTGCGAGTTTTGGCATTTGGACCCCTTTGTATATATGTACATTATGTGTATAAAACTTCTTTATTTTCTATCTATTTATTCATAATTCCCAAATAACTTAATTCTTTTCTAAAATGTTCATAAAAATCACTAAAAAAATACAAATATATAATTTAAAATTAAATGTGAATAAATACCAATAAATCTCAAAATCTAAAAGCCGTAAAGCCTAACTTCCTGATCTCATAACCTTGGCCGTATGAACTCCTATTTGAGTGTACTCACTTTTAAATTTTATTTTTAAAATATCTATCAAATAAAAAGTGGTTTCACTAAAATCAGAGTTATTATGCAAAAAGTAGGTTTTGGGAGGGTATACTTGTATATATGTATATATCTGTATTTATTTATTTCTTATTTATTTGTGCACATATTGTATTTTTAAATATTTTGTATATATTTATTTTAATTATATAAAAAAAATAAAATTATAAAATCAGAAAATAATCAAAAATAAAATAAAGTATGTATCACATAGGTATTTTATACCTAATAATAAAGGTTCTTATTTATTTTACCTTATTTAATTAATTTATTTTATTTATTAAAAAATCATCATAAAATTATTTATTAAATATTAACATTATTTATTTCATTATTTTGTAATTAAAAACCATTTATTTATCTATTTATTTAATTTATCTTTTATTTAATCTGTTGTTTCGTCCTTTTCCCTGTTTCGTCCTTTTCCTCCTTCAGCCCAAATAATCTGTTCAACTGAGCCATTTTCTCCAAATTTATAGATCACGTCGTTGATCGAATCGACTTGATTGCTTCACCAAAAAATAAAGATTTTACAACTCTCATCTTCGCTCATAGGAATTTTCAAATTTCCCGCCTCGTTTTGCACGTCGAATTTTCATTCGAAATTTGACGTTTCTCACCTTATAAATAAGCCCCCATCTTCTTCCTCCTCCCATCTTTGGCCATTTCATCCTCCTCCCAAGGAGCTCCAATCATCGTGAGTGACAGCCGACCTTCGTTGCAGTGAGGAGAGGACACGAGGACCTCTGATCCGGCGTTCCGTCGCTGTGCTCCGCCTCTGGCGAGCCTAGCCTCCGGCCAAGCCGATCCGTCGAGGCAACGACCCGAAGCTTCTCGAAGCTTCAGCCCAGGCAATCCACTCCATTTAGGTAATCTTAGATTTGTTTCGTTCTGATTTTGCTCAATTTTTGATTAATCTCAGTAGCTATAGATCCATAACTCTATTTGTTGTCGTAACCAACTCGACCAATTCGTCGCCGATCCATTTCACCTTCAATCCCCTTCATTTTCTTCTTCTATCTCCCATACCTTCCAGATCCGATCACGGATATCCCAAGCTCCGAATCCCCCACCGCCGACGGAGATCCGCTCACCCTTCCTATTTGCATTTTGGACCGAGTCTTCGAACTCGAGTCGATTCGGTATTTGCAGGAGATCAGAGCAATGCATCATCCATCGAGCATCTGAAATTCACATTCCCTAGCAGTCATTCTTCCTGTAGGATCCGGAGCTTCGATGTAACACCCCAACCCCAAACATAGTGCCATATCTAAAACTCACAAAGTGTGGGCGTGGTATATAAGTGGTGGGGATTACTACATGACAACTTGGACTTAAGAATTTTGGGGTGGTTGTCAACGGGTCCAATTAGGCCGAACCCAACAAGTTGTCAGGGCCAGTTTTTCCTCGATAACGGACCGGGGACCTAAGCTCGGGACGTTACAATATCAGAGCCAAATTCTCTTCTGATAGTGGAAAGGGCTACCCGAGAGGTGGAGCGCCCCTACAAAGAGGTTGGAGGAAATGGCTACCCGGAGCGTGCAGCCGCCACTATCACTGGGAATAAGTGATTGGCCATGCCGCAACAAGGATGTTGCGAATATAAGTGGGGGGAGGTTGTAACACCCCAACCCAAACATAGTGCCATACCTAAAACACTCAAAAGTGTGAGCGTGGTATATAAGTGGTGGGGATTACTACTTGACAACTTGGACTTAAGCATTTTGGGTGGTTGTCAACGGGTCCAATTAGGCCCGAACCCAACCAAGTTGTCAGGGCCAGTTTTCCTCGATAACGGACCGGGGACCTAAGCTCGGGACGTTACAATATCAGAGCCAAATTCTCTCTGATAGTGGAAAGGGCTACCTGAGAGGTGGAGCCGCCCCTACAAAGAGGTTGGAGAGAAATGGCTACCCGGAGCGTGCCAGCCGCCACTATCACTGGGAATAAGTGATTGGCCATGTCGCAACGGGGACGTTGCGAATATAAGTGGGGGAGGTTGTAACACCCCAACCCCAAACATAGTGCCATAACTAAAACTCACAAAGTGTGGGCGTGGTATATAAGTGGTGGGGATTACTACTTGACAACTTGGACATAAGCATTTTGGGTGGTTGTCAACGGGTCCAATTAGGCCCGAACCCAACAAGTTGTCAGGGCCAGTTTTTCCTCGATAACGGACCGGGGACCTATTCCGTTACAAATGGTATCAGAGCCAAATTCTCTCTGATAGTGGAAAGGGCTACCCGAGAGGTGGAGCCGCCCCTACAAAGAGGTTGGAGGAAATGACTACCCGGAGCGTGCAGCCGCCACTATCACTGGGAATAAGTGATGGGCCATGTCGCAACGAGGACGTTGCGAATCATAAGTGGGGGAGGTTGTAACACCCCAACCCCAAACATAGTGCCATACCTAAAACTCATAAAGTGTGGGCGTGGTATATAAGTGGTGGGGATTACTACTTGACAACTTGGACTTAAGCATTTGTGGGTGGTTGTCAACGGGTCCAATTAGGCCCGAACCCAACAAGTTGTCAGGGCCAGTTTTCCTCGATAACGGACCGGGGACCTAAACTCGGGGATATTAACATTCGACGAGTACAATAAGAACGTGCAGAAGCAAGATCGAGCCTCGTCATCTTCGGCATTTGAAGCAGCAATCTGGACGTGCTCTGGAAACAGGTTATATAATCACCACACCTGGAGAAGGAATATTTGCCGTGGATTAATTTTTGAAGGAGTCATTACATTATCTTAAGATCTGTATGCATTCATATCCTACAAGAAATCCGTCATTATAATATGACACAATGGTTTATTTGGTTCCCTTACTCTCCAGTGTATATCCGTCATTATGAGATTTAATTTTTGCATATGCTCACGTTTACAATCCGATTACAAAAGAATCGAGAAGAAAATCACAATCTGCAGGTTATCTCAATCCGTTGGATCTAGGACTCCGACACCCCTTCCCCGATTTCACGAAGCATCATCGAAGAACTGGGATCACCGCAACTGTTGGGCAGTGGTAGAACATCTGCAATATCCAGTTTGCGGCCTACTTGGAGTAGCATCAATCGATCTGCATCAACGATTCGAGAACAACCATCACTAGAGGTCGAAGCCTCACGAAGAATCGTTCTCGTCTGCCATTGTCGCATCTGATCTTCATACAAAGAACTTTGTCACGCGATTGGTTTCCATCGCCGGGTGCAAAAGAGGAAGAACAATCCCTGGTCTTCCAGATTGCATTTGAGCCACTCGATCCGAGCTCGGATCCAACGATCCAATGCAATCCATGCGTCTGGACCTCCACTGATCCGCAACGCCATCCAAGGGAGCGCGCGCGCCATGCCCAAAGCAGCGATCGCATCACCGCTTAAGACTTTCACATGCGCCACACATGAATATTGCATTATCATTTGTTGCGAAATTTGCAGGCGTACCCCTATTTTCCTTTTCTGTGTTCTGATTTGTTCAATTTGTTCTGATTTGTTCAATAACTTTTTAGAAATAACATTACAGTCCTCGCATTTGCACCACTTATTTTCTTGTCTATACCGCATGGAATAAATATCATTCTTCATCCAAAATTTCTACAAAAATTTGGTTAAGATCTTGTTAGTATCTTTTATCTATAGCATTGCATAATTTCTTTGATTTGCTATTTTTAATAATTCAAAAACTCAACAAAAACATATTGTTTCCCATAAAAAATTAAAAAGGTAGAAAATTAAAAAAAGATCCAAGAGTAGCTTGCTTAGACCCCCTCTTTTATTTCATTGCTTGTCTTTGATTAAATAACCCTTGCTTAATAACTGTTGCCTCCTTGAGTTCGACCCTGGGAGATATAGCAGGTTAATAACTAAATAGCGAAAAGCTTTAATTAGATTTAATAATTGTTTGATTAGGTTGATTTTTATTTGAATACAACGACATTCTCCATTAATTAATTAAAACCCAAGTGAGATTACCGGCCAATCACTTCTCCCATTCCTCCTTCTCATTCTCTTCTCAAACCTCCAGTTCTCTTCTCTTCTTCTCTCAACGCCTCTATTCTCTGTTCTCTAATTGTTTTTCCAATCATTTTGCTACACAATCCACTCCCAATCATCATCATCCCATGTGCCTCGTCGTCTTCACTTCTACCTCCCATATTTATCACCTTCTGCCACACACAGTGGCCAGAGCTTTGGTTCCAATCCATCGCACTGCTGGAACCCCATTCATATCTCTCTGATTGATTTGGACCGAGTCTTAGCACTCGAGTTAGGTCTTCATTTGCAGGTCTCCGACGAACAGAACCGATCAAATGGATTACAAACCACCGCAGTACAGGTCGAAATCCAATCAAGATCACACATCACCTTGAAGCATACCATGAAAACCTATCTCCTAGAGATAAGATCACACCACGTCGATCGTGAATCGAAGACCGCCTCCGCTGTGTACCGAAGATCTGATCGATCAACACGAAGCGAGAATCGCAGCTTCTAGCACAAGTCACTGCCTTCATCTGGAATCCCAATCATCACTTGAGATCGAGTTCGCCATCAATACGTTGGGGAAGAATGAAAAGTCCCTCCAGATCACATAGTATCCGTCGGATCAAATAGAAATAGACGATCCAAACCGACCCCCACCGCTTAAGCCACTGGTGATAACGTGAGCCGCGTGTACGTACCCAGATAAATCTACAACCATTAGATACACTTCGATCCAATGGACTTCATTGAGCTGTGCCAATTGTACGACAACCGCTCGATCGATTGGCATCGGATGCTCTATATCCAACCAATCGTCAATACCAGGAAAGCCCTAACCGCCACCGCTTGGGGACACCTCGCATACCTCACGAGCACGAGAAATACTTTTGTGGCATTTTATAGTAATACCTTCAAACCATAACTTTATTACATACATGTCCCCATACAACTGATGCATGTGACGCAGCACGTGCCTCATAAGCATCTTGCACAAACGCCCTCCAAGTTTCTTCTATTTCGCGCACAACCTTATCTTTCCTATTATTACGTTTTTACCCCTGTACCTATATACATAAGACAATATAAATTATAATACATAATTAATAATATATAAAATATAAAAATATAATAAAAATATGTATAACCACCGTATTTTACACTATATACAATATTAAATAATTTTTTAAAAAATAAAAACATTTCTAGCATTAAATAAATCATTTAAAAACACTTAAAAATATAACGAATATTATAAAATAAAAATATAAAAAACCACTAAAATCTAATAAAAATTATCTTTAGCATATTTTACTATATTTTGCATAATAAACAATAAAAAAAATTAATAATAAAACAAATAAAAAATACAAATTACATAAACTCTGAAAAATCATAACTAAATCAATAAAATTCGCATAAAAACTTACAATATCATTTTGAATTTATTTTATTCTATTTTCTAAAAAATAAAATAAAAATATTTTGTTATTATTTTATATCTTTAAAATCAAAATAAAAATATGTTTTCAAATAAAAATTAGTTTTCAACATTAAAAATAAAAAAAAATTACAAACATCTTCTAAAAATTACATAAAAATCATATAATAATTAAAATACATAAAAACTTCAAAATAAAGCCAAATATAAAAGTAAAAAAAATCTATACCTATATTCTTACGTAGGTATATTAAAACAATAAAAACAGTATAAAATTCATAAAAATTAAATAAAAATCCAGAAAATTTACATAAAATCAAATAAAAATTAGGAAATCCATAAATCTTAGTTTTCTAAAATTTACCTTAATTCTAATTAGTTTGCCTCTCTGAGTTTGACACTCCCATACTTACACTATACACATCTAAGTTTTGGAGTGTAAATAAAAAAAATAAAATTTTCTTCTAAAATCCACTTGGTCGATACAACGACCTTTTTATTCTTTAGATCAGGTGTGTTTTTCACCTCTCAAACCTCTATCGCAAGGTATCATCGTGCCTGCTCCAATGCCTTCCCATCGTGTGACACATGTATGACCACCCATTTAGTGCAACTTAAGTAATACAATTCTTATGAGTTTTGGTTGATTGACTTATAAAAATCAATGTTTTTTTAGATATCATGGAGATAGCTAATATTTAGAGAAAAGATAAAGATGATACCTTTTATAAACAATATGGATCGTAATCCTTTAATCATGCTTTTGGACAAGTTTATTGAAATCTTACCTTTTACTTAATTGATGTGAAAATTTAAATTTAGTTATGACCATGTGTTTATATTTAGCTTTAGATGTCTAATTCGAACATGTCATCTTCACAAAATAATATCCATGAAAGAATCATTGAATATGAAGATGATTTAAATGGATAATAAAATGTAGAAGAAGGAGAAGAATTAGAGAAAGAGTGTATGATGAAATAATTACTAAGGTCGACAGAAAGAAAAGATGGTTAGTTTATCAATTACTTAACAAAGAGAATGTGAAGGTTGATGGTGTGTCAATTGAAAAGTGGAAATGTATGGATCGTAAATAAGTATTCAAGGTAATGAATATTAGAACTACTTCTTATAAAAAAAATCATAGAGAGTGGTATTGTATTGTGCGAAGATCCATGAGATAAGAAATTGAGATTATTGTCTTTTGGTCAATTCATCATCCGAGTCACATCATTTAAGTTAACTTGCATTATCATTTTTAAAGTTTTATCGGATGAGAGCGGAAGAAATAATCGTTAAATATATCATCTTGTTGAATTAAGGATTTGCAGTAAAATTTTGAGTATTACACTAGACAATGTTAATACTAATGATGTGGTTGTAAAAACATTGGAAGATACATTTGTTCTTAAAGGGATCGTGGCCCATCGGAAAAATCCTCCAAGTAAGACATAGAATGTTTTCATATCCAACCATGTAAAAGTCTACATATAATAGAGCTTATACTTGTCCGCGGAAATCTTATACTATGCAAAATTTCCATGCAAGAACTTCTCCACGATACATGATTTTTTGG
This sequence comes from Ottelia alismoides, assembly GCA_037367405.1. Taxonomy (NCBI): domain Eukaryota; kingdom Viridiplantae; phylum Streptophyta; class Magnoliopsida; order Alismatales; family Hydrocharitaceae; genus Ottelia; species Ottelia alismoides. Next base: position 23,671 of record JAZKJV010004991.1, read on the forward strand.
TCGAAGAATACTAATAGGTGTGTATAGATAAAAAGGTACATATCTCATTCATGACCATAGTTTGTATAGAGGCACATATCTCATTCAAATTTCGGCTGCATCGTAAATCCGAACATTTTTCTTAAAAGGTAGTTAGATATATCAACAATGGTGAATGAAACCATGAATTCATTACACATAATTATTAATAACAAAGCTGGAAATATATTTATATATAAAAATAGTTATATGAATAACAATACGAATATCTGCAAAAGTAAAGTTATTATATCATATATGATACTCATTTTAAAACGCATACGAATACGAATGGTAGATTTACACGTACTCATTTTATTAAAATGATACGAATATGAACGGTACATTTGTACATTCGTTGACACAAAAGCAACGCAAAGATTTCAGCATGAAATGGCGCAATGTAATCAGGAATACTATAAAAATAATATCTAAGGGCAGGTATGTATAATACAAAGTTTTCATGGCTGAACTGCGCAAGGCCCTGTTGAAGGATACAAATACCTGTAACATTATATATCCTGAATATGTTCAGTTCATCTGATATGATTTAATTTTAGTTCAATTATTATTTATAACTATTGGGACTTGGACCGTGGCTGGCTGTTGGAGACTTTGTTGATTCACGAAGGTTATGTTTCCTCCTCCCAACGCACCACCTTCAACAAGCAAACGAAATGCATGGATATATCAGATACAGCCGTAAAATCTGTACTAAAAAAACACATGTGTTGCTCTTATATCCAAAAACATACGTTAGGAGATCTGTCGGATTAGATGAACGGCCCTGATAGGAGCCCCTTATCAAGATCGTTCATCTCTCATCTGACGGATCCCATACATCACAGTAGGAGATATTACAGCAGACGATCCTCGCTGGGATTTGGAATATTCTCTAAACTTATTGCAGGTTTCGTAATTATACCGCAGAATTTCGAACCTATTATAAATTTATAACAAATAGAATTGCCGTTATATAGTTATAATCATGGCATAGTTTTTATGTTGTAACTTTAGAGAACAATCTTAAATGCTTCTTCCACCCTGCCAACAGCCTCTTTTACCTTATTATATGTGAAATTATAATATAAGGTCATAATGTAAGACAACATACGTCGATGATCATATCAACTGCTAGTTGAACGCATAAACAAATGACATATGTCTAATTGTTTCCAAAATAGTTATGAATATTTGAGATTCTGTTTGTTTAAATCATGGACTCGGGTCCTCAAGCTAAGACAATACCTCACTCGACCTAGGCTTCACAACCATGCCGAGCATGAGATAGTTGACCGGCTGAATTTGAACTTGTTCGACACCCCTCGAGTCAGCTGAAGTAACTTCTGTGTATGCGAAATCTCATTTTGAAGGTGTACGTGTAATATAGAACTATCATATGATTTGTACATAAATGTAATACGATGATGAAAAGATAGTCGTAGAGTGCTCCCAACATAAGGTATCAATGTTAAATTCAAACTCTAGGTAGGCATCTCCTTTCGCTAAGGATAACGCTTGTATCCTAGACATGAATCTAGACCCCTCAAACCATATGGAAAGTGCAACCTCCTAAGTACCACTTTCGGATGTGATTTGCAAGAGTAATCTTCTTTTTGATTGCATCAAGACTTGCCAGGATAATGTTGTGAATTGCGGAAGCGTAATGTGCACAAACACAATCAACCATTCAAGAACGAAGACACAGATTTACAAGGTTCACACGTAAATAGATCACGTCCTTGTGCAATGATGAACACGCCCGATTTGCCACTCTAAAAGGATAGATCAGTTTCTTTGTATCGACCGGGCGAGTCAAGCGGAAGAAAGAGATTTGTAGTTATTTTTTATTTGGACTTATAAACTTATGTGTATAATGTAAGTACGAGAGTGTTGAAATCAAGAAGGAAAACTGTATGAACTAGGGCATACAGTAGAGTGAACTAAGGAATTGAAATTTTTTGTCTTTTTAATAATTTTTAATTGTTTTTAATCTTTTTAGTTTGTTTTAGTTCTTTGTGTTGTTTTTAATGTGTTTACATACCTATATGTAAAGAAGTATAGGTATAGATTTTATTATTTTTAATTAGTTTTATATTTGATATTTTTATGCTTTATAATTTACTTTACTATTCTTTTAGCGATTTTAAGAGGTTTTTATAATCTTTTTGGTTTTTAAATGCTTTGTAAAGTTGTGGAGATAATAAGAGAAAAATATTGTGTGTTTATTCTTTGAGGTCTAGGGGTCCTTATATAGGACTAAACCCTAGGGTGCTCTGGAGAGAGCTTACACAAATACCCCTGTGGGGTTACATAGGGAAACAGTACAACAGGAAACAGAGGTGCATAGGGAAACAATGCATAAGGAAATAGAGTTAAATAAAGCAACAACCATATACGATAATCTCTAACACTCCCCCTCAAGTTGGAGCATATTCATCAATCATGCCCAACTTGGAAGTTATCCAGGAAAGCCGCTTCTTAGTTACTGCCTTAGTAAAGATATCAGCAAGTTGAAGATTTGTTGAAATGTGCGACGTGGTTATCTTCCCTCCTCGTACAACATCTCTGATAAAGTGACAATCAATCTCAATATGTTTTGTTCTTTCATGGAACACAGGATTGGTAGCAATGTAGGTAGCTGATTTGTTGTCACAGTACAAGGGAATAGGAGTGGATGTAGCAACATTTAATTCTTGTAGAAAAGTAAGCAGCCATGTGATCTCACATGTAGCCTGAGCCATTGCTCTATATTCAGCTTCAGCACTAGATCTTGAAACAACTGCTTGTTTCTTGCTTCTCCAACTCACCAGGTTTCCTCCTACCATCATAGCATATCCAGTTGTAGATCGACGGTCTTCAGGAGAGCTTGCATAATCGGCGTCAGCATATGCAATCAGATTTGTGTGACCATTTTCTTCATAGAAGATTCCTCGTCCTGGAGAGTCTTTTAGGTAACGAAGTATTTGAAGTACATCTTGCCAATGGATGTAGCATGGTTTCTCCATATATTGGCTGGCTCTGTTAACAGCATAAGATATATCAGGTCTAGTGACTGTAAGATATAGAAGTTTGCCAACCAAGCTCCTATATCGTATAGTGTCTTCAAAGAGAGGATCATTTGATGCAGAGTGTTTTCTAGGCTCTGCTAGAATTCCTGAGGGTTTGCACCCAAGTAAACCAGCCCCAGTTAGTATGTCAAGGCAATATTTCCTTTGCGACATATGTAAACCTTTCTTAGTACGTAGGGCTTCTATGCCTAGAAAATAGCGAAGTTGTCCAAGATCCTTGGTGACGAATACTTTCTGCAAGAAAGCCTTGGTTTCTAGTATTCCTTGGTCATCGTCTCCAGTAATAATCATATCGTCTACATATACAGCAAGAATGACAATACCAGTCTGCCGTTTCCTGACAAAGATCGAATAATCAGACGTAGTCCTCTGAAAGCCCATGGTACCAATCTCTGTACTCAGTCTATCGAACCAAGCTCTAGGACTCTGCTTTAGTCCGTAGATGGCTTTATGAAGTCGGCATACATACACTCCCTCGACTTCGTAACCTGGGGGTTGTATCATGCAGACTTCTTCGTCAAGCTCACCATATAGAAATGCATTCTTGACATCTAACTGAAACATAGGCCACCCTTTGTTGACAACCACAGAGATGATAGTTCATATGGATCCCATTCTAGACACAGGGGAGAATGTTTCGAAGTAGTCTACCCCATATGTTTGAGTAAAGCCTTTTGCTACAAGTCGTGCCTTTAAAAGATCAATAGAGCCATCAGGGGACTGCTTTGTAGTGAAGATCCAGTGGCATGCAACATGTTTACATCCAGGAGGGCGTTTGACAAGTTCCCATGTTTTTCGGGACTGTAATGCCTCCATTTCGTCATTCATTGCCATTCTCCATCCCTCATCTTGTAGTGCATTATGATGATCTTTGTGAACAGAAATAGTCATTATGGCATCTGCATATCTTTTGTCAGATCAAGATAACCCATTAGTAGATGTGAAATGAGATATTGGATGAAGTGTACATTGCCTCTTTGTTCTTCGTAGAGCGATCGGAAGCTCCTGGGAACTATCCGGGGCAGTATTGGTGTGAGCACTTGAGGATGGCATAGTTTCCTGCAACAGTGGAATAGGTAAAGGAACATGAACAGGATTAGATACAGTTCTTCTTTTGTACACAATTGGTGGAGGAGGAAACTGTAGTGGAATATCAGATACTAGCTGAGTGAAGAAGCTGTTTTGTTCAAAGAAGGTGACATCAAGAGAAACGTAATAACGATGTCCGGTAGGATTATAACATATGTACCCTTTTTGAGTTTGAGAATACCCTAGAAAAACACATTTGATGCACGAGCAGATAGTTTATCAGTAGTATGAAAATTATGAACAAAGGTTGTGCATCCAAAAATCCTTAATGGTAAAGGAAAAGGTTTCTCCTTGGGATAAAGTAAGTTGAAAGGAGTGACACCATGTAGAGAAGCAGAGGGGACCCTGTTTATAAGATGAACAGCAGTGAGGACAACATTGCCCCAATATATCTTGGGAACATTCATATGAGTGAGTAAGGATCGTGCAATATCAAGAAGGTGTCTCAGTTTTCTTTCAGCCACCCCATTTTTTTGGGATGTATATGGACAAGAAGTTTGATGTATGGTTCTCTGGGAGGCAAAGAAGGTTATCAGGTCATTCCGAGTAAATTCCAGAGCATTATCAGAACGAAAGATTTTAATAGTAGTAGAGAAAATTTTTTTAACATAATGGAAGAAGTTCTTGACAATGATATTTATTTTTGATCGTTCCTTTAACAGGAAAACCGAAGATAGACGACTGTAGTCATCCACAAAAATAGCAAAATACTTATGACCACTAATAGTTTTGACTGGACAAGGTCCCCAAATATCACAATGAATTAAGAAGAAATGAGTAGTACGAGAGACTCAATTCTAGCAGGAAAGGAAACTCTATGATGTTTTCCGAACTGACATGGTTCACACTCAAAGGGTTTTAGGTTAGATAGTTCAGGGAACCTCATAGAGATAGCCTTGGCAGAAGGATGTCCCAGACGATGATGCCATAGAAGAGGGTCTTCAGAGATGGAAGTAGCGCCAGCAAAGTTGGAAGTAGACGTGTTGTTGAGGTAATATAGGCCATTCCTCTCATGTCCCCCACCAAAAATCTGCCTCGTCCGGATGTCCTGAAAATAGCAACAGAATTCATCAAAAATAACACTACAATGTAGCTCTTGAAATAGTTTCTGAACCGATAAAAGACTGAGTGGGAAAGCTGGAGCACAATGCACATCTGTCAGTCGTAGTTTGTTGGAGAAGTCAATAGTTCCGACAACAATAACAGGAGAATGATCGCCATTGGCAACACGAACGTTCTTTATAGTGGTAGAGGGTTGAGAGGAGGTGAGTAGACTGGCATCTCCCGTTAGATGAGTGGAGGCACCAGAATCAATAATCTATGCATGTTTGGTAATAGAGACTGAGTTGGCTACTGTACCTGAGGTAGTGGCAAGGCTAGCAGTAGCAGCAGATGCAATCATGTCTTTGGTTGATGGAGCAGAATCATTTAGAAGTTGTCATAGACGAGTATATTCAGAAGCAGTGAATGGAGTAAGTTGTCCATCTGTATTCTGATTAGTTGTATCATTGTTTGTATCATGTGATTCGTCGTCATAAGTGTTATGAGCACTTGGTTGCTTTCCAAATGTAGCCCAGCAACGCTCAGAAGGATGATTCATGCGACCACAGTGTACGCATGCAGGGTAACGACCAGTAGAGAAATCACGACCACGACCTTGTTCAGATTCACGTCCACGACCAGAGTCACGGCCGGGCCACGACCTCAGCCTCTGGGATAAGAATGACGTCCTTTGTGCCCAGATGAATAGTCAGATGCTGTCTCCATAGAAGGATGAACCAGAGAATTTTGAGCCGGAGCTTCTAGTTCCTGTAGTCGACCAAATATGATTTCGATCGTAGGTAATTTATCTAGCATAAGAAATTGATCTTTGGCTATTTTGTACTTCGGATGAAGTCCTGAGAGGAACCTGTAAACCTGCCACTCAACACGTTCGCCTACTTGCTTATCACAGCATGCAGGTTGAAAGATAAGAAGTTCTTCAAACAATCTTGTAAGTGTTCGATAGTATTCAGTTAGGCTGGTCTTTTCTTGATTAGTAGACCAAATTCTTGTGTATATATCAGAAAGATGAGATTTGGTAGTTTTCTAGGAATATGTGTGCTCAAGATTTTCCCACATGGCTTTAGCAGTATCTTTATATAAAAGATTGGTAGCAATATTTGGATCTACACTATTTGTCATCCAAGTAATTACCTGGCAATTGTCGACAAACCAGCTTTCATAATCTGCATCAGTGATAGAAGGAGGAGTCTTTGTGAGGATGGCACTCTTTCTTTGGCCACCAATAAATATCTTGAAGGATCGAGACCAGAGAACATAGTTTTCGGAGCCTTTCAATTTGATAGATGTGCCTTGTATCATCAGAGAAGAAGGAAGATACATAGGCTTGGTCTCGATTGACATCATGATACATCTCTAGGTTAAGAAAAAGTGACCCAGATGCAGTTGTAGTTAATATGTAGAACCTCTTTAGTTGCACATCTTTGTAGAGTATTGAAGGATCTACGCCCTAAACCAAGATTGAACAAGAAGTTTAGGGTGGCAGTGGCAGTTGCCTCGAGGACTGCAGGAGCGTAGATGCGCAGGAGCCCTTGCGCAGGGCGTAAGTGAGCTTGGCGCAGGTGTACGGGGCCCTAGCAGGCACAGGCGTAGGGACCCTCGCCAGGGTTGCAAGGGTATGGGCGCTGGTGCGCTGGATCGCTAGGAGGCGCAGACGTAGGAGCCCTTTGGGCCCGCGCGCGATGGAGCCCTGTCACGGAGCCCGCGCGCGATGGAGAAGCCCTGGAGCCCTTGCGATAGAGGGGCGCGAGTGTGCAGAGGCGCAAGGGCTCGCGCGGAGCCCTAGCCGGGAGTGCGCAGAAGCAGTGGAAACGACACAGGAGGAAGGGGCGGCTGGTGGCAGAGGGATGCTAGGTCAGAAAGACCGCTGCTCTGATGCCATGTGGAGATAATAAGAGAAAAATATTGTGTGTTTATTCTGTGAGGTCTAGGGGTCCTTATATAAGACTAAACCCTAGGGTGCTCAGGAGAGAGCTTACACAAATACCCCTGTGGGGTTACATAGGGAAACAATACAAAAGGAAACAAAGGTGCATAGGGAAACAATTGATAAGGAAATAGAGTTAAATAAAGCAACAACCGTATACGATAATCTCTAACAAAAGTTAAAACAATATTATTATATAAAACTGTGAGTTTTTAAATTTTTAAAAACAGTAAAAAAAAGAAAATATTTTAATTCTATTTTTACTATATAGAGAATGAAAACACCTTTAAAATAAGATATTATACGTCTTTTAAGATATTTTATGTATTAGTTATGATTTTATATTTTTGTTGTAGTTCTATGTTTTGAAGGGTTTTAATATTTTGTTTTTAGTTTCTTTTTAGTTTATTGTTTAGAATCTAGTAAAATAAGTAATAGATTTTTTTCTAGAATTTTTGGATTCGTATTTAATTGTTTTAAGTATTTCAGAAACTTAAGTTTTTTTGTATTTGATTTTTGAATTATGAAAAATAAAAAAAATTCAAAAATAAAATTTTACATAGTATAGAATATTTTGTTTAAATACATGTTGAAAAAATCCAAACCATTTCGAGATAAATTCTTAAGAATACTATTTAGGAATTTATCTCTCTTGTGTTAGCTGTCGACTACCTAATATGCAACCCTCTTCATTTACCTAAGCTTGGGACCGGCCATGGCTGAGTTTTTCTAACACGAGACTTCCCAGGTGGTCACCCAACTTTGTACTACTCTCGCCCAAGCACGCTTAACTTCATAGTTCTGATGGGATCCTGTGCATTAATGCTGGTATAATTACACCCAAAACAAATATTACGCACCAGGTAGGGATCAAGTTATTCAATTTTTTTAATTATAGCCGTATCAAGTTGATGAGTCATACTGCAAAAATTAGAAAATGTGTGATCGAAAGAAGGTTGGTGCAAGTTTTCAAAGTAAAAGAAACTAATTTGGAATCATGTCAGATTGCTCAACTATTGAAGCCATCCACTTGCTGCAGAGAGCAATCGGGATTTATAGAGCTAAAAGGAATAGCCTCCATACGATTTTCATTGATTTGGAGAAGACTTATGGCTCTGTCCCACGGGAGATATTGTAGAGAGTTTTGGAGAAAAGACAAGAACATGTCCTATACATTAACATTATAAAGGATATTTATGCTAGAGCTTTATCTTGTGTAAGGATCAAAGCTGAGCATACTGACTATTTTGGCATCAACTTTGGTCTGCATCAAAGTTCAGCTTTGAGTCCATTCCTTTTTACTTTAATTATAGACGAGTTGACTAGTCACATTTAGGATGAGATACCTTGATGTATTTTATTTGCTGATGATATTGTGTTGATTGATGAGACTAGAGATGGAGTAAATAAGAAGCTTGAGGTTTGGAGACATGCATTAGAGACTATGGGATTTCGTATAAGTATGACAAATACTGAATATATATAGTGCACTATTGATGGAAGCAATGGTCAAGGAATCGAGGTGAATATTGGTGATGATAACATTCAGAAGATAGATTCTTTTAGATATTTGGGATCTATTTTGCAACATGATGAGGGAAATGGTGGAGATGTTACTCATAGAATAAAGATGGGTTGGCTAAAGTGGATAGGAGCCTCTAATGTTCTATGTAATAAGGAAATTCCTATGAAACTCAAATGAAAGTTTTACAAAGCAGCTGTGAGACCTGGTATGTTCTTTGGATATGAATGTTGGCATGTGAACCATAGACATGTGTAGAGAATAGTAGTTGCAGAAATGAAAATGCTAAGGTGGATGTGTGGACATGCATGTAAAGATCGAATTCAGAATGATGCAATCAGAAGGAAAGTGGGTGTAACTTCGATTGAGGATAAGAAGCAAGAAAATCGCCTAAGGTGGTTTGATGATCATTTGCAAAGGAGGCTGAGTGATGCACCAGTTAGGAGGTGTGAATGTTGGGATGTTGAGCTGGCTAAGAGAGGGAGAGGAAGGCCCAAGAAATGTTCCAATGAGATTATCCGAGGGATCTTAGTTTTTTGAATCTAAGCCTGAGAATGACCCAAGATAGATTTAAATGGAGGTGAAGAATCCACGTAGCTGACCGTACTTAATATGGAAAAAGACATTGTTGTTGTAGTAGTATATAATATATTAAATAGTATTTTTATGTATTTTCCTTTGATTTTAACATTTTGTATATTATTTAAAATAGATTTATTAAGTATTTATTTAATACAGTAGTATATGGGCTAGTTGTAACTAGGTAGAAACTGAGAGAGTGTGTATCAAATTATGGAAACCTAGGGTGTATTACGTAAAAGAACCAACACATGTTTAGTGGTAGAGGACCTATTCGTTAAAATCAAATATTAGAAAACCAAAACGCAAAGTAACACTAAATATTTGGGATTTGTACCCAGCAGACCCTATAATCTTTTTCAATTACCTCTACGACCTTTGAAACATCGTAACTCTTCCCTTGACCCTGTAAAATTGCTCCGTCTTACCCCAAGGACCCTACGTTAAATTAACACATCTTGAGTTAACTTTCTTGAGTTAAAAACAAGTTAATCTAACCAATCCACGGTCGGATGGCTAGAATTAACCAAGAGCCTCTTCCGTCTCTCCTCCCTCAATGAGGGCATTAGCCTGGCTGGAGGAGGTGTGTGAGAGGTGCGTGGTGCTGCAGCTTGACCTGGGTTGGGGGGGGGGGGGCGCTGGGTTGGAGGAGATGCTTGGAGGGGAGGAGGTCGGCGACGGTCTAGGCTGGAGGGAGGCAGGGGGTCGAGCATGGGAGGCGGTCGGGTGGGGTGGGGGGGGTGGCTCGAGCAGTGGGAGGCAGGCTTGAGGTACGAGGGGGCTTTGAGCGGCGAGGGCCCCGGGGGGGGGGGGTGTGGGGGGGGGGGGCTCGAGCGGGGGAGGCGGGGGCAGCGGGAGACTTTGAGCTGCAGGGACCCGAGGGGGGGAGAGGGGGGGGGCTCGAGCGGCGGGAGGCGGTTACTGTAGGGGTCTTTGCATGACGGGAGCCCGGGGGGAGGGGGTGTTGGACATGCGAGCCCACGGCGAGCCATTATGCAATAAATGTTATTGCGAATATCATTCCCTGATTTGAAATGAAGAATAACTAATTTGCATAATAGGTCCCTCGGTACAATTAGGGTTATGTACCATGGCCATCGTGATGATCATATAGCAGTTGATTCAATAATTGAATCATAGAGGCTGGTGTTTGGATGAATATATAAAGAGTTAGATAGAGGACTCATCAAGCACCGTCAAATGATTATTAAGAGATGATCTCCAGCCTGAGTAGGAGATGGCAATCCTTTCTCACATAGGCTGATATCTGACCGACCTCTTGATGCAGGTCCTCTGCATGGGAATAGTGATTCGGAGGTGTCAAATTAGTTAAGTCAATGGGTTGACTTAACGAGATCGAGATAACCTAAGTCCTATGTTGAATGTTGTCATAGCATAGGCACACATCCTCTGACCAGAGACAGACGTGTTACTATATATCTGAGTGTGTACATTTGGCAGACCATTAGGTTGATGACCTAACTAAGGTCTATACACCGGTGAGCTGGTGTGCATATAAGGTCATATGAGTAATACGATCTCTCAAAGGGATCATACTGGTTCACTTATGAACCGGAAGACATGAGCTCACTCATGAGGTATTGGGACCGATCAAATTCCATGCATGGTCGTCGTGCTTTAGAAGCATGACAAGAATTTGAAGGTATAATATATGCTTTGGGAAAGCATATGATCGATACCAAATCCCAATGACTAAGATTGAGAAACTTGGTGATCGAACCCTGAAGAAGACCGTGTAAAATTGATCTTCTTCTTCAGGTTGATCATTGGTCTTCCAGTATGCATGATGTGCAGGTATTAGGAATACCTGAGGGTGATGTGATCATAAACGATTGTATAACCATGACGCTTCCAGTCCGAGGGAGTGATGAAACAGGTCTGGATTTTAGTGACTCCTCTCAGTAGAGAAGTAACTTGATCTTAGTCCAAGTATTGGACATTGATCTGAATGTGATTCAGATGTAATGAGAAGATTAAGTGTACGGACTTGATTTAATCAAGCATCTGTGGGAGGTCCGTTAGATCTGGATTTGAGATGAGATCTCAACATCCAAGTCACTATACGTGGAACAATACAATCGCCCTGTCCTTATCTCCAAGTATCTGCGGAGAAGGCACATTATTCTAGAAGGAGTTCAAGAATAATTCCTATGATGAATTTAGTATCCAAGAAAGAAGGTCTTGATGATGAAATGAGATTTAATTATCAAGTATAATATGAATGAGATTCATATTGTGAGAATAATTGTCCAAGATAATTAAATGAGATTTAATTATCAAGTATAATATGAATGAGATTCATATTGTGAGAATGATTGACCAAGATAATTAAATGAGATTTAATTATCAAGTACAATATGAATGAGATTCATGTTGAGAGAATGATTGTCCAAGATAATTAAATGGGATTTAATTATCAAGGATAATCAGATCGTTGATAGTGATATCCAGAATATTTGTGTATATTATAAATGAGATTTATAATATATCATAGAGAGAGAAATATTGTAAATAACATTTTTTAATTATTAATGTGGATTGGATCCACATTAGTTAATTAATTGGAAATGTAATTTACAAATTAGTTTGGGATGTGAATATGATTCACATGTTTTTTCAATGGCATGATTAAAATATTCACAAATTAATTTGGAATTAATTTGGTGGATATTATTGCAATAAAAGTTATTGTAATTAATTAAGAAATAATAAGATAAATAAAAGGAGACAAAACTACCATCAAAATTAAAGGTGGCGTCACCTATGACTTAGTCATAGGTGACGCCTCATATATTTTAGGAGGTTTGTTGTCTCTTCTTTTTTGTTATCATATTATCTCTTAATAATTAATTTATGTTAATTAAATTGTGTTGATAATAATTCAACATATATTTAATTTAATATAAATTAATTTTGTTGGTTTTTAACCAACAACAATCATAGCCGTTGGATGGCTCTTGGATTGCAATAGCCATTGGATCCTTGTGAGACATGGATTGAGATCCATTGAATCCCAAACTAGTATATATAGAGGGCAACCCTAGCCCTTGAAGGGAACAACACCAAGTAGACGCCTACTCTACTACTCTCTCCCTCTCATTCTCGTCCTCTCTCTCTCACCCTCTCCATAAGGTGGCCGACCACCTTTGTTGAGAAAAGGAGAAGTTCTCGCCTTCGCCTTCGACTACTCGAGGATCTCTATCTTCTTTGGGACTGCTTGCTCTAGAGGAAGATGCCGGATTTCGTTGGACGAAATCAGGAGATTCGAGGCTTGGATCTTCGTCGAGGATTGCGGGAGTCACGCGTCTCATCATCGTGCCCGCAAGTGTTGTCTTCATGGATCGGACTTGAGACAGGAGGATCTCTTGCTTTAGAGATATCGTGATCACAACCACGCTTTGAGAGGTATTTTTAATACTTTGTAGTTTGATGAAACGATCCAAGAATTGTTCTTGTAATCATGTGGTTTCACCATATGATTTAAATTTTTTAAATTCCGTTGCACCTTGCGACTAGTCGTCCCGATCGCATGAGATGCGATCGTCACGCTTCCGTGATGCGCTTGAGGATTATCAATATACTTCAAGTGGTATCAGAGCCAGGTTGGAAAATGTTTTGGATATGATCCATAGACCTAGGATGACTTGGGTTTGAAAGGGTCGCGAAAGTTTTTATCGCATTTGAATTTTTGCACCTCTGTCTAATTGATTTTTTCGGCACTGTTTAAATTGTTTAAATACAAAATATTCAATCATATTTTTTCTCCATTAAATAAGGAAACCATAGGATCTGAGTTTACTAAATTTGGATTTAATTTACTCAAGATATGACATTTTGAATAAGAATGTATTCATTGTTGCAGGAATGACAAATCTGAATGTGATTAATTTGTTAATTAAGGTTTTGATGCGCCTCGAAATGCATGAAATATCACTTAAGTTCTGTTGTAAATCAAGTTGGCAATATTAGGAAACTGATTTTGCGAATTTTGTATTTAAATTGATCAAGATAAGTTAATTTTAGTGATTACGGGTCACTGCTAGAAATTGACAAACTTGATCATGAACCTTGTGATAGTCATTCAAATAAATTGATTGAAATTAATTGTTAATTTTCTAAAATTGATTATTAATAAGTATTTGTGAAATATTTGGAGATGATAATCAATTCCTTGAATGACATCCCACTAACCATAATGATAAGATAGTTGATCTTGATCATTGGTTAATATGAAATCATCAACAAACATTGTTTGCATACAAAACCCTAGGTCATCCTACAATAGTTGTAGGACAAATTTTACATGTAAAATCCTCTTGCTTGAATAGGATTGGGGTTTTGTTTAGCAAATCTCCTTATAATATAATCAAAATTATTTTGATGTATATTATATGGTATAATTTCGGTTGAAAGACTGATGAGCATCTCAAAGTACATGATGATCTATCTGGAATTATCCTTTCCTGAGGTGGATATGGTGTCTAGTCGGAGAGCATTGGGGTTGCGGGTTGCAACGTATGTGGTCTGTCCCACTCTTGCCGGTACTGGCCATGACAGCGGGTAGGGACTTGATAATGCCGGAGAAATCAAAGTGTATTTTTTCTAATTATTAAAATTCGAAATAAAACGTACTTTGAGATTATACCTACTATTAAAGTAAAATTTAAAGTTTGTTGATTGAAAATTGGATTGATAATTAATTTAATGTGATTAAATTAATTATATCCTATTAAAACACTCTATTATGAATAGATGTGTAATTTCTCTTGGAAGAATTAATTATGTGAATATGATTCACGATAATTAATTATTTTAATTTGAATAAGAGGTGGAGGATTACATAGGTGACATCCACGGTCTCCCGTCAAGGCAAAGAATTTCGTCGCCAAAAGTTGTATATAGGAGATGCCTGTCCGAAGTGACAGATCCTATATACAATTATTTGGATCGGGTTCTTTGCTTCTCGAAAGAGTAAGACCGTATACGTAGTGACCCCAATATCGGGTCCTCATATTATTGGGGAGATATTGGATTGTGTATAGCGAGTATTAAGCATGTTGATGGTTTGTTCAATTAATGACGGGTCAACATCACCTTAGGAGTGGTGGGCCCAGGTTTTAAAGACCGAATTGGGATATGCAAGTTGGACTTGCAAGGTGGAATGTGTTCCCGCTTCTTTTTATCAGAGTCACAGGTTCTCATATTATTGGGATGTGACGAAGATAGGAAAGGAGATCCCAGATCTTGCTAGAGATATAATAGTAAGAATATCTCGTACATTGAAAGTGATTAAGGGAATGAACTTTCATTGTTGACAAGGAAAGACAACTTTGATATAAAAATTCCTAAATCAAAGTAAAATATGTATATATAATATATATACCCTTATGTAAATTTCTTATTTCAGATAATCCTTCATTAAACCCACTCAATGTTATACTCAATAATAAGCAGTAAAATATCATGGATTGGACTCATGATCCAGATAGTGTACTTGCGATTGAACACATAATGTATGTGGTTGCAATATGCAAGTTTCCTCAACATAATGAGGAATGACAATTAAATAAGACAATAAGACATCATCTTAGGGTTTGTATGTCTCTATAGTCTTGATCTTTCATCGAGTGTACTTTGGAAGTGACATGTCGATGATGATCGTAATTGTCAAAATAATCCTTATAAAATCTAAGAAGATATTCTGACATACATATGTGTTCTAGACATTTAATCATGAATGACATGGTTCTCTGCATTATGCAGAATGGTAGCTCGAAAGAGATGATGCATTTAAAATGTTTGAATACCTACCTGAACCTAAGTCTCTAAGAGTTAAGATATATGTAGATATGATGAGTGTCATCATTCTACTGTCTATACTCTAGTCATTCATAAAGCTTCATAATAATCATTTTGTATGAATTTAATGAAGCATGTATAAATGTTGAAGTCCTCTTGTATTGAAATCTTTTGAATTCAACATAAGAGATTCTTTGTCTTGAACAATGATTGTTTATAGATGAAGAGAGCACAGTGGAAGCGTGGGTCGGACCCATGTGAGAAGGAAAGTCAAAGAGTTGATTGCACTTCTGTGACTTCCATATGACATCCAAAGAGTTGGATGAATGCCAATACTGCAATAAGATGATGTGTTGATAGTATGACTATCAATTCTGTCTAAAATCCTTAGTGAAGGACTCAGATAGAGCATCAGAATAATCTACATTTGATCATTGAAATTGACTTGCTTATTTGATAAGATAAAGTCTAATAATTGTATCTCAATCTTCTAACAACACTTGCAATGTGTTGCACATGTTTTAGAAGACTGGAAAATTTTGATCTTAATGTTTATAGTTATCCACATGGATATTGATGCAATTTGCAACAATCTCTGTTGGATAGATAGACTTCATATTCTCAGTGGGAGAGCCCTTAGTCTTGGAGAATGTCTCTATGACCTAGATACTAGAATACACTCATTGTTTATTTCTAAATGTTGGAAACAAACATGAGTTCTGGAATAAACCTATAATAAAGAGTTACGATGGATATATTTCAGATAATAATCTAGCATCTGGTGGACTCTACTAAATTAGAAATTTAATGAATGGTTCATTAAGATTTCTAATACTGAAAGTTAAACCTTATAAGATCAATAGGAGGATAAAGATCATTTGAAAATGATTTAGCATCTAGTTTTGGACATATGCCTGCTGATTTGATCAATAGACAAGTAATAGATGAAACTTTAGAATGTCTAAAATTCCAAAACTTACATAATTATGAATATTGTATTAAAAGTAAAATGTCCAATACACCCTTCTTTTGGGAAAGGTGTAAGATGTCAAGGTATTCGAGATCTCATGCATATTGATGTATGTGAATTATCTATATCGTAGTAAACATTATGGATATGTGATATCTATTGATGATTATGTATGATATGAGATTTCTTCTCTTCACCAAAGAAAACTTTGAAATATTCAAAGATTTCACAATTTTGGTTTGGAACCAATGTTTGAAGGAAGATTAAATGAATTTGATCTAACCAAGGTAGCAAGTACCTATTAGATGAATTCAAAGAATATTTTATGAAGATATGAATATCATTTCTATCTCAATCCTCCTAACACACCTAAACTCAATGGAGTTGTAGGGTGATACAATTGGATCATGCGTGACATGATTTGATCAATGATGAATTTTAGCATAATTATCCCTTAGTTTCTAGGTATATATGTGTAGTAGAGACTACAATATATATCCTTAATAAGGTTCCGTGCATGTAAGATGGAATCTAGCACTTGAGAGTGCTACTTCATTAGGAAAATAAAGGATGGTATTGGATACCTACTTATGAACCTGAGATTCTTAAAAGATCTCATCTCTGAGAATGTGATTCTTAGAGGATGTCTCTCTTGAGAATCAAGATGAAAATGAAGTAAAGGAACTCATTGAATCTTGAGATGATAATGAGGCTCCTGAAATAGGAAACTAAAAGGATAATTAAAGATGAAATATTAATACCTCTTCAAATGAGTTTGAGGATGTATTCCATGTGTCAGCTAAGTCTGACAATGATCGGATTTCATGTGATGAAGCTCCTGAGGATCATGACATGGGAAGATGGATATTAGCAATAAAGTCTAAAGTAGACTTCATAGACAAATGTTGTATATGGACCTTCGAGGATCCACCTATAAGGGTTAGACCCATTAAGGTGTAAATGAATCTTCAAGAGAAAGAGGGAACCTGATGAGAAGGTAGAGACCTTCAAAGCACGGTTCATAGCCACGAGCTACACACCGGAAGAGAAGACATTGCTTGCAATGAGACTTGCTCTTCAGTGACCATGCTTAAAATCATCAGAATATTGCTAACCTTAGGTACACAACTTGACTATTGCATCTTCAAGATGTAAGTCAAGATTGCATTCCTCTAAGAATACCTCTCTGAGGATATTCACATGAAGTAGCCCCGGGGCTTCATGATTGGGGAAGTAAGGTGTGAAAGCTAAAGAAATCCAGCTATAGACTCAAATAAGCTTCTTGTTGTTGGAACATAAGATTTGATGAAATTATAAGTGTTATAATTTCAAATAGAATCTTGATGAACCATATGAAGCTTAGTGGGAGTGCCATTGTGTTCATCGTGCTAAATGTAGATAATATCCTAATCATTTGGATTGATATAAGGACGATAATAAATGCTTTATGATCTGGCTATTCCATACCTTGACATATGATCTCAAAAAGATGCCTCTTGGATTTTAGTTCTGAAGGTGTTCAGAAGCAAAGAAAAGAGGGTATTGGGACTGTCACATTTGTAGTACACCATGGACATGTTCCATTTTCTGGAAATTCCAAGAAAGGTTTTGTTACCTTAAGATTTGGTACTGACCTATCTAAAGGGATAGAACCTCAAAGAGTTGATGAAGTGAATGCTAAAACTGATTGTGCACCAATTACGAGAAGCTGAAAGTATGCTAGATGTGTACAAAAGCCAAATATCTGCCATGCAGTGGAAGTAGTAAACTGTTACTAATCCTACTATGAAGATAGAATACTCAATTGCAGTAATAACAATATCTTCGAAGATGACAAGGCTTTAGAGATAGTGATCTCTAAGTCTTATCTTCAAGAAATTAAGACTTTTAGATGGAGATCTAAAAGGTCTTAACTGCGAATACCCTAGGAGATAGAGATCTCCAGGGATAAGGGTATTCTGATAAGGATAATAGAAATTACATACTGGTTATAATAATAATAATTTTTGAGCTGTAGTATCAATGACACTATGACTGACAAGATTGAGTATTGGTTGCATTAGATGCAACATTTGCATTAGATGTGAGCACTGTTACTTGGGATATGCAAGTGCCGTAAAAGGACATGGCGTAGTCTCACGGGAACAGAGTGACTGATCAGCTTACCTAGTTATTTTCTAAATAGCCTATGATTGTCACATGAGTGTGGGTTTAAATGATTAGCCCATGAATGGCTCTTTGGGCTAGTGGGAGATTGTTGGACATGCGAGCCCACGACGAGCCATTATGCAATAAATGTTATTGCGAATGTCATTCCCTGATCTGAAATGAAGAATAACTAATTTACATAATAGGTCCCTCTGTACAATTAGGGTTATGTACCATGGCCATCTTGATGATCATATAGTTGTTGATTCAATAATAGAATCATAGAGGCTGGTGTTTGGATGAATATATAAAGAGTAAGATAGAGGACTCACCAAGCACCGTCAAATGATTATTAAGAGATGATCTCCAGCCTGAGTAGGCGATGACAATCCTTTCTCACATAGGCTGATATCTGACCGACCTCTTGATGCAGGTCCTCTGCATAGGAATAGTGATTCGGAGGTGTCAGATTAGTTAAGTCAATGGGTTGGCTTAACGAGATCGAGATAACCTAAGTCCTATGTTGAATGCTGTCACAGCATAGGCACACATCCTCTGACCAGACACAGACGTGTTACTATATGTATGAGTGTGTACATTTGGCAGACCATTAGGTTGATGACCTAACCAAGGTCTATACATCGGCGAGCTGGTGTGCATATAAGGGCATATGAGTAATACGATCTCTCAAAGGGATTATACAGGTTCACTTATGAACCGGAAGACATGAGCTCACTCATGAGGTATTGGGACCGATCAAATTCCATGCATGGTCGTCGTGCTTTAGAAGCATGACAAGAATTTGAAGGTATGATATATGCTTTGGGAAAGCATATGATCGATACCAAATCCCAATGACCAAGATTGAGAAACTTGGTGATCGAACCCTGAAGAAGACAGTGTAAAATTGATCTTCATCTTCAGGTTGATCATTGGTCTTCCAGTATGTAGGATGTGCAGGTATTGGGAATACCTGAGAGTGATGTGATCATAAACAATTGTATAACCATGACGCTTCCAGTCCGAGGGAGTGATGAAATAGGTCTGGATTTTAGTGACTCCTCTCAGTAGAGAAGTAACTTGATCTTAGTTCAAGTATTGGACATTGATCTGAATGTGATTCAGATGCAATGAGAAGATTAAGTATACGGACTTGATTTAATCAAGCATCTGTGGGAGGTCTGTTAGATCTGGATTTGAGATGAGATCTCAACATCCAAGTCACTATACGTGGAACAATACAATCGCCCTATCCTTATCTCCAAGTATCTGCGGAGAAGGCACATTATTCTTGAAGGAGTTCAAGAATAATTCTTATGATGAATTAGTATCCAAACAAGAAGGTCTTGATGATTAAATGAGATTTAATTATCAAGTATAATATGAATGAGATTCATATTGTGAGAATAATTGTTCAAGATAATTAAATGAGATTTAATTATCAAGTATAATATGAATGAGATTCATATTGTGAGAATGATTGACCAAGATAATTAAATGAGATTTAATTATCAAATACAATATGAATGAGATTCATGTTGTGAGAATGATTGTTCAAGATAATTAAATGGGATTTAATTATCAAGGATAAGCAGATCGTGGATAGTGATATCCAGAATATCTGTGCATATTATAAATGAGATTTATAATATATCAGAGAGAGAGAGAGAGAAATATTGTAAATAATATTTATTAATTAATAATGTGGATTGGATCCACATTAATTAATTAATTGGAAATGTAATTTACAAATTAGTTTGGGATGTGAATATGATTCACATGTTTTTTCAATGGCATGATTGAAATATTCACAAATTAATTTGGAATTAATTTGGTGGATATTATTGCAATAAAAGTTATTGTAATTAATTAATAAATAATAAGATAAATAAAAGGAGACAAAATTACCACCAAAATTAAAGGTGGCGTCACCTATGACTTAGTCATAGGTGACGCCTCATATATTTTAGGAGGTTTGTTGTCTCTTCTTTTTTGTTATCATATTATCTCTTAATAATTAATTTATGTTAATTAAATTGCACTGATAATAATTCAACATATATTTAATTTAATATAAATTAATGTTGTTAGATTTTAACCAACAACAATCATAGCTGTTGGATGGCTCTTGGATTGCAATAGCCACTGGATCCTTGTGAGACATAGATTGAGATTCATTGAATCCCAAACTCATAGATAAGGAGGGCAACCCTAGCCCTTGAAGGGAACAACACCAAGTAGACGCCTACTCTACTACTCTCTCTCCCTCTCATTCTCGTCCTCTCTCTCTCACCCTCTCCATAAGGTGGCCGACCACCTTTATTGAGAAAAAGAGAAGCTCTCGCCTTCGCCTTCGACTACTCGAGGATCTCCATCTTCTTTGGGGTTGCATGCTCTAGAGGAAGACGACGGATTTTATGCGACTAAATCAGGAGATTTGAGGCTTGGATCTTCGTCGAGGATTGCAGGAGTCACACGTCTCATCATCGCGCCCGCAAGTGCTGTCTTCGTGAATCGGACTTGAGACAGGAGGATCTCTTGCTTTAGAGATCTCGTGATCACAATCACGCTTCGAGAGGTATTTCAAATACTTTGTGGTTTGATGAAATGATCCAAGAATTGTTCTTGTGATCATGTGGTTTCATCATATGATTTAATTTTTTTAAATTCCGCAGCACCTTGCGACTAGTGCGACTAGTCACCCCGATCGCATGAGATGCGATCGTCACGCTTCCGTGATGCGCTTGAGGATTATCAATATCCTTCAGGGGGGCTTGAGCGGCAGGAGGCAGGGGGCTCGAGCGGTGGGAGGCAGGGCTGCGGGGGGCTTTGCGTGGTGGGGGCCAGGGGAGAGCGCTCGAGCGGCGGGAGGCGGGGACACTTCGAGAAATGGGGGTGTGGGGAGCTTCTGGCGTCGGGGGTCGGGGGCTCGAGCTACAGGAGGCGGGGCGCTTCGAGGTCCTGACGGAGGATCTGGAGGTGAAGGGCGAGGGCAAATGTCGGGAACGAGGAGGTCGAGGTTGGGGAGGAGGGCGGTGGAGGGAGGAGGTGGTGGGTGTTGGCCTGCTGGGTGGTAGGGAAAAGGAAGAGGGTTAGAGGGAGTGGCAATTAATGTAAATTCGACAAATAAATTAGGCATAACATAAAAGAATGTAACGGAATCCGGTTAGTTTTAACGGGTAAATGGATGAGGGTTAAACACGGGGTTTATAGGGTAAAGGTTAGCAAGTTTACAGGGTCGAGGGAAGAATTACAATGTTTCAAAGGTCGTAGAGGTAATTGACAAAGATTACAAGGTTTGTCGGGTAAAAATCCCTAAATTAACAACTCCAGGCGGCGGCTCTCAATCGAAACTCGATCGAATCTCTGATGAGTATTGTCTGAACGTGATGATGCTTCTTGTTTGATGAAGGAATTTACAAGAGCTGCCGTTGGATCCCAAACAGATCTGAAGGTCAGTCGTTCCAGATGCTCCTTCGTTTGTGTATCATGGAGGCTCCACGCTGCTCATGCATCCACATATGATGCGATGCTATGGAGCTGTCCCTCCCAGATGATTGCTGAATAATGACCGCAAATACGATCAAATCGGTGGCTTCGCCTCGATCGGATGCTGATCTAAATGGGCTCAAAGCTGCTATCGCAGGACGATCGCGTTTGTGCCCTGTTAAGATATTAGTTATTTTTATTATCATTGTCTTATTTTCTATTTCTTTCTTCTTCTTTTTGTAATTTGCCCCATAGGATTCTCTCCTATATAAGAGAACCCTAAGGCCTCTCATAAAGCAATGAATTTTTTCCTCTACATGGTATCAGAGAG
Source organism: Ottelia alismoides (assembly GCA_037367405.1). Classification (NCBI taxonomy): domain Eukaryota; kingdom Viridiplantae; phylum Streptophyta; class Magnoliopsida; order Alismatales; family Hydrocharitaceae; genus Ottelia; species Ottelia alismoides. Next base: position 45,697 of record JAZKJV010004991.1, read on the forward strand.
ACGGTCCTAGACCAAAGTTCCCGTACCCCACAAAACCCTAACCCTACATGCCGCCCCATCCTCTAGTCCGCAACCCTAGGCCTCTAGATTGTGACTCCTATCATGTTAGGCCCCTGCTTGGGCTGGTCAGGCCTCCCCGACCGTCATCTAGGCATCACAAACCATCATCGACCTTCCTGTGGTCTTCCTTGCCTCTCTGCAAGTCGTTGTACGATCTGAACCGGTCCGATTTTGATCAGAAAATGTGATTTCTGATCTATAAATCACATTTTCCGACCCTAGCAAGCAACAACAATTGATGAGGTTAGCTGTATGAGTATACACGTACAACCAATCCTCAATATGATCATGTAGACTCGTCTATATCGGTCTACTCCCCAGTTGAGTTCCGTTATTTGATCATTCTACCATCATGTCATAGAATAAGGGTGATATTTTCTCGTCTGGAGCCTTCAAGGGCCCGGCTCCCATAGCTAAGATGGACGAGACAAACTATGAGTTGTGGTCCATGAAGTTTCTCACCCTAATGCAGCACAACAATAATGAGCACATCCTGACAGATCCAGAGCCAACAGATAAAATTGGGGAAAATGCTTCTTGGAAGCAAGATGATGCATATGCACGTGTTTGGCTATGTGGGACACTCACCATAGAGATAGACAATGATATTTTGAACCAACCCATCGCCAAGGCGATGTGGGACACTTTGGCTTCCACCTATGCTCAAGTGAAGAATGAGGCCAAGATTCTCCAGTTACAGTTTGACATCTACAAGGCCAAGTAGAATGGTCGTCCTCTGCACGTGTACAGTTCACTCCGTGGCATGTTTGAGAAGCTACATAGCTATATGCCTATTACAACATCTCTTGAGCAGCAGAAGGCATATAGGAACTCCACAATGACTGGAGTTTTTATGTCCGGCCTTGATACAGAGTATGATGAAGCACGTACTCAACTTCTCACTGGAGCTACCATACCTCCCAAAGAGGAGACCTATAGCCGACTCAGCCGGATTATCATGCCTCCTATGGCCACTCCTTATCCCTCGTCAGCTATGTCCACTTCTCGTGTTCACGGAGTGATGACTCTGTCTAGAGGACGCACTCCTAGTGGTAGAGGCGGTAGATGTATGCGTGGTCCTTGCACCTTTTGTCGTCGATCGGGGCATGCAGAGGATACATGCTATCAGAAGCATGGATATCCCGTTTCTAACCGCGTAGCAGAACAGATTGAGCCTTCAGATACTTTTGCTTCCTAGGCAGATCCTCGCCTGGATGATATCGTCTCTCGTATTCGAGAGATTATGACCACTGCTGTAGGAACCCCCACTACAGATACATCAACCACATACAGAGCCTCTTCGAGCTCCACAAGTATTGCTTATGCATTCACTGGTAGTCATGTGCAGATATGACAGAGTGGATTATGGACTTTGGTGCTTCTCATCATCTTTGTGGAGACAACACAACTGAAGTCCTACAGGACCATACCACATGGTAGATGGGTTGTCATTGCTAATGGCGACCACTTACCGATTACAGGACAGGGGGAGGTGCATCTGACGCCATCTATGCATCTTCAGAATGTTCTATATGCTCCTGACTTTCAGATGAATTTACTTTTCATTAGTCAGATTACTAAGGATCTGCATTGTCGTGCCATCTTTGATCCATCTTCTCTTGTATTTCAGGAGATATTCGCAGGCAGGGTGATTGGAAGTGGCCGTGAGCAGCAAGGACTCTACAGACTGGTCCAACCTTCTCATGTTGGCATTTCCACTATACCTACTGGACCAGTCTCTCCATATCTGCGGCACCTTCGTTTTGGCCACCTTCCTATGGAGAAGCTATGTCATGTTCTCCCTCAGATTTCCACGAGATCCTCCTTTCAGTGTGAGGCATGTCAGCTTGGGAAGCATCATCGTTCATCCTTTCCATCCCGTCAGAGTCGGAGCAGTTCCCAGTTGTTTGAGCTCCTTCATTTAGATATCTGGGGTCCGAGTCGTGTTCCTGATCATCAGGGACATCGTTTTTATCTTGTTGTCGTTGATGATTTTTCTAGACTTTCCTTGGTCTTTCTTTTGAAGAATAAGTCTGAGGCTGGGTCCATGATCAAATATTTTATTAATGAAGTAGTGAATATTTTTTCTGCTAATGTCAAATATCTTTGCACTGATAATGCCTTAGAATTCTGCACCTTACAACTTTCTAAGTTTTTTAGATCTCTTGGCATTGTTCACCAGACCTTATGTGCCTATACTTCTCAGCAGAACGGTGTTGCCGAGCGCAAACATCGTCACTTACTTGATGTGATCAGAACCTTGTTGATACAAAGTCATGCTCCTCACTCTTACTGGGGTGATGTTGTCCTTACTGCATGCTATTTGGTGAACCGCATGACCTGGTTTGTGTTGGGAGAGAAGATTCCTTTCTCGATTGTGTTTCCTAAGAAGGATCTTTTCTCCCTTACACCTTGTGTGCTTGGATCTGTTGTTTTTGTTTATGATGTCTCTCCAGGTCGGGACAAGCTCTCTCCTAGAGCTGTCAAGTGTGTGTTTATTGGCTACTCTCGTACCCAGAAGGGGTATCGTTGCTTTGATCCGCTAAAGCGAAAGCACTTTGTCAGTGCTGACGTTACTTTCTTTGAGTCTGTTATGTATTTTTCTCCTACAGGTGACAGACTATCCCCATCTGACTCTGACGATGAGATCTACATGCCTCCACCTCCCACTATAGTTCCTCTGCCTCCCTCTACTCCTGCTCTACCACCACCTCCTCAATCACCACCACCACTTGCTCCTGTGGATACACCTCCTACTTTGACTCAGTTTTTGTCGCATGTTTTTCCTCATAGGCCTTGCTCGGTTCCCCATGCTCACAGGTCTTGCCCATCATCCAGCACGCCTCAGGTATGTACTAAGCACATTGTTTCTACTTATGGCACTACTGAGTTGTCTGTGCAGCATGATCCCATACATGATGAACATGTGCCCTCTTAAGAGGGGAACTCACAGGTTACAGACTTGGCAGATGATCTTGGTGTATATCCTCTTGCAGCTCAGATTTCCTTGAGCAGACTATCAGAGGATTTTAGGAGGTTTACCTTGGCACTATCTGCTGTGGAGATACCACGGACATATCAGGAGGCTCTAAAAGACAGTCAGTGGAGATTATCCATGGAGGAGTAGATGGATGCATTACAGTCACATGGCACGTTGAGTCTTGTTTCTGCTCTAGTCGATGCATCTGTTGTGGGATGCAAATGGGTGTTCACTGTGAAATACCGTGCAGATGGTAGCGTGGATCGCTATAAGGCGAGACTTGTAGCACGTGGGTTCACCCAGACATATGGGGTGGACTATCAGAATACTTTCTCTCTAGCTGCCAGACATTCTACTCTACGTGTTCTACTTTCTGTTGTTGTGATACGCGATTGGCCCCTGTATCAGCTTGATGTGAAGAATGCCTTCCCCCATGGTGATCTAGAGGAGGAGGTATACATGCAGCAACCACCTGGGTTTGCCGCTGAGGGGGAGTGTCAAAAGGTTTGCAGGCTACACAAGGCTATCTATGGCCTTAAGCAGAGTTCAAGAGCATGGTTCCAGAAGCTCTCGAACTTGATAGAGCAGCAAGGGTTTGTGAGATCAATTGCTGATCACTCCTTGTTTGTGTAGAGGACCCACAGAGGTACTATTGTCATTCTTGTTTACGTTGATGATATTATTGTTACAGGGGATGATGAGTAGGGCATTCAGGGTGCCAAGGACTTTCTAGGTCATCAGTTTGTGACCAAGGACCTTGGACACTTACGTTACTTCCTTGGACTGGAGTTTGCTAGAAACCAACAGGTTCTTGTGATGACCTAGAGGAAGTACGTTACAGATCTTCTTTCTGAGACAAGCATGGCAGATTGCAACCATACCACTACTCCTATTGACCCGAGCATGAAGCTCTATGATGATGATACTGAGGAGGTCGACAAGAGGAGGTACAGAGAGCTTGTTGGCAAGCTAGTATATGTGACTATTACCAGGCCCGACATATCCTTTGTCGTGAGCAAAGTGAGCCAGTTTATGGAGCAGCCTAGACAGATGCATATGGATGCAGTCTATATGATTTTGAGATACCTGAAGACTTCATCTAGTATGGGACTTCTTTTCAGTAGAGGCACATCTCTCTCAGTTACAACATGTGCAGATGCAAATTATGCTGGGTGTCCAAAGGATAGAAAGTCTACATCAGTCTTTGCTGTGTTTATAAGGAATACTCTTGTCTCATGGAAGAGTAAGAAGCAAACTGTGATTGCCAGATCAAGTGCTGAGTCAGAATACATGGTCATGGCGCAGGCTAGCACAGAGATGATGTGGGTTAGATCTGTACTTACTGACCTGACTATAGAGGTGCCTCTTCCCATGCACCTCCAATGTCATAATCAGGCTGCTATTTTCATTACCAATAACCCAGCCTTTCATGAGAGGACGAAGCACATAGAGGTGGATTGTCACTACACTCGTGACATGATACCGAAGGGTCTTATTGCCACTATGCATGTCAGCTCTGGAGACCAAACAATAGATATACTTACAAAGGCCCTATATAGAGGACCTTATCAGAGATGTTGTTCCAAGCTAAGTCTGATCGATATCTACGCTCCAGCTTGAGGGGGAGTGTTAAGATATTAGTTATTTTTATTATCGTTGTCTTATTTTCTATTTCTTTCTTCTTCTTCTTCTTGTAATTTACCCCATAGGTTTATTTCCTATATAAAAGAACCCTTGGGCCTCTCATAAAGCAATGAATTATTTTCATTCTACATGCCCAAATCTCGTTCACTTTCAATCTGGCGGTGCTGATGGTTTGACAATGCTCCAACGTATTTCCAATCAATATCTGGATGCTTCGACACGCAGGAGTCTTGATGATTCTAATTCATCTCCAGGAGCTAATCGATTTGATGTATCCTCTAAGTGTTGTATTCAACGATCAGATGCGGAGGTTTGAGAAGAGCGGATCCGATCGAAGATGATGACTATCCTTCACGCAAATAGATCCGATCGTTCAGTGTTATCTGATTAGCATGATCTCCTCAGATCGCAGCTACTCTAAGTGATGTCGTGGCTATTCGGATTTACACAAACCAACAGGTGTTCCTTGTATGAGACTTAGTCAGAGGGAGATGCTCGACCTGCATTCTCGCTACGATGTTCCTCGTTCACAAGCAATCCTCGAGATGCTTCCACCCGCACTGAGCAGATGACTAGAGGAATGAGCCTCGATCTACATGTAAAGAAGAAGGGGTGAGTGGGAAGAGCTCCGACGGCGTGGAGGAGGAACTCCAAATCTTCAGCCACCTCCCGTGGTCGGAGTTGTGCAAGTGTGTAGGGTAGAAGGTGAAACAAAGGATGTCGAGATTAGCAGGTGATGCTGGATCTGAGATCAAATGATTATCTGAGATTTTTGTATTCAATAGAAAACAAAGGGAAATAGGATGAGAAGAGAATTGGATTTGATAAGGGAGATAGAAATGAACAGGATGAAGTGGGAAATCAAAGGGAGGAGATGATCTACCTAACCTGGAGGTAGTTCGAGTGAATTTCCGTGCTTGAGCTTTAGAGAAGCTTGGGGTCTTCCGTCTTCACCTGCAACATGGCAGCTTGTGCAAAGGCTTGTTGCGGTGAAGAAGCTCACGTCGGCGAGTCGATCTCGCCGCACCTCCTCGCTCACTCCCTCACTGATGCTCTAAAGGAAGAAGCGGAGCTCTGTCGCACTCCCTGCCACTCTCTGAAACTGGAGGTGGAAGATGGACAAATGGCGGATGGGTTTGAGAAGCTTGGAGGTGGGTGTCCTATATAGAAGAGGGATGAGGAAGAGGATATCAAGGTTGGTGGCTCAGAATTTGTTAGGTTAACAAAAAGGAGGTTGGCGTTCGAGGAAGAAGATGAAGAGGAAGGAGGGGAGGAAGAAGAAGAGGATAAGAAACGTAAGAAGGAAGAAGAAGAAGAAAGGGGGGGGAGAAGGTTGAAAGTTAACCTCTTCTCTCTCTCTCAATCAGAATATGACACATGGCCTAAGCACAAAAAACACAAACGACGATAAAGAAAAAATATCAATATGCATTATATTAGATATAATTTAAATTAAATAATAAATAGAAAATTAATTTAAATAAATAAGCGATATAAATAAATATTATAAAATAATTTAATGTATAATTTGACTATGAATTTTAAATAATTAAATAATTTAATTTAAATAATTAAATAATACAAATAGTATAGTTTACAGGTAGAAATTACTTATGTACAATAGTTTATTGATTTTTAATTAATTAATTTACATAAAAATATTTATTTTATATTTTATTAATTTAATAAATAAATTAAGTACTATAAAAATATTATTATTTTATTTTATTATGATTATTTAAATATTTAAATAAATAGATATAGATACAATATAGGCAAATGATACATATATAATAAGCATATATATTTATTTTTGGGATTTTAAAGCTTTAATAATTTTTATTTAAATTTTATTCATTTATTGTAAAATATGGAGAAAATATAATTAAGAAGAAAATAATAATAATAAAATAATAAGCGGAAATATATGTTTGTACAAACAACATGGTGCCTCGAAAAATCGACTTTTGCATACTAGCTCTCATTTTAATGAAATCACTTTCATTTTAAAGATAATATAATTATAAATACAATGAAAGTGAGTTTAGTGAATTTTGTATTCATACATAGTATATATTTAGCTTTGAATTTATATTTTATATTTTTTAGTGTACCTTGATATCGTTATGTTAAATAATTTTCGTTATATTTTTATAAATTAATATACATTATTATGAACAATACCGAAGAAGAAAATATTTTGATTTGAAGTTATATGACTAATAAATAAAATAGGTTAATATATGTACAAGATGAATAATTTGTAAATGAACATTTATGATATTCATTTTTGATATTTTATAGATTAAGATCCTTATCTCCTCCTACTTTTTATATTATCGACCACGTCAATATTGACCTGGTCTCGGGTTTAGGATCAGTATGTACATATTTATATATTTTCATACTTCTTTATTTTAATTTTCCTTTTATTTTTATTCTTTTATTTTGGATTAAATAATTATTAAATATGTAATATTAACAATTGGAGTTAGTATGTTAAATAATGAGAATTAATTATTATTTACATGTATTTTACTAAAGATTTAGATAAAATAAAAGAATAAAGGTGATGAATCATTGATTCATCATGCAACAACAATCAATTTTCACTATGTTGAGAGAAGAAATAGAGATGGGATGGAGATACATCACGTAGTGGCCCCAAGGCCCCTTCTATTCAACAAAAGAATAATATTAATTTTATGCAATCCAACCAAACCGTTATCTGCCAATCAGGATTCAGGAGACATATCAAACATCTTAGCAATCCCACCTAACATATCTCGGCCTATCGAGATTCAGGAGGCGGATCAAGCATCTCAGTAATCTAGCCTAACAACATTTAGCTGATCAAGATTCAAGAGGTGGATCGGGAATCTCAACAATCCAACCCAACAACTCTCAGCCAATCATACAATAGGACAAAGATCAACCATATCACCAATCCAACCCAACAAATGGTTAGGATTCAAGGCATATCAACAATCTCTACCTTGAATTGAATCCTCATATAACATAACCAACCATTATTGAACTCAACCATGGTTGAATCCTAAGATAGTAGAAAAAACCACTACTTGACCCCACAATGAGTTGAATTCTCATATAATAGGATTAACTATTGCTATACTCCATCATGAGTTGAATTCTCTGGTAGCATACTTAACCACTGCTCTAATTTAGATAGTAGGATTCATGGAATTATAAACAATATCCATCTTTAATTATATCATCAAATTACAAAATATCACCTTCTAGATTCCACCCCTGCCAGCCCCTCCTTGGGGCTACTGCCAACGGTCGACATTGAGAAAGTCAAAGCAATGTTTGAATTTACTCCCAGGTATTGTAGATCCCAACATGACATACATGGCCTTCTACGTGTTACTCTTGATGACGACCAACCCAGCTTTGGCAACTTACAAAACTCCACCTTTAACATTGTACCTATATCCTTTAGAGTCTAAGACTCCAAAGGATATCAGGTTTTTCTTCAGGTTAGGAACATGGCAAACATCTTTCACCATCCTCATGACTCCATTAAGAATCTTGATCTTCACAGAGCCAATTTCTACAATCTTAAATGCCACTTCATTCTCCCTGACAATGTTTCCACCGTCTATCTTCTCATAGGTGTTGAACTAGTCTTCATTAGGAGTATTATGGTAAGAAAATATTGAATCAAGAATCCAAGTCTTGTCAACCACCTTCTGATCTGTGATGGTGAAAAGTAAATCATTTTCAAAATCTCTGCCTCATTGAGCCACTACACCAACTGTGACATTCTTTGCGCAAGATTTCTTATAATGTCTAGGTTTCTTGCAATAACTATAGATGTCCTTAGGATTGTGATTCTTAGACTTACGTTTTCCCTTCTTTGCATAGCCAAAACTAGCATGGATCTTTTCATGAGTCATAACCAAATATGTAGCATCAGAAACCTACTTCCCAATAGACATATGCCGAAGTTCACGCATATGTAGACTCACATAAACTTCCTCTAAGGTTATATTATTTTTTTCCCACACTAAATGATTGAACAAAATTCTCATATGATAGTTGAAGAAAAGCTAGCAAAGTTAATGCATCATCCTCAAATTCAATTTTAACATCTTCATTTGTTAAATCCATCAACAATATATTTAAGCACTCCAGATGTTCTTTAAGAGATGTACCTTCCTATATGTAGATACATAACATATATCTATTCAACATACCTATTGGCCAAGATTCCATCATGTTTAAACTTTCCATCTCAACCATCGACCGGTCGCGGAATCCTCAGCAACAACATCCCTGATAATCTCATCCGTCAAATATGTCACGATCATCGAGTGCATCTTCTCTTCCTGCACCATCAACTTGGAGGGTTCACGTGCCTTCACCCTCCCATAGTCAAACGAAACCAAGATGGATCACTGTTCAGAAGGACGTGCATCTTAATTTAACATATACTAAATTCATTTCTCTCTGTGAACTTATCGATCTTCATACTGTGCAACGTCATCTTGCTTGATGATCCTAATAGAACACGATGTTTTGATACCACTTTGTTGCGAATAAGAAGCAAAATAAACATTGATAGATCAACCACACATGCACGACGACACACGGATTTACAGGGTTCCCGTAATTGGGCTACTTCCTTGAACGATGGCGATCTATTTTCATAATATAGAGAAAAGGAGAACATAGAAGATGTAAAGAGGATACAGAGAAGGTGATGGGACACGAACTACCAGTAATGCCTCTATTCTGATATCGGTTATTGGGATGCAATCCACTGTAAGGATGCACGTGAAAGAAAGAACAATAGATATAACGGTGGTCGGTCACCTCTCTGATGAATACTCATTCATCACTCTTTATTCTTATATTTTAGCTACAAAAACCTTTGCAAATGCATGTAGATATGTGTAAATAGAAATAATTACCAAAAGCATGCATTGTGTAAAAACCTATAATTAGCATGTTTTTGTGCAAAAATAAAAGAATAAAGATTAAAAAGAAAAAGAGGGAAATATTTAGAATAAATATTGAGCAACCTAACCCAAGGGAGGGCTCAGCATGGGCCTGACCGCATAAAAGCCAAAGTAGAGGGAGATAGGGGCTCATGTATGTACATATTTATGTAAATAAATAAAAATATTTTCCTCACCAAAAATGGGCTTGTAAATATGTGTCTATATGTATAAGTATAAAAACAAAAGAAAAAGATAAAAATAAAAAAGAACAAAAACACCCCTTTCATCATGTATATGAACCACTCTTCTACATTTAATTAACCATGTAAATAAATAAAATTAATTCCCAAAATTTTTGTAAGTATCCTATATTATATAGTGTAAATAAATAAAATAAAAACAATTAAAACAAAAACAAAATAAAAATAGCAAAATTAAAAACACAAAAATATATTGTAAATATACCATGTATATAAATATATATATGTATTTATTTCACATATGTATATAATTAATAAAACTAAAATAAAAATATCTTTTTATTCCTTATTTTATAATGAAAATAAAAAAATATAAAATAGGAATAAAATTGCACAAAAATAAGAAATAAAAAATCAAAAATAAAAATCCTATATATTGTACATATACCTATATAACCCTACTATGTAAATACCTTATTTTCATTTTGAAAAATTAATTAAAAATCACAAAAAAATAGAGAAAAATAAAATAAATATTTTTCATGTTTTAAGTTTTTATTAATTCGATCATTTTCTAGCTTAAAATAAATAAATACAAAAATCGTGCTTGGCGGGCTCTGATTGGTCCACGGGGGATTGTTGACCCCCGGTCAACACTCCCCCCAGGACCACCAGAGCCGGGTTAGACCTGACCGACCCGTTTTCACCATTTTCTTCACGGTCGACCTGATCACCAGTCACCTTATCCCCGGGCTCCGATTGATCATTGAACATCCGTAACCCACGCCCGGGGTGGATCTTAGGGATCCGAGGCTTGAGTGACTCGCCCGATCTTGATCTTCTCGGATCCCTGAGCATATAAAGTCCCAGCTCCGGCGAGGTTTTCACGTATCTTTGGATCTTCCCCTCGGCGCCTGTGACCTCCTCCAGAGTCCCTGAGTGACAACCGTGGTCTCGGGAGTTGCAGCGAGGCCCGGGAAGCCGGGAGCCACTGATCCGGTGGTCTTCAGCCGCCGTGCGCCGCCGCGAGCGCACCGAGCCTCGGGGAGTCGACGACCCCTTGCAGGCAACGACCAGGAGTTCCCTGAGCTCCAGCACAGTCGAATGCACCCGCCAGGTAACCTTCTTAGCCCGTAGCTTAGCGTAGGATTAGATTTTTCCGATTCCAGTAGGTTAGCTCCGCCACCTTCGCCTTTTGACTCCGGCCACCCATTCATCCCTCTGACACCACTACCACGTCCACCAGACCTCTCTCCACATTCTCCACCCAGCCATTCCTCCTGTCTCGCCCCGGAGCAGAATATTGGGTTTCCCGTCCGCCGCTCGCCGGATACCCATCATCTCGCCGCACCAGACACCCTTTTCGTGCTCTGAGGTCGAGGCAGTTTGCCCTCGACCCAGCTATCTTCCTGTGCAGGTACCCGGCTTAGTCGACTTCATCTGGAGGTCGATACTCCAAGGCACAGGAGCTCCCATTCATCCACGTCGCCGGAGCTCTCCGGAGTTCCTCACGTTCATCGGAGCAGCGTATTAGGTGCGGGGCTTCACGGCAAAACTTCTTCGCACCTCAGGAACACCAGACGAGGTCCACCGTGCGCGCAGTGGGCCGGCGAAGCTCGCCGGCCGCCAGTTCTTCCAGGACCTTCGTCCACCGTCAGATCGGCCTTGACGCTCCAGTTTAGATCTCGTCCGTTCATCCACGGAGCAGCACTGACCATCAAATCTCCCGGGGGTCGATCACCACCGTTGAGTCAGCGAGGTTAAGCCACGACGCATCTCAGCCATCCGGTCCAGCACGTGGCTTCACCACCTCCATCCGATCCGAGCCAGGACTCCTTCGCAGCCCCACAACGTATCACAGCCGTTGGATCTTCCACGTGGGTGCATTCCAGCCATCGGATCGTGCAGAGGGCCCCTTTGGTGTGCGGCGCGCCGTCTCAGCCGTTCGATCTGCCACGCATCGCGCATCCAACTCCTCGGATAATAAATAAGGGGTAAATTGTCCTTAGGCCCCCTTCATTTTCTGCATTTAGTTTTAGTCCTGTAAATACGTAGTGTAGTTGTTTACTTTTTGTGAAAATTGCACTTTGGACCTTCATGTTTATATGATTTGCATTTATACCCCTGCTAGTTGTGGACACGTGCATCGACATGTGCTATTTTGGTGTATTTGCATCTTTGGCCCTGCTTTTTCTCCCTGTTACGTTTTATATTTTTAAAGATAGGAATTGCAATCAGGTCCCTCCAGGCCTGAGTCACGTGTATCGTGCGTGGCCCGGAGGGTAATTTGCATTCCACCCCTATACTTTTCAGGGTTGTTGTTCCAGGGACCCAGAACTTTGTTATAATTGCAGATAGGTCCCTATGCACTGTTGCTTCTTTTTATTTTTGGATAAAATAGCAAAATACCTCCAAATCCAACGAAAATTGGACCCATGGCTCCTGCCATAGTGTAAAATTTTCGAGGATTTTTGAGGACATTTTTGTTTTCATTTGATATTTTTAAAAATTCAAAAACATCTATTTTCTTCACTGTCTAACTTTCAAAATCACAAAAAAAATAATAAATAGTGTCTAAAAATTACAAAAAAATTGTCTATTGTGTATTTTGTTGTGTTTGATTTTCTAGCCAATTTTGGCTATTTTTCATTATCTAAAACACCTAAAAATTGAAAAACACCTAAAATCTTATAACAATTCTAGTAATTAAATTAAAAATCCAAAAACAATAAAATAGGCGCCTAAATTTTCCTTATTTTATTCTCTTTACAGGAAAATTACCTCCCAGCTAATTTGGAGTCTTAGATAATTTATCTAGGCCTTCTTAGCTCGGCTGGACAGTACCTTTGATTTCAGCCACTGTTTGATTTTTAGATAATTAAATAAATATCAGAAAATTCTCAAAAATTCACCAAAAATACTAAAAATTATAAAACACATAAAAATATTTTTGTTTGAATTTTTGGTTGATTTTTAGTGCCTTTAATAATTTGTTGAAGTGTGTGTTTATTTGCTTTTCTTATTTCCTTAATACATTAAAAAATTCCAAAAAAAAGATAAAATAATTAAAAATCACTAAAAATATTTTCTTCTTTTATTTTATTTTTCTTTTTGACTACTTCGTAGGCCGAGAGGCCAACCCGTGCTCCTTGAGTTCGACCCTGGTCGCTATACCAGGTTAATCCAATAGCGAGACCGCTATCGCGTTTTTGATCGATTTTGTTTATATTAGTGGTCTGATTTTTCTTGATTGGCACGTCTGAGTGACCGAGGTCGCAACGACCATCTTAGATACACCTGATTACCTTAGTCTCTCGGAATTACGTGCCAACAGAATGGCGCCGTTGCCGGGGAGTACGACTTAGTAGTTTTGTTTTTATTTTCGTTTTTGTTTTCGCGGCTCTTTCAGAGCACGCGGCTTTTTCGCGGCTTTTGTTTATATTTTATTTTTGTTCTATTTTGTTTTATTTTCTTTTTCTTTTAATTTTTGTTTTTGTTTTATTTTGTGTGTTTATTCTATTTTGCATTTTTGCATATATAACCTTATTTTTATTTCCATTTATTTTTCTTATCATTACTTGATTATTTCGGTCTGACCACTTGTCTCTGTTTCTTGCGAGGGCCCGAGGACCGCGGAGGCGACTTTCGAGGAGCCGACGCAACCGCAGGACTTGGAGGCGACTCTCTTCTTTACGGAGCCGTAGGAGAGAGCGAGAGAGAGAGTTGAGTGGGTGAGGTTAGATTAGGTTTTCTTTCATTATTATTGTAATAATACAGGGACTCAGAGACTGGACACTTGTGGACTTGAACTCTTAGCAGGTCTGTTTCGCCGAGCATCGGTGTGCTCGGGGGACCCTTAGGTTTTTTCGCGGCTTTTTACGCAGTTTTGTTTTCTTTTCATTTTTTTTTCTGCCTTTTCCGGTGTTTACGCGGTTTTTCATCGAGCCACTAGACTTAGGATTTTCTCTTGCTTGTGCCGTAATTAGTAGGGTCCCCACACTTAATTATCTGCTTGTTCCTATAGTGCGCTTAATTGGACCTACTAATAATCAATTAATAAAAATAATCGACTCATCTCCTTCGTAGCCTACGTGCCGCAGTCCACCCTGTAAAGCGCTTTCTCCTACTCCCGATTTGTCGGGCAGAGGAGGGGTGGGCCAAGACCGGACCCTTTGGCTTGGAGATTGGTGACCGATTAGACGGTTCTGCGAGTAGAAATTGCTGATCTAGGACTCGATTTTTCCCGCTGCATCATTTAGGTAGTTTAATTTCTGTCTTTACATTTATGCGTTGATCATATTGCATGTAGAGTGCTGGAGACAGGTACGCCTTTCTGACTTTGCATGCATCATTGATTTATCGTGCATCGGCTTTTTCATCTTCTTCCCCCTATTTTTGACTTAATAACCAGGAGAACCGAAAAATTCGTTAGGCGTTTCTTTTTATTTGAAAAATATCTAAAAACAAAAAAACCATAAAATTGGGACTGCTAATCATACTTGACCTAAAAGACACTTCATTGAAAATCTGTCTTGGGGAGAGTAACCCCCTCCTTGTCTGGTTTGGATGAGCGAGAGAGTGATCCGCACATTAGGATAGAGCCTCCGATCTCTTCTTGACTGATTACCGGCTTTCAGTACGGGACAGTCGGTTGAGAAAGATCTGGATACCTATTTACCTCACGTAATCGCTCTGATAGACTGGATGATCACCTAAAATAAAATCGACAAGATAATTGACCGATCCCTTCGGTCTTCAGCTTTGTGTGCGTAGGTGAATTGGGGGTTTGCTTGTTCATCTTGTGTGATTGCCAGATCCCTTCTATCTTCCCCATCCTCTTCTCTATCCATCTGTTTTCCCACCCTCACCTCCCTTCAGTCTTCCTCTTCTCTTCTCCTTTTCCCCTGGATGATGGATCCCCCTCATTGTGAGCCGACTCTCACGGCTTCTTCTCCGTCTTCTGACCATCACTCCAATCCACCTTCTAGGGAGGTCGGATCTCTGACCAACCTCCCGCTCCCTCCCTCCCTTTCATCTCACTATTCTGGGCATGCTGTGCGAGACGTCCGAGAATATCAGATAGAGCAGATGCGAGACCCATACGATGTTGTTGCTGAGTGGAGAGCGCACTCCATTAGTGACCAGAGAGACCAGTGGAGATCAGCAGACATATCCTATTCCAGAAGGATGGAGGAGCAGATAGCACAGGGAGCTCAGTCAGCTTCTACACTAGGTCCATTTGTCTTGGATTTGGATTACATTCAGCGACTGCCGACATTTTTAGGAGAGGCGCACGAGGAGCCTTATCTTCACCTGTCCGCTTTCGAGGAGTTTTGTAGAGCACAGATATATTCAGACGTCACTACAGAGGAGCTGATGAGCAGGATCTTCCCATTCACGCTTCACGACAGAGGCATGAGATGGCACCGACGTTTGGGGAGGACATTCGAGACGTGGGGAGAGCTACGCCGAGAGTTTCTACAGAGATACTTCCCTCCACGTAGAGCAGATTTCATGCGGTCTTTGATCGTGGACTTTTCAGTTGACCCCCAGGAGCCATTGCACGAGGCATGGCCGAGGTTTCTTGACCTCTTGAGGAGATTTCCTGAGCACGGACTTCCACTTACAGACTTGATTGAGATCTCCATGCGGGGGATGACCGCAGAGCAACTTACACTGGTGATTACCACATGTAGCGGTTGACACCGCAGTTCCGACATTCACTTCCTGGACACCATCTCGAGTTTACTTTCACAGAGATCTTCTTCGCGAGATGCCATAATCGGGACAACACATGTGGACGATGCAGTACCAGTGCGGTGTGTCACTTTACATGATGAGCCAGCTTCTACACACCAGCCCGAGGATTTGGATGATGCAGCACCATTGACAGAGGAGATGACTGTGATAGCAGAGGTTTGGACCCAGAGCCTACTTGAGTTCCCGTTAGCCTTCCAGTTGGAGTTCGAGTTAGCCCCAGAGTTCCCAGTCGACGAGTCTTGGATATCAGATCTTCTGATACTCCAAGAGCCGGAGGAGCCCCAACTTTTACAGCCATTGACTCAGCTACTTCAGTTTCCAGTCCCGGAGGAGTCAGTTTTCTTCCTGCAGAGACACTTCTTGGATGCAGACAGTCACCAGGACTCAGCCCAGCAGCCACAGCTTGAGGAGGGACACCACTTTGAGAGTACAGACACCGAGAGTCCCATCTTCGAGCCTTTTGTCCTCCACTTTGTTGAGATAGATACACTTCCTGAGGACCAGCTGACAGCCAGCATAGCCGCAGAGCGAGGATCAGCCGCAGACACTTTGCCAGCTTCTGCGATGTTGACTAGTACCTTCTCCTATTTCCAGATTGCCGAGACTTACACTTCCGATGATGATGCAACCTGGTGCACCGAGTGGATACTTGAGAGCAGCGCAGATGCCCATCTAGATCCTGATCCTCTTCTAGTCACTTCTGATCTGGCATCTCTCCCCAAGGGTTATCTGCAGGAGGATGCCGCACTCGATGAGTACCCGGTTTCACTTTCTGAGAGTGTTTCCGATCTGGCAGAACACGAAACCGAGTCTTTAGATCATTTTGATTCTGAGTCTTCTCACCTCGACGACCCTCGCGAGGATGAGCCCATTCTGGAGATATTCGATGATTTGCCTGATCTGATTCTATTTCATGCATCGGATATCATTCTGCTTAGAGAGTCTCCTGATCTTGATTGTCCACACCTGTTTGAGACACTGATTGACGTGGAGGATTCTATTACTGATCCATCCTTCTCCACGTTTGATTTCGTCGGCTCCATACTCTCACTCCAGTCTGACCCTGAGCCGATGATTTCTTTTGTGCTACCGGATCCCGATCACTTATTCTCATATCATTGGCCGGTAGCAGACACCCGCCTGATTGCATACCTGGGTGTCCTACTTTACACTGTTGAGTTCGTCGTTGTTCTCACACCGAGACAGCGGCAACAGTACGGCATTCGCCTTACCGATGCCGTCCTGAACCTTGATACTGCGTTGTCCTAGCCTTTGCGCCCAGCTAGGGGCGTAAAAACTAGCGCTTGTTGAGAGGCACCTCAACACTGTACTCTTTTGTATATATGTGTTTCGTCTTATTTTGATCTCTGTTTCTTCCGTTCTTGTTTTCACCCCAGGTATCGCTTAGGATTATCTTTGCTATACTTAGGATATGACTCATCCTAAGTATAGGGGGGTGGAGACACCGGGTTGTTCTTCGTTCTGTTTCATCACTTCTGTTGTTGCCTATACTTAAGGTTCTCCACCTCAAGTATAGGGAGAGTGATGCCCATCCTTCTTGTATATATTCGTTGATTTTTCTTCGTGTCTTGCTACCCCTGTTTTGCTGCCTATACTTAGGGATATTCTACCCTAAGTATAGGGGGGGGTACCCTGTACATTCTCCACTCGGTTTTTCCCTTAATAAACAGCCTGCTATACTTAGGATTACTTGATCCTAAGTATAGGGGGAAAACCCGAGGCCTTCTTGACTTTTCTATTTCATTTATTCGTCTTTGTATATAGCCTTTCTTTTCACTTCCCTATACCCAGCACGAGTTATGTCTTCTTCATCGCTCTTGACTCTGAGGACATCGTTCGAGCTAAGTATAGGGGTGTGTGTATATATTTCATATATACTTTAGCCATAACTCGTACTTTGTGTGAGTGTGTTAATAAATAAAATGACTAAAAATCACAAAAATTAAAAATTTTCAGGTACATAAACATTCTTTTATTTGCACATACATAGCTAGTGTACAAATTATTTTTGTAAAAATGATTTCAAAAATCTTTTGTGTAAAACTTGTGTAAATATTTTCTTATCAAAATTATGTATATAGTACAAAATTTTTCCAAAATGTTTTGAAAATCAAAAGTTTGCAAAAATCTTGTGTAAATGTGTGTAAATACTCTCGCAACCACCGAAGAAGAAAGATCACTATAAATTACAATGAGTACAAGTCTCTCTGTTCCCTCGCTCTATCATCTCTTTCCTCTCTCTCTCCCCTTTCTAGGGGTTACATTGTTCTTGTGGTGGTTAAGGCAATGACTCCACCCCTCTATATATAGCCCAGTTACAACCCCATAGTCATATTCCCAATAGGACTATAAATAGAATACAACTCAATTACTATTAAGATTAGGGGTCCCATCCCATTAGGATTCCTAATCCTAATACAACTCTAATCCCAACAATTTCTCCCTTGACCCCACTAGGTACTAGAGATAGGATGAGGATGCAGTAAGTGGTGGCTTCAAGGCCCCTTTCATATTGCAACAAAAGTATACCAACAATAGTTAGACAATTAGGATATAGGAGGCGATCTAGCATCTTAACAATTCAACCCAACATCTCTTAGTCTGTCATCTCAGCAATCTAGCCCACCGAGTCTCAGCCAATCAAAATTTTGACGGTGGATCATGCATTTCAGCAATTCAACCCAACAACTCTCAATCAATTAAAAGGCATGACAGAGATAAGTCACATCAACAATCTACCCCACCAAATGGTTAGCATTTAACACATACCAGCAGATAAGACCAATTCTCTATGTAATCTTGTAAAAAATTTCAAGAATATTCAATATATGGATATCTTAAGCTTCAGTCGATTTCCCATGCAAAACCTAGACCACCCACTCATCCTTCAGCAAGCGTCCTTTTGATTTCCGATGTTATCGTTACAAAGAAGAGGTCCGCATTAGGAAAGCATGCCCTAATCTACCAATACTTATGAAAGTTCGTAACATTCCAATCACTTGTTGTCTTCGTCTCTCTCCTACCCTAACCGTCACTGCGTGGTCATGGCTAATGCTCCACCTTCGATGCGAGCCTCCTCCGACTCTGGCCCTTCCATGACAACTTGGGATTAGATTTATGTAAAGAGGGCAAGGATCTCGAGATGTCATTAACATCTCCTAGGTGTCTTCGAAAGGCTTCATCTCTACCCCAAATCTCCTTGATACAACTAGCAAGGACTGTGCAACAAAATCTTGCTGGGGTGATTCAACATACTTGTACTCGCCTTCATCTAAAAATCATCAGGTTCTAAATTCTTAATTGATTTATTTTGGAAAAAATTTAACAATAAATATTTGTGAAATATTGGATTTCACATTCCTTTCATGAATTGTGATTCAATCAAGATTGGAAAAAGTTTGGTGAAGCCAACACCCTTCTCTTGCATATTCACAGCTCTAAACGCACAACGACCAATCGTATAACTTATATGTATGTGAATGGTTCCTTGTTTTCGTATCCTATTCTCATTTATAATCGCATACTAGGCTTTTATAAGAAACATTATTCTAGGGACAATAGCAATAATTGCCTTTCAGAATTTGGGGGCACATATTATATTTTTGGTTAGGAAATCTACTATGGAGATCTCTTTATCTAAGATTAGAATGTTCGATTTGACATGCGATAAAGCCCTTGGCGCGATGATTTGCAATCAATTTCTACCAATATTCTTGGTATCCAGATACATTTGATATGCAATTTTTTTCCTTACTTAATGAATGGTTATATGATCATGGATTACAACCATCTGATACATGCAAACTTTGTTGTCGTTAACTTAGCTTAAAAAATACTATTTACATCGAAAACTTATGTACCATCACCCTCGATAATTGCATGACGACTGTCATCTCTAAGGAAATTGTCAAAGGTCCAGTGATTTTAAGAGGATTTTAAGTTCCTTCAATGTTGACCTTTAAGATAAAATATAAAGAAGTATCGGATCTAAACGAAATTTGATAAGTATGTAAAACACTATTAACATATTCATTCCATATAGTTGGATATTTGAAAACAATATTGCAAAAAAATAGAAGGGCACAAAAGTCTCCATTGTAGTTTAGAAGGATGTGTTCTTTAAGATGCCCATGCTATAAGGATTCTATAGTGAAATTAGGGGAAATGCAAGTGCATGAAGTATTATCACTACAGAACTGTGAATTTGGTCAAAATGTAGGGGTACACAATATATGGTGTTGTGAAAAAAAGGAGGGACATAATTGATATCGCAGAAGTTAAGAAAAGTACAAGTGATAAAATTCTTAATATCATATAATTTAAGATTTATTGAGACAATATTTGGAATTTTCAGCTTAGTTTTTAACATCTTTTGCCTTGTTCTTCATAGTCATCTTACCTCACAAATACAGACGTACATCTTGACTTTCTTTTTAAATTTCTCTCCACTACTTACTACTTAATAATAGAACAATGCGTGTTTTCCAATCTCCTTCCATTTCTTGGTAACACGCGCAACCAACAAATTGGATCAAAAAGAAAATGTATATGTTTTCTCTATGTCAATCTCTTCATCCATAGAAACTAATCTCTTTTGCATTTAGAGCACAAACACCCTACAGTACCCTTTGTTTTGGAGGAATATTTATTGCTCAACACTTCAATTTCAGGAGGTTAACATTCTATACAAGTTCGAAGTAAATAAGAAAACTCAATCACGAGAAAATAGCTATATATCACAAGTTTCGCATTCATATAAAACGTTGGGTGTAAAAATTAAAGTAAACAAGATGACTTAAGTAGATGCTCAAAGAAATTAAAAGAGATACAACTGGAAGAAAGACATGAGAAGCCTTACTTTTTTGTGGTTGATCACGATGAAAATATATTATCGCGACAACAACTACGACAACTGCTGCTGCTGCTATTGAGATTCCAATTATAGCACCCACAGAAAGCCCCCCTGACGTCCCTGAGACGAGAGATATCCAGCTCTTAACTTCTATGCCATTGCAACAAATGATTTTTAAGGCATCGCCATTTAGGAAGGGAGCGTGCCGTGCTCGAACCGCTCGATCAAATCGACCGGTTCACACAAAATACGGGGTTTTTTGAGGCCTTACCGTGTGAATTGCTCGATCTTGATCAAACGGCTTGAACGTGATTGAGGTTTACAACATACCTATGCATTACTGCAAACATCCGCTCTCTTAGGTAGGAGCTCAAATCCTCTATATCGTTGACTTCATAGTTATTTTTCATTTTTAACGGAATACATATCCTTTAGTCATTAATCTCCGGTAAAATTTTACATAAAAGGCCCAGCAAAAGTAAATAGATTACTCAACATTGACTACAATAAATTTCTCCGGTAGTGACTAGACTTTGTGCCAATAAAAATCATAGCCATTTTTTTGAACTTCTAGGGTTCTTTTGGTTGCAGGGTTGGGCAGGGTTGGGTTGAGTTGGATACTATTCACAGGGGTACCCCCTCCTCACAGTTTACTATTCACCCAACCCTGTGAATAGTACCCAACCCTGCCCAACCCTGCAACCAAACGAGCCCCTAATTGTTAAAGATGTGAAAGAAGTTTTAACTAAAAGATTCGATAAGTAGAACGTACAACAAATTTTTAGTACTTGAAAATTGTAGAACATCTTAAAAAAAGAATTCGAGGAGATAGACATCCATACATCACATCAAGAGTTGGGAGGACAATGGAGTTATGTGTTTTTCCTTCTCTGCTCACCTACCTCCTATCTCCTCTCCCTCTCTATGGTTTTTGTCTACGCGATCCCTTGCACCCAACAAAACTTGGGCTATATGTTACGATCTTTACTGAATTGTTGTCTACGCGATCCAACTTTATACACCTCATTCCAACTCTATTCACATAATACTATATGAATGAGTTGTTGATCTTGGAAATTTTTTATTGGTATTCTGGTGAATATTTGAGTCTTTGACACAAGGAGAAGGCACACTTTGTTTTGCCACAAGATCTCCATACTCTTCACTCCTCAGTATCTCCAGCCCGCTATGAACACCAAGAATCCTCGATATCTTCTTAGAATTTGAGGCAAGCTCATAAGGAATACAATAGCCCATCCATATCATTTTTGGATGATTGTAAGCCTAGAAGATGAATACGAACATACCCTAGTGTGTTAGAGTCCTACTTGAGCTTCTCTGCTTAAGGCTAAAGTCTGACCGAGGAAGATCCCTTGAAGTGATACGCAAAGCTATCTCCTCAGTTCGATAATGTACTAGTAGAAAATTTGCACGTTCCTCTATTTGCACTTTATCTTGTGGGGTTAGTTTGTTTCAAAAATCAACTTTTAATTTACACTTTAGTACTTGTTTGTTTAATTTATTTTTAAAGTCAATTTTTTGGGGTGCTATGGACAACTAGATCATAGAGGGATCCTAACGTCCAGTGTTGGATGGTCTGCGGTGCTCGACAAGTCGGGTCCGACAATCGTTGTAGCGACCGCTCTCTTGGTTCTCGGATTTCAACAATCTAGTGCATCAACAATTAACCCACAATAATGCTCAAGAAATGAACAAGGTGAGCTAAAATTTATTATATCCTACAAAAAAGTATATATGTATAGTACATAAGTGTAGGGGTCAAACCACGAAGGAGAAACATGGACAATCACGAAAAATTGACAATCAAAAGAAAAATCAACAAATGTTTTTGTGTGTTTTATAAGACTTTTAAATTTTTATGGGTTTTTAATATTTTATATTTATATGGATTTTTAATTTATATTTTTTTTGTTTTAATTTTATAGTTTATATTTTTTCACGTTTTCCTGATTTTACTTTTCTGTTTTATTTTTATATGTAATAAGTATGTATATATAAGCATATATAGATAATATGTACTACAGAACTGCTATATAGGATAGAAATATGTACTATATTGAAAGAACCAGGATAATATCTTTAAGTACATTCCTATATATTTTTAAGGGTTTTTAAATTTTGAACGTATTTATGAATATAAACAATAATTATAAGTAATATATAGTACTAATATATATAACATATATAGTATTCTATTTATAAATACAACTATATAGTCAAAAATTATAAAATAAACCATTTTTTTTCTTTTTTTTAATATTTTCTCTATTTTTGGTAATTTTATTATAATTTTTGCTATGTTTTATATTTTTAGTTGATTACAAAGTTCAAAATAATGACTAATAATACTAGGATGAATTATTTTGGAATTTTAAATATATAAATATATCAAAAATATCCAAAAATATTTTTCTATATAATATATACTATAGGTAAAATTCAAAAATAGAAATGAACATTTTTGGATTTTCAAATATTTTTTTATGATTTTATAAGGTTTTTTGGTGGGGGTTCAATTTTTAGTGATTTTCTTTTGTATTTTTAGCGAATTTTTGTCTATAGTTACAAATAATAATAATGATAATAATCATAATAAAGGTACTCTATTTTTTTTGGAATTTTTCAAATCATTTTTATACTTTTTGTATTTTTAGATCAAAATATGGAAAAATGTATTATTTTGTATTTTTAAAAATAGGAAAGTACTTTTAATTGCCTCACAAAAATATATACAGTCCCAGATACTTGAATAATTGTCTTATGATTAAAATGCCCTTTTTAATAATCAAAATATAAGAAGTAAAATTAATTTTTCTCACAAGAACCTAAATGCAATTTAAATAAACATACAAGTCATTCCAAAACACTTTGCAAAAGTCCAAGGGCATATATGCAAGAATCCCAGAATATTCAATATTAAACGTGTTGGTAGGGATATTTTTGTAATATCTAAAAAAAATAAAGGATTTGGTTGCAATTTTCCCTAAATATATAACAGTGGAATAAAAAGTTCTTGGACTAAATAATAATACATACCCGTAAGGGGTCCCTACAAAATGTCTCCTACCCTCACGTGTATGCGCACATGAGGTGACTTGGACTTAACCTAAAAGTAAATAAAATAAATGCAAGGGTTTCTATGAAAATAATACAAAATATATCGAACTACAATAGGAAGTTTGTGGACTAAAATTAAAATTAAAAAATACAGGGGTATTCGGGTAAAATTATCATTCGCATGCTGATCGATGACTGAGAATACTCTACGTGCCATGCATCACCTTACAAACGCACGGACACTTTATCTTATACGGGTTGTATTAGATCAAGCATCTAGATCGGACGGTGCTGCACTCCTTCATCCAACGGCGACTACTTCTCCTGGATTAGGTTGATGATTCGACGGTTAGGAGTACCCCTACAAGAACATGGAAGAACTCCCAGCTAGCCGATATTTGATCCGCACTGCAGGTCGACTCCATCTACCAGAGAGACTCCCAAGTAGCACAAAACAGAGATGGAGGTCCTCGCGTCGACTGGGAAGCTAAGAAGAGTCTGGGACCCATCAGTGGGGTCCTGAATGGTTGAGGAAGCAGAAGATGTTGGGGAAACTTGGACTTAGCAAAAATCAACCTAGAAGTGTCTTCGAGCGCTAGGATTTGTAGAGTTAGAATAATAGAAGAAAAAGGAAGATTATGGGCCTAGTTTGATGCGAAAATAGGCAAGGATGATGCGCGGTGGAGGTTCTCTGAGGAAAGGCAAAGGAGGAGCACAAATTGCTCGATCCAAAGGAGATCATGGTGGATGGACATATGCGGGATGTAGAGAACGCGACAGGGAAGGATAAGAGGTGGTCAACGGGTCAGAACATATGGTGAGATGACGAGGAAAAGTGATCGGAGTAGAAGCTCCAACGAACAATGAACTTTGTATTTCACGAAACATCAGATTAAATTAGATGAAATAAAGACCTAAACTATGCTATCTCTACTTCTAGGAATGAAAAGAGGAAGAAAAAGCTAGGGCTCTACCTGTAGAATAAGGAGCCAAGGTGGAGCTCCACTTGAGCTACTTTGACTAGCTCAAATCGTCACCTTCGAACCTCTTCTCCCATGCTAAAGGCTCTGACGAGGTCGTTGTTGTCACCAAAAAGCTCGAGCATGATTTATCTTGGGAATTTCCAAGGTAGAGTGGGATCAAAATTCAAGTGGAGGTTCAATGGGGGTATATCTACATGAGCTTGTTTGACCAAGGACGTAGCTCGTTGCGGTGCTCCATCAATCGGGGATAGATGATGGTGTAAAAGAATGTTGATCGAGAAATAAAATCTACAAAGGAATCAAGATGATTTGGTCCAAGGATCGTAGGGGGAAATTGAGAAAGAAGGGGTGGTCAGTGGGTCTGACATGGCGACAGGAGTAGGGGGGCAGTTGACTGGCATGTCAACCAAGGCAGGCCCATGATTGAAACACGTAGGTCGTTAGGCGACAAAAGAAGAAATGAAAGACTTGATAAATCAAAATAAAATAATTAATTAAAAATAAAAACATAAAAATTATTTATTATTTTACGTAGTGTTTTATTATGATTTTTATTTATTTTTAAATTAAATTTTTAGGTGTTAATCTTTACATATATAATTATAGGTATATTTACCTATATATTTTTTTATTTTATTTTACTTTCATTTTGCATTTTATTATTTTATATACATAATTTATAATATATTTAAACACACATATAGATATTTTCATTGTATTTTTGTGAGTTTAATTGCGTACATAAATAATTATATGTATTTATTATATAAGTATTTACATGTATATTTTACTTATATATATATTCAATAACTTTATTTATTTTGGTATATTTTTAATTGTTTTATTCTTATTTTATTGCATACATGTATTTTAAATAATATTTGCACATGTATAAAAACTAAAGAAATTGAAAAATATAAAGAATAAATAAATTCATTATTTTATATATATATATATATCTTGCACAATGAGGGACCAAAGACCAACTTTTACATCTTAACTCCAGATTGAATGAAAACACCTTCATTATATAGATACTTTAATTTTATCAACAATAAAGTTGAGTTTGGTGAATTTTGAGCTTGTGTGGGGAAGATACAGGTCTGCA
This sequence comes from Ottelia alismoides, assembly GCA_037367405.1. Classification (NCBI taxonomy): domain Eukaryota; kingdom Viridiplantae; phylum Streptophyta; class Magnoliopsida; order Alismatales; family Hydrocharitaceae; genus Ottelia; species Ottelia alismoides. Next base: position 71,350 of record JAZKJV010004991.1, read on the forward strand.
ATGTTTTCTTTACGATTTTTTATTCTGAGTGTCTAGGGCACGCTGTGCATTATTTTTGCATGAAAAAAATTTGTTTTTTCCGTGAATTTTTTCTGCAATGGTCATGTTCATAGTTTATTGATTAGAGGTGTATACATATAAAATAAACTAGGTCCCAAAATGTTGCTATTGAGGATTAAAATTAGGGTTTTGGTTCCTTTATTGACCCTTATCTCTCCTTATTTATTCCTTGTCAACCAAGTCATCATGACTATTGCCTCTCAGGGTCTAGGGTCACTCAGTGTCTTTGACACTTCCTTCTTTCTCTTTTCTTTATTCTTTTATTTTGGCATTAAATACAATGTTTTATACAATATTTATAGATACATAATGGACTATTATTTTGTACGAATCAATGTTATACATGCATTTAACTGGGTTCTTAAGCAAAAATGAAAGAATAAAGGTGATGAAACAGATGTTCGTCACCCCTTATACTTGCCTTTGCTGGTCCTAGCAAACATTTATACCTATAAGTGCAGAAAAAATAATTAAATAAAAGAAAAAGAAAGAAGTTGGAATAATTTTTGACTCTTGAACTTGTCTTATTAAAAGCAAAGTTTGGAGCTCAGTAAGACCTTTGGATTGGTTTATTCAAAACTGTATGAAGCTTAGGAAATGTCACACAACAACCCTTAGGTTCCATAATCCTATCATCCAGTTCTCTCCATAGTCTAGTCAGAACCATCCTCTCAGTCACATACTCTCGCAACCCTGAAATGACATCTCCATGTGTGTGAAATTTTTAGCTCTTTACTGACAAATCACTGAACTACCAAAGAGTCTGCTCCTCTAGTAACTCGTCCTCATGGAGGCATATATTTTCTTCTAAGGTCGGGAGTTGCCAAACTTTACAACCGCAAGGGGGGAGAAGCTATGGGTTCGTTTGGTTGCAGGTTTGGGCAGGGTTGGGTTGGGGTACTATTCACAGGGGTACCCCCTCCTCACAGTTTACTACTCACCCAGCCCAACCCAACTCTGCCCAACCCTGCAACCAAAAGAACCCTAGAAGAAATGGAAAAAAGAAGTGGGAATGGATCAGTGTGGTCTTCAGTCCCTTGTGAAGCCCGGTCGGTGTAATCGAGTCTTCACCAAGAAGCATGCTTTTTCTAGAAGCTCCATATTTTTGTGAATTTTTGGTGTAGTCTTCTTTTTGGAATTTTCTTTGATTTTCATTGCTATGAATTCTAGTTTGTGCCCGACGGATATATAGTTTATTGGTCCGTCCATGATTTGGAATCTTAGAAAAAATTTCACCAGCAAACCATTCCACATCCGAAGCATTGTCTCAATCCAGTCTCTAGTCTTTAGATATTATGGATACTAGAAGAAGTGGGTTAGAGTACCGATTTCTGTAATCCCTAAAAATGATTATTGAGCCATCCTTGACAAAGCTTCTTATCATCGTCCCAAATTAGACTCAAAGATTTTTCAACCATCCATCTGGGTTAAGCTAAGTGTTAATTGTGAAATTTCTAATCAAACCACTATCTCAAGAGTCGTACGGATGATATGATGGGGTCTAGTTAGACATAATGAATCGACTCATGAACATAGTCTCATAGAACCTAAAGAATTAAGTCAAGGCGACCTGAAGTATCCCAATTCCAGTCCTTAATAGATTCCTCTGAAACTAAGGGGATTAAAGTCAATACCAAGCTCCAATCTTCAGACTTTATTTCAAACTTGTTCACTTGTTTTGATCATTCAAAAATTTAAATTCTATGTACAATGTAAGAGAAGTATTTTTATGCAGCTATTTTCTATTTTAATCTTTTTATGGATTTTTGAGATTTTTTGCAATTTTTATGTATATTTTAAAAAAGATTTTACAAACATTTATGGATTTTAGATTTTAATTTTTTATTGATTAACATATTAATGAAAGAAATATGTGCAGATATTTACATGGGGGTGCTTATATATTTTCAAGAGTAAGGCGTGCTTTATACAAAGAATTTACAAGTTGAATGTTAGCGCTTGTTTACAAGATTTATACATCGATTTTGTACCTTTTTTATAAAGATTTTATTCAAGCTATTATTTACATCGATATTTCAAAGTATTTGAAATCATTTTCATAATATTTTGAAATTATATTTTTGTAAATAATTTGATAAACATTTTTTTCAAACATTTATAAAATTTGAAACTCATTTTAAAAGATTTTTCAAACATTATGTATGGATTTTCAAGATATTTTCCAACCATTTTTAAAATAAATTTGTAAAATATTTTTAATTGCTTTATTATTTATATTTATAAATATTTTATGTATTTTAATATTTATCCATATTATTGAAAATACAAAATTATGAGTTATGGCTAAAGTATATAAACGTATATACGATCCCCCTATACTTAACTTGAACTATGTCCTTATAGATCAGAGACAAAAAAAGGAAGATATAACTCATACTAAGTATAGAAAAGCATGTACCTTTTAATTAAAGAATGGGAAGTCGACCATCCCTCCTATACCTAGGATTAACTAAGCCTAAGTATAACAGACTGTATAGAAGGCAGGGATGGTCAAGGATGGGAATTCATGAAATCATCAGCTCGACCTACCTCCCCATATATTTAGGGTAAAATATCCCTAAGTATAAACATAATATCAAGAGTTTAGGAGACATATGTGGGATCGAAGAATGAACAACTCAAAAGATCATAGAGGGATTCTAACATCTAGTCTTAGAGGTTATGCAGTGCCCAATAAGTTTGGTCCGACAATCGTTGTGTCGACCGCTCTCTCGGCTTCGGATTTCAACAATCTAATGCATCAAGAATTAACCCACAATAATACTCAATCATTGAAGAAAGTGAGTGATAAGTCTCTATTTCGTCACCTTTATTCTTTCATTAAATCCTAGCTTAATGCATATAAATAACATTAAGTTGTACAAAATAAGATTCAATATTTACACTGTAATATTGCATAAAATATTGTATTTAAAGCCAAAATAAAAGAATAAAGAAAAGAAAATTAATGAAATACCATAGGTATTGAATGATCCTAAATCATGAGACCTATGCATCATGATGACTGGGTTGACAAGGAATAAAGTAGGGGGAGATCAGGACCACAAATAACTAAAAAACCCTAATTTTCAATTCTCCAATAAATGCTTTTTGGGGTCCATTTTATTCTCTATTTAATATACCTCAAATTAATAAACTATGAACTTGAAACTTTTAGATAAAAATATAATGAAAAATACAAAATTTTTATTCATTTAAAAATAATGCACAGTGTTCCCTAGACACTTAGAATAAAAAGCTGTAAAGAAAACTTCCCAGACATGCATCTTCTCCGTATGAACTCAGAATTCACCAAAGTCACTTTATTGTTCATAAAATTATCTATTTAATGAAGGAAGTTTAATTCAATTTGGAGTTAAGATGCAAAAGTTAGGTTCTGGGCCCTCATTGTGTAATATATCTGCATAAAATAATCAATTTATTTATTTTTTATATTTTTCATAATTTTATAATTTTATAATTTTGTAAAATTTTATTTAAAATATGTGTACATAATCAAAATAAAATAAAATAATTGAAAATACATTGAAATAAATAAGTATACTATAATATATAGATGAATTATACTTATATATACTTATATAAATAAAATACAAAATTATTTAAGTGCATAAATAACTTCATAAAAATATGCTATATATGTGTTTTAAATAAGTTATAAATATATTAAATAAATTTATAAAATAATAATATCTAAAATACAAAATAAAAATAAAATACATTATATATAGATAAATATATCTATATTTGTATATACAAAAAGCAACACATAATAAATAAACTCGAAAAAATAAATAAAAATCACCATAAATACTACATAAAATAATAAATATTTTTCTTGTTTTTAAAAAATAATAAAATCATTTAATATTTTAAATCGAATTAATAAGGGTTTATTTTCATCTTTTGTCGCGTAGCGGTCTACGTGGAATAATATGGGGTCGGCCTTGGTTGACCCACGATGAATCTCCATTCCATTACCTTTATTATTCTATTTTGTCCTTTAAACCCTAGATAAATTCATGTAAATACCATTATATTGTATAAATTAACATTCATTATTTATTGCATAAGTATTGTATAAAATATGTTGTTTAAACAAAAATAAAAGAATAAAAAAGAAAAGAAAAGAAAATAAAATCCCAAGGGTATTTTATGACCCTAAACATAGAGACTAAGTTAAGAATTGATTTAGTTGACAAAGAATTAAATAAGGTGAGATAAGAGCCAAAAATCACCAATATACCATAATTATTAATTCTTCAATAACTCATTTTGGGACCTATTTTATTCTTTATTTTTTTACCTCAAATAAAGAATCTTTGTACACAAAACTTGTAGATAAAAATATGTAAAAAATTACAAAATCTATTTCATATAAAAATAATATAATGTGTATATTTTATACAAAGAATAAAATCCCAAAACCCAAACTTCACAGACTAATATCTTCTCCATATGAACTCAAAATGCACTAAATCATTTTCAATTGTATATAACTTTTTATTAGATATTTATTGAAGGATGGTTTAATTTAACTTGGATTCAAGATGTAAAAGTTAGGTTTTGGACTCCTATTGTATATTATACTTGAATAAAATATTCATTTTATTTATTCTTTATATTTTTTATTTTTTCTATTTTTATAATTTTGTAAATATTATTTATAGTATATGCACATATTTAGAATACAATAAAACCATGAAAATACAATAAAATAATATAATAAACAAAAATACATAGATGGATATAATATACTTACACCTATATAATATACATATCTATTTCTTTAAGTAAACAATTATATCATAAAAATAGAATAAAAATATATTTATGTATATTTAAATATGATATAATTATATATTATATAGAAAATAATAAAATTTAAAATAAAAAATAAAAATAAAATATACAAAACATAGGTCAAGATACCTATAAATATACTTGTAAAAAGTAACTTGTTATAAATTAAGTCATAAAAATAAATAAAAATCATACTAAAATACGACATAAAATTATAAATATTTTTTTATGTTTTAACCAAAAATTAATAAAATCATTTACTAATTTATATTTATTTTTAAATTTAATTACAGTTTTGTCTTCTTACGGGTGACGTGGCCCAATCAAGGCCTATCACCCATTGACTCGGGTCAACTCTCTAACCCGAGCCCTGGACTTGTCAGACCATTGTAGGACCTAATCTTCCTCAATTTTTTTGCCCGATGTATTCATTTTATGGGTAGATTCCTCTTTGACTTTATTCCCTCGATAGATGCTCTATCACATTATTAGATCATTACATCGATATGAGGGGTGCCCGTATTGAGCGTTTCACCTCGATCTTTGACCCTCGTTTATCGCATATACATAACTCTAGCCCTTCTTCCACTTTCGATTTGGTTCCCCTTAGCTCTACTTCTTCCGCTCAGATTGTGTCCCAGGGCTCGAGCTTGGTGAACACGACCTCACCCAGCCTTCTTGCAGCGCGGAGAGGTATTGAGAGGGTGGTTCCCACCATCTCCGACCACCCTAGTTGTCGAGGTTCCATCTCATGGTCTCCGACCATTTGAGGTAATTTTCTTTGCTTTTTAGGTAGCCTTTAGTCTCTAGTTTCGTTTATGCATTTTATTTAGTGTTTTGATTATATGTTTTAGCTTAGATCATAGGACTAACTTCGTTGAAGCTCAATGGCTCCGGACATTGTTCCATCTCATTTCACACCCTGACCATCTCACTATCTTACCCATTCATTTCCCCACATCCTCAACCCATCAACCCCCTTTGATTCCTACTGGATTGAAGTATCCGTGTTCCCTTCGTCACCACCTCGACCTTCACCAATAACAACCCAGTTGCCTTGCCCCTGCTTCGCCTTTCTTATCTTGTAGGTATAACGGTCGGAAGGGGGCGTTTGAGACCTATTTGCATCAAGGAGTAGGCACCAGGTCCGCCCGACCTTTGAGCTCCAAAGACCAATCCATGGTCTCCGGACATCATTGAAGGCCTTGGGATATGCGAGAAGGCTGCATGAAGAGCATCTCAACTATGCTGTAGGTGGTCGGAGATGCACGCTACTCCTGATTGAAGCTCGTCAAGGGCGAGTTCATCCTTAGTTCCTCCACCACCGTCCAGAGCCGTTGGATCAAGATTAGTTCTTCCCATTTATTGAAGAGGATTTTCATGGCTCTAAATATGTCTCACACAAGGCAGAGACACGATCGATATGGTGACCCGCAAGAAACCCTGCTTCAAACAATAATTAACCCACAATAATGATCAAGCAATGAAAATAATGCGGAGTTAAAATTTATTATAACTCTACATCAAAGATGTGTATATGTGCAAGTATGTGTAGAGGTCGAACATAGGGAGCAAACACGATAAATTAGGCAAATTAATGCAAAAAGTGATTGTGAGATATTTATCTATATGACTTTTTGTGGGTTTTTTATTTTTAATATTTTTTATTTTTGTTATTTTTATTATATTTTATTTTTATTTTAAATTTTCTATTTTTAAATTTTCTTTTTATATTATTATATTTTGTATTTTCTTTTTCTTTTAAATAAATAAATATATATATATATGATATATAAGGGTATATATACATATAGAGTAATATATTTATAAATTCTAGTTAATATAAATATAATGCAATAAATAAATTATTTTTGTATTTTATAAATATTTTTAATTTTTTGTAATTTCTTTGGAATTTTTGATAATTTTTATGTATTTTTAAAGTAAAAAATATACCAAATAAGAGATTAAATAAATAAGAAAAAATTGGTTTGAATATAAAAATAGTAAATTGGTTCCAAAATTATCCAAATCAATTTTAATATATAAATACTTATATAGAGAAATTTATAAACTAGAAAAACACATTTTTGGATTTTTTTTATGAATTTTTATATTTTTATGAAGGATTTGGGGGTTTTCAATTTCTAAGCCTTTTCTTTTTCCATTTTTAGTGATTTTTGGTCTGTAGTTAAAACATATCAAAATAGACAATATATAATTTTTTGGTACTTTAGAGATGTTTTTATATTTTTTGGTATTTTATGAGTTATATAATACACAAGCAAGACCCTTTTGATTTTTAAGAAATGGATAAAAAGCCAAAAGATGCAAAACAAATTCATAGCGTGAAACTTCATGGTGATAGACATCTATCCCTATTTTTGTGAATTTTTAAGAGCACGGTTGCTATTTATAATAAATAGATGAAATGCCCCAAAATACAAGTCCTAACTGAGGCATATTTGTTGTAAAAATAAACAACAGGGGCTCAGAGGCAATTTTATCAAAAATATACAGTGTAATTCACAGTTTAATGGACTTAAAATAAATACAAAAGTGTTATGGGTATACATGCAATTTTCCTAGCTCACGTAGGACAACACGTGAGCTTAGTTGTACAAGACCAAAATGCAATTACAAGAAGTACGCGGGTTTTTATACAAAATATTCATTTTTTATACATTATATTTTTATTTACAGGACTAAATAATAAAGGAAAAAAGTAGGGGCTAAGATATGCAATTTACCCATTAATGCTCGAATCTAACGGTCGACGGAGTTTTACTTATACACGTGTCCGCATCTCCGCAACCGATGACACTTTGGCCTTGGATGATAAGGATTAGTCCTCTCGGATGAGATCAACGGTTGTGACTGGCAAAGATCTAATGAATCTTGAGGAGTGGGATGATCGGACAACTCTAAGGTCGCATATAGGAATTGAAAGAACTCTAGTTCCTCCAAGCTTCAATCCAGCAGCTACAACACCTCCGACCACATGTGCAGCTCACGAGGGACTCGAATCATTTCCCCAACTCCTCCGCATCCGATGGATGCCTCTCGAGGCACGCATGAGCTTAGAAGATGGCGAAGCACCTCGAGGAAGTACTGGAGCTCCAAGTACCTCTAGTGCTATCGCAATCGACCCAGGAGGGGTATTTGACCCACCGGGACCTGAAGAAAGGTTAAGGGAAAGAAAACGGCGGTTCCAAGGGTGTGCTTGGCACGAGTGGATGACAAATGGGGCACGATGGAGAGGTCCGATGGAAGAAAGCGAAGATGGACCTCTATTCCAAATCCTCAAGGGATCTGATTGGACGAAGATGTGTGGGGTGCACAAGAAGCGATAAAGAGAAAAATGGAGGCGGTTAGATCGACGGAAAGTGGATGTTCACGCATAGAGGGGTTCACTGGAGCTCAACTTCGGCGAACTACGCGGATGGATCGTTACACTAATTTAACTAATTAAAACCTAAACTAAGCACGGAAAATGAAACCTACAATGAAATGCAATTGAAAAGGGTGAAAGATACAGCTCTTATACCCGTTATGATCGACAAGGAGCAGGGCATGCTGGATCGCTGCCGTGGACCTCCCCTTCTATTTCCTCTGATGCTTCCAATCGTGGGGGAACCACCGCGGTCACCAGTGATTAATGCACACACACGAGGATGCACGTAGGAGCTTCAAGAGAGATCAAAAGAAGAGGATGGAATGGGATGCATTATTTATAGATAGTGGGTTTGAGTGATCTTGGGCTGCATTTATTGATGTGCTCAAGGCGGATCGAGGGGATCTAATGATCCCGTGAGATAGACAGATGTGAGGTGGAAAATTTTTTGAAGCGCTCGAGGAAGAAGAAACATTAGGGAGGCGTTGAAAAATCAGAGAAGAAGAGGGTCTCGAGGTTCTGACAGGAGTCAAAGCTGAAAGACAGGGAGTTGACTGGAGTCAATGAATGGGGCGCGGTGATTGGTCCATGTAGGCGCACTACATGACAAAATCGCTTATTTATTTAAAACAATGATTAGAAAATAGTAATTGATTTTATTAATTTTTTGTTATAAAATGAAAATGTTTATTATTTTATGTAGTTTTTCAGTTGATTTTTATTTATTTTTTTGAGGTTATTTGTTAGTAGTTAATTTTTAGGGGTGTATTTATAGGTATATTCATCTATATTTTGTCTATTTTATTTTTATTTTATATATTTTTTTATTATTTTACTCTCTTATTTTATATATTTATAATTTATTTTTATTTACACAAAAATAATTTTATTTTATTTTTGTGATGTTATTTGCACACTTAAATAAATTGGTATATAAATTATATATATGTCCTTATAGCTATTTCATCTATGTATTATATACATAATGTATTTTCTTGGTTTTTTATTTAGCTTTATATTTTTAATAGAATATAAATAATATTCATAAAAGTATATAAATATAAAAAAAGAATGAAATAATGGATTTCACTTTTATTTATTAACAAAGATATTTTACCTATATATTTACATGCACTTATTTTATTTTGTGATTTATTTTTGGTTTTATTTTGATTTTAATGTACGCATGAGTTATAAATAATAACAACAAAATTATAAAAATATAAAACTTTAAAAATAATAAAGAATGAATAAATTGAATATTTTATTTAGGTATACTATACAATGAGGGTCCAAAACCTAACTTTTACATTTTAACTCCAAAAATTATGAAACCACCTTCATTAAATAGCTTATAAAAAGTTACATACAATTAGAGTATTTTGATATATTTTGAGTTTCTATTTGAAGGATATGGGTCTGTGAAGTTGGATTTTGGCTTTTTATTTTGTGTATAAAAAGTACACAGTGTATTATTTTTGTACAAACTTAATTTTCTATTTTTATTTACATTATTATCTACAACTTTTATGTACAAAGTTATTTATTTGATGAATAAATAACAAAGAATAAAATGAGTGTAAAAAATGAATTATTAAATAAATAAATAAATGTGGTTTTATTATATTTTTGGCCCTTATCTCCTCCTACTTTATTCCTTGTCGGCCAACTCAACTCTTGACTTGATCTCGGTATTCAGGGTCATATGATACCTTGAGTATTTTATACCTTTTCTTTTCTTTTATTTATTCTATAATTTTGGCATTAAAAACAATATTTTATACACATTTTACACAACAATGCATGGATGTTAATTTATGCAAATTAAAGGTATTTGCATGCATTTACTATGGGTTTTAAGGCCAAAATGATAAAATAAATGTGATGAAATGGAGATTCATCACCAGGTAGCAACATGGGTTGGATTGAAGAGTCCTCCACCGTCGATCTCCTTCCAGAGATATAATCCTAACCATCACCCTACGAAGCGGTATCGGCTGTCGAGAGGCCACCAAGTGGATTAGTGAGGATCATCCAGTCGTTCATCTGCATGCTATTGAAGGTATTTTGCATCCTTTATCCCTTGCTTTTATTTATTTACATTTTAGTCCTCTAATATTTAAGTGATGTTGAATCTTTTGTGGGTTATTTGCATGTGAACCCCTACCTTTTCTGTATATCTCATTTTGGTCTGTGCCAGCTCAGCTCACGTGGTCCCCCACGTGAGTTGAGAATTTGCATAGAAACCCCTAGCCTTTTTGTATTTTGATTTAGTATATAAAGTTTAAATGTTAGTTTTAATATTTTGGCTTATTTACATATTCAACTCTACCTTTATTTTTAATTGCAAAAATGCCCTTGCTAGTTAATATAGTTTTGTGTTTGTTTTCCATTTAATAAAAATAACATCCGTGCTCCAAATTTATGAAAAATTAGGATTAAGTTCCTGCTAGCATACACTTTCATGTCATATTTTTAGATTTGCATTTTAGTTAATTTTCTTGTTTTCTAAAATTCCAAAATTACACAGAAAAGTCATTGTTTTAATTAAAAATCGAATAAAAATTATAAAGCCTTTTTCAAAAATTCAAAAAAAATTGTGTGTTATACTATTTTAGAATTCCAGACCAAAATTATAAAAAATAAAAAAGACAAAATTTAAAAGCTCTAAAATACATTATAAAAATATAAAATATCTCCAAAAAATCCAAAAATATTAGTTTCTATTATGAAATCTTCTTTATATTATATATTATTTTATTAAATTGATTTTTAGAATTTTTGCTTTTTTTGCTATTTTAATCTTGAAATCAATTCGACCTATTTATTTTTTCCCTTATTTTGGGATATTTTTGACTTTAAAATATATAAAAATTAGCAAAAATCTTAGAAAAGTCAAAAATAGTAGGAGAATATTAAAAATAACAAATAGTTTATTCTATAATTCTTGATTTTTTATCTATATTTATTATTATATTATCCTATATTGTATTATTTATATATCTATATAGTTATATATATTAAATATTAAAAAGAAAAGCAATATAAAAATAAGAAAAATATAAAAAGAAATGAAGTTTTAAAATTTAAAACAATAAAAGATATAAAAACAAAAAATCATTAAAATTTAAATCTTAAAAATCCACACCAGAGCAATAAAATAAACAAGAGAAGAGGACAATTTTGTATTTATTACACAATCTACCATTTGCTCCCTATGTTCTACACTCTACACATGTTTACTCCTACACACATTTGTAGAGTTATAACAAATTTTAACTTTATGATTTTATTTACATTGCTATATTTTATTTGTGTGTTAATTATTGAATTAGTCCGAGGTTCTCATCGATCGCTTCGACGACTGTGTTCCGCCTTGTGTGATCACAAGACCGATAGGATTTTCTTGCTTTTCAAATGGTGACGTTGTTGGTGAGCAACATCGTATAGATTGACTTGTCATTTGTTTATTCTCTCTTGTCTATATTTTTTATTAATTTATTTTCATTGTTATTTGATATTATTTTTGAATTGTCTAACCATCTTCATTGTTTGACATTGTTATGAGGGATCACAGATTGAGGGAGGTACTTCTAGGAGTGCTTGTGCAACCATGTGAAGCAGAGTCAGCTTTCTGACTAGCCGATAGGAGAGATCTACAAAAGTAGACATGGAGGGATTTTGAAGACAATAGCCTTTTATTTTCTATTTTTATTTGTATTTTAAGTGAAAGAGAGACACATTTAATTGTAATAATTTGTATTCTCAAGACATTGATACTTCACGAGTGATTGTTTACTTGGGGGCCTCGTCAGTTTTATCATGTTTTCATGCCTTTCTTTTATTTTATTTCACATATTTTTCATTTTTCGATTTTAGTTTTATTTATTTTTTGTGATTGAGCCTTAGATAATATTGCTTGATCGATAGAATAGGTCCAAAACCCTAATTAAATTGCATGTGCCTATAGTTCGTGCTTGGATCTAGTCAAAGTGAAATGTTGGTTATTTGGATTCGAGAGCGCATGTCGCGAGAGATTCCACACAGCGCTTGAAGGAATCGTTGTGGCAGGCACCGAGGAATCTCCAAGATCGGACTCTTGATTTATTTTCTAGATATTCAACTATTGTTCTTCATGTCAATAGAAATTATTAGGTCAATTTCATTAGATTGCATTGCATATAGTATACGTTTCAATTCTTCTTAGCATCCCACATGGAGAATGCTGGGAATCACCGCGAGTCTTCTATCTGAGCATTCGTCATCATTTTTGACTTGCATTGCTTTTTTGCCTTCTCCCTCTGATTTTGACAACCTGGGATCTAAAAGGAATTGACTCCATGTTATGATCGTGTATTTTTATTAAAAATCCAAAAAAGTGATAATCAATAAAGTTGGAACTGCTAAGTTTACTCGAACCTATAAATAAAAAAAAAGAAGAATTCTTGTCTTGGGGAGAGTAACCCCCTCATTGTATTTGCATGTTATTTGCCTCGTACGCATTAAGGATTAGTTTACCAATCCTAGGCCTACCTACATGTTTGTACAACTTTGTGTTTATCACCTAACTCTAAAATTTTGAAAAGAAAAAAAATCGAATCTTCATGGTCCTCATTGTGTTAACTAGGTGAACTGAGGGGTTTGTTTTGTGTATATTTATTTGTGTTGTTTGTATGCATACACGATCTTATCTGTACATTTGTGCCTTTTTCTTCTCACATATCTTGATTTGAGTATCATGCTCTCACGATCCCTTTCTTTTGTTTCGAAGATGGCCGACTGGAGTAATTTTTATCCAGGCTTTGCGGATCCCTCTTACTCTCCAGTCGGTCCACCTCCACTTTTCCAAGAGGGCTTTGCTCATGATTCTTTTTTTGTACATATTTGCCTAATTCACTATTTCAGGCATTGTATTCTTACACACCATCGCCACCCTCACATTTTGATAACCTACTTTTCCAGGAGAACTTTGCTTTGGATTTTGATTTTTACCCATCACCACCACCCTCACATTTCACACCATCCCACTCACCCGATACTGAGTTGTTGGAGTCACCTCTCACGAAGAACACTCTTGAGCACTTGAACCGAAGGAGCAAATGAAGGAGAGGATTGATGATCTAGGTAGCATAAATAAGAGCCGCAATGTTGCTTCACCATCTCATGGAATGTATTCATTTGAGGACACCCATGAGATCTTGCAATCACCCAAAATACAAAAAATGAGTAAAATCAAAAAAATCCAAAAAGAACCCGGGAGACAACTAGTTGAGGCATTTTATGAGGAGAGGGCACCCATGCCAAATCCTTTGACCACACACACACACACATACTCCAGTTCCCACCTTTGACCCCATGGATGACATTGTACAGACTGCTCTTAGTCATCCTTGTGTAGATGATGATTCTGATCTCCTCCCTTGTATGGAGGATACCCAAAATCTTGAAAAAATGTTAATTGAACCTGAAATGGCGGCAGCTATTCATGAGATTATTGAGGTCCCACTTCGCTAGGCCATGAACCAATTATCTGCTCCTAAACCCAAGAAGAGAAAGCGAAGGAGAAGATCTGGGCAACATATTTTAACCATGGCGACTGCCCATACCATCTCTCACCGTCCATCCACTAGAAAAGGCAACACTATTACACCTCTTATTAGATGCACAATTTCTGACTATTCATGTGATCACACTCTCCTTGACCGTGGTGCTTCGATCAGTGTAATACCCTTCTCATTGGTAGAATCTCTTCATCTAAGGCCTCTCAAGAAGACTAGGATGATTTGCTAATTTGTTGATGGATCAATAAAGAGGTCGAGGGGTGTTTTAGAGAACGTCATCATCCAGATTCAATGCATGAGCTTCACAGTTGACTTTGTTGTATTGCCCATGTAGACCTCCACACTAGTGTAGCACTCTTTGATCATTTTGGGACGACTCTTTCTCGCCTCTGCAAGAGTCATTATTGATTTTGGATATGGAGAGATTCGCTTTCGTTTTGCCGATAAGAGCATTGTGTCGATCACCGCACCTACCACGGATCAGAGACCAGCTTCTGACGAGAGTATACATGTGTTAGCCAATCTCGAGGACTACGACCTATCTACTGATATCAGAGAGGTTTGCTTTTTGATGGTGATATTGAGACCCAAGGATTCCTCTTTGGTGAGGAAGACTTGAAAAGAATAGACCTTGGAGTTCCCCCTTCTGGTGCGTGGTGATGCATTGATGACATTCGTGGTATTTATACCATAGATACTTTAGAGAAAATGGTGGATTTAGTAGAGACTTCAGAGGTCGAATTCGATCTTACTACTTTCATAAATGAATTCGGGCCTTTCTGTGATGACCTAGGTGAGACTCCAGCTTCCACTGAACAATCCGTGCCTTGTCGTTTTGGGATTACTTAGGGTCTTCTTCAGGTCGATCAATTTGTGTCTATTGATGACCCCGATATCTACCTGCACCTTGTCAGATCCATTCCTCAACGATGACACAAGAAGGTCCGCTTTCTACCTTCTTGATCTCTGTATATCCACTTCTTTGTATATCTACTTTCGATTTATTTCTTTCCATATTCTGTTTTGCTCATCCGCCCCATTCCATTTGTTTGCCTTACTCAGGACGTACTTGTCCTAAGTATAGGGGGTGGAAGAGTCGAGTGTTCTTTCTTTGTTATGTTTCATCACTCTTGTTGTTTCCTATACTTAAGGATCTTTTACCCTAAGTATAGGGAGAGTGATGTATACATTCACCCGCCATATTTTCCTCTTATTCGGTTTCTTTTTAGTGATCCCTCCACTGTCTCCTCTCATGTTTATATTGTTGTCTATACTTAGGGATATCTTACCTCAAGTACAGGGGGAGACAGACTGAGTTGTGATTTGTTCATTCTCACCCTCGACCCTCCCTGCATGTAGAATACCGTCTGCTATACTTAGGATTAATTGATCCTAAGTATAAGAGGACGGTCGACTTATCATTCATTCATTATTTCCTTCATTTATTCATTATTCTTTAGTCTCTTTCATACTCAATACGAGTTATGTCTTCTCTTATTCTCTCTGATCTATGAGGACATAGATCAAGCTAAGTATAAGGGGGTCATATATACTCTGTATATACTTTGACCATAACTCATACTTTCATATTTTCAATAAGTATGTCTAAAATACTTCAATTAATTGTACAAAATATACTTGTATAAAATTCATTAAAAATTCTTTATATATACTGAATAGTAAATCAAGTAGAAAATATTTTTGCAAAATGTTTAAAAATGATTTAAAAATCTTTCTTGAAAAATATTTTAAAAATTATTTTTTAAAATATTTTTAACCTTTGTAAAAATAGCTTATTTGAGAAAATTTCTTTTCTTTGTGTGGAATAAAATGTTTTGAAAATCTATTTGCAAATATTTTGAAAATAGTTGCAAAAATATTTTGAAAAAATATTACAAACTGTTTGAATTTTTTTTGTAAAATGATTTTTAAATTTTGTAAATGCTTTTAAAAATTCTGTCTTTTATTTTTCAAAAACCTATAAAAATTTGCATTTTTTTTTCAAAAATCCATAAAAAAATTCAAAATTAGAAAATTGCATCACAAAAAAGTTCTCCATAGTACATAGCATTTACATTTTTTCGATTGAGATTGATGATTGAACAAGTCTAAGTAAAATCTGAAGAGAGCTTGGTTGGACCTTAATCTACTTAATCACAGGAACCTTATAGGAACTGGAATTGAGATACTTCTTGTCTATTAAACTTAATTCTTTGAGACCATGAGATTTGGTTCATTGTCATCTTGACTGCCTAAGTAGGGTATCTGGAACACACACACACGATTCTTGTTGATAATGAACTAGCTTGCACACCAGCATCTTTCACTTTGCTCACCTCAGTTGAAGTGGTAGAGGGCTGGATTTGACGCATGAGACACAAGCCAATGTAAACATCGGAAGTCACACGTTTGTGTCCATTGTACCCTAACCCGATCTAGTAGCTAAGAGGTCTAAAGACAAAGTTGTACGTTTCAATAATGCTTCAAAAGAGGGATAGTCTACTGGCTCAATAAGAAAAAGTCCATATGTAAGAGTTGTTGCAAATATTATTCAAAAAATAGAAAAAAAATAAAAAAAACTCCATAAAGTGGACAATCTAGAATGAAAATAAAATGTCTGTCGGAGTACGTATATATATGTATTGTCCAATAAGCAAGCTAGAGATTCAAAGTCATATTCTTGTGAGTTTGCAGCCATATGACTTATCTACACTGGTCAAGCATCCTAGGATAGGTAGCTACACTGTCTACCATCCATTCTTCTATCCACATCCTCTTCTTGAGTTGGTTGTACTTGAACTTAGAAGGGAATACCCCACTTCTCGAGGAAAGAGTTTTTGGATTGGGGAATTAGGATCACCAAGTTGGGAAATACTGATTTTTACCACTTCAATCGAAGAGAGATACCTATCACACAACATAGATTCATAGTCATAAAGGTTTGCGTATGAGTTGAAGTATTCTGACCTAGCTATTGAGGAGACTTGAGCAGAGTTTCGTGACTCTTAGAGGCTGTTGTGCTTCAAATCTGATTCCCAATAAGGTTATGACCAAACCTAACTGTCCAAAGGTCTGAGTGAGATCCAAACTTTGATTTTATGATTCCAAGTTTGAAAGTTCAAATTAATCCAATTTCCTTCTTTTTCTTTTCTTTATTTTTATTTTCTACACTTATTGCATAAGTGTTTGCTACGGACTAGCAAAGGCAAGTATAGGGGGGTGCTGGATCTCCATTTATTTAACTTTATTCTTCTATTTTGGCATTTTAACCCTAGCTAAATGCATGTAAATACCATTATATTATATAAATTAACATTCATTATTTATTGCATAAGTATTGTATAAATATATTATTTAAAACCAAAATAAAATAATAAAGAAAATAAAATAAAAAGAAATAAAATGCCAAAGGTATATTATGATCCTAAAACCTGATACCAAGTCTAAAATTGATTTGGTTGACAAGGAAAAAGTAGGGGGAGATAAGGGCCAAAAATGAATAATATAGCCTAATTATTTATTCTTCAATAACTCATTTTGGGACCTATTTTATTCTTTATTATTTATACTTAAAATAAAGAAACTTTATACATGAAACTTGTAGATAAAAATACATAAAAATTACAAAATTTTCTTCATACAAAAATAATCTATCGTATACATTTTATACACATAATAAAATCCCAAAACCCAAACTTCACAGACCCATATCTTCTATATATGAACTCAAAATGCACAAAAGTCACCTTTAATTATATATTTTTTTATTATCTATTTAATGAAGTTGGGTTCATTTAATTTGGATTTATGATGTAAAAGCTAAGTTTTGGACCCCTATTGTATATTTTAATTGAACAAAATATTCATTTTATATATTCTTTATATTTTTCATTATTTTAAATTTTTATAATTTTTTAGATATTATTTATATTACATGTACATATTTAGAATACAATAAAACCATAAAAATACAATAAAATTAAAATAATATACAAAAATACATAGATTAATATAATATACTTATACCTATATAATATACATATCTATTTTTGAAGTAAACAAATAATACCATAAAAATACAATAATAATATATTTTTGTATATTTAAATAAGTTATAATTATATAGATTATGTGTATAAAATTATAAAATTTATAATACAAAATAAAAATAAAATATACAAAACATAGGTCAAGACAACTATAAATATACTTGTAGAAAGTAATTTGTAATAAATTAAGTCATAAAATAAATAAAAATCATATTAAAATATTGCATAAAATAATAAGGGATTTTTACACTCATAACCCTGAGTAATTTGGCAATAACATTCATAACCCTGTATAATCGCGAATTACATGAGAAACCTCGAATAGTCACTCCGTCTCACACCCATAACCCCCCGTTAATTTAATACGTTAACTCAAACATATAAGTGAGTTAATCTAACCAATCTACCCATGAACGGTTAGGATTAATCAAAATAAAAAAAGAAAACAAATCCTGCATGCAGACGGTGGGAGAGGGAGGTTGAGCGGATTGGCCGTGGCGGGTGGTTCCAGCTGGAGCTCCTTCGGAAGGGGGGTGCTGCAGTGATCAGGGGGACTCCATCGACGGGGTGGCCCAGGTCGAGCAGTGGAGTAGGGAGGCTGCGGAGCTCGGGGGCCCTCGAGCAGGGAGGTCGCAGGACTTGGGGGCGTCGAGCAGGGAGCCTGTGGTGCTCGTGGGGGGGGGGGGGAGCAGGTCGGCTGGGCATGGAGCACCGAGGGGGAGTGGGTTGGGGGTTGTGCCACGTCGGTCGGGGGGAGGGGATGCCCAGAGGAGCTGGGGGAGGGCACAGGTTGGGGAGCGGAGCACCGAGGGGGAGGGGGGTTGGGGGCACTGAGGCGTTGGGCGGGGGGAGGGGTTGAGCATGGGAGCTAGGGGAGGGTGCAGGTCGGGGTGCGGAGCGCCGAAGGGGAGGGGAGTTGGGGGCTGTGCAACGTCAGGCGAGGGAAGGGGATGAGTAGGGGAGCTGGGGGAGGGTGCAGGTCGGGGCCAGGAGGAGGGGGGCTCCTTGTTTGGCGATGCTCGGGGGGGGGGGGGGGGGAGCTTGGGTGGGGGTTCGGAGGAGCTCGGCGGGGGAGCGAGGAGCTGGAGTTCGGCGGGGGGAGGGGTTGAGCAGGGGAGCTGGGGGAGGGCACAGGTCGAGGCACGGAGCGCCGAGGGGGAGGGGGGTTGGGGGATGTGCGATGTAGGGCGGGGGGAGGGATTGAGCAGGGGAGCTGCGGCGGGGGTGCGGGCATAGGAGCTCGGTGGCTGGAGGACCGGCTTGGTGAGGGTGCGGGCGGAGGAGCTCGGCGGTTGGAGGCTTCATGGGGTAGCTTGGCGCGGGGTTCGGGGGTTCATCTTTTGCAAATACAATGAACATCAGGGTCATTTTTGTCTTTTTAATCGGAATCTGTTAAATATAACAGATATTCAAACGGAACATAACATAGGGTTATGTCATGTAAGAGTTGAGCATTACTCAAGGTTTCTCATGTAATTCACGATTATATAGGGTTCTGAATTTTATTGCCAAATTACTCAGGGTTATGGGTGTAAAAATCCCAAATAATAAATATTTTTTAATGTTTTAACCAAATATTATAAAATAATTTACTAATTTATTTTGATTTATTTTCAAATTTAATTATTGTCTTATCTTCTTACGGGTGACGTGGCCCAATCAGGACTTGCCACCTATTTACTCGGGTGAACTCTCTGACTCGAGCCCTAGACCTGTCAGACTAGGGTAGGACCCCATCTTCCTCGATTTTTGTTGCCCGATGTATTAATTTTTTCAGGTGGATTCCTTTTTGACTTTCTTCCCTCAATCGATGCTCTATCACACTAGATCATTATATCGATCCGAGGGCACCTGCATCGAGCGCTCCACCTTGATCTTTGACCCTTGTTCATCACCTATACATAGCTTTAGCCCTTCTTCCATTTTTGATTCGGTTCCCCTTAGCTCCGCTTCTTCCCCTTAGATTGTGTCCCAGGGCTCGAATTCGGTGACAATGACCTCGCCTGGTCATCTTGTAGCGTGGAAAGGTGTTGAGAGGGTGGTTCCCACCATCTCTGACAACCCCGATCATCGAGGTTCCATCTCATGGCCTTCAACCATTTGAGTTAATTTTCTTTGCTTTTTAGGTAGACTTTAGTTTCTAGTTTCGTTTCTGCATTTTATTTAGCATTTTGATTATGTGTTTTATCTTAGATCCTAGGATTAACTTCATTGGAGCTCTATTGCTCCAGCCATTGTTCCATTGTGTTTCACCATGTTTCCGACAACTTTAACCATCTCACTACCTTACCCATTTGTTTCTCATTGACCCATCACCCCCTTTTGACTCCTCCTGGATCAAAGGATCCCTGCTCCCTCCGCCTCCACCTCGTTGGAGCTCCCACCTCCTAATATCTCACCCGACCTTCGACAATATCAACCTAGTCGCTCGCCCTCGCTCCTTTCTTATCTTGTAGGTATAGCGACAATAACAACCCAGAGTCATTGGATCAAGATCAGTTCTTCCCAGATAGTAGCAGGCATTGGATTGAAGAATCCTCCACCGCTGATCTCCTTCCAGAGATCTAATCCTAACCGTTGCCCGACGAAGCGGTTTCGGTCATCGTGAGGTCACCACATGGATAAGTGAGGATCATACAACTAATCATCCGTTCACTATTTGGGGTATTTTGCTTCTTTATATCCCCTCTTTTGTTTATTTACATTTAGTCATGTAATATTTAAGTGACATTGAATCTTTTGTGGGTTATTTTCATGTGAACCCCTACCTTCTCTATATATCTCATTTGAGCCCATGCTTGATCAAATCATGTGGTCCTCACGTGAGCTGAGCATTTTGCATAGAATCCTTGGCATTTTTTGTACTTCGATTTAGTACATAAAATTTATATATTAGCTATAATATTTGGGTTATTTACAAATTTCCCCCTACCTTCATCTTTAATTGCAAAAATACCTTTGCTAGGTCATATATTTTATGCTTATTTTCTATTTATTAAAAATAATATTTGTGCTCTAAAAATTATCGAAACATAGGATTAGATACATGATAGCATACACTGTCATGCCATATTTTTAGATTTGCATTTTAAGTACCTTTCCTAAATTCTAAAAATAAAAAACTACACGGAAAGTACCTATTCGAATTAAAAATACCATAAAAATATAGAACCTTTTTAAAAAATTTCAAAAAATATATTTTGTGTATTATAGTAGTTTACAACTCCAGACCAAAAATCCCTAAAATAGAAAAAGGAAAAACAAAAAATTAAAAAGTGCCAAAATTCTTTTCTAAAAATATAAAAAATCATCAAAAAAATTCAAAAATATCAGTTCCTTATATGTAATCTTATTTATTTTATATATTATTAAAAATGATTTCATGTTTTTACATTTTTTGCTATTTTAATCTTCAAATTAATTCATCATATCTATTTGTTTCTTGTTTTTGCATTTTTTATTTTAAATATACGTGTGTAAATTAGCAAAAATATTAAAAAAATCACAAAAATAGTAAAAACCAAAATATTTTATTCTACAATTCTTGAGTAATTTTAGCTATATTTATTATTGTATTATCCTATACTGTATTATATATTTATTTAGGTCTATATAGTTATATATTATATATTAAAAGGAAAAAGAATATAAAAATAGAAAATATAAAAAGAAATAAAAAAATTAAAAAATTAAAAACAACAAAAAAATAAAACAAAAGTCCGTAAAAATTTTAAATATTAAAATCCTACATCCAAAATTATAAAATAGGCAAGAGAAGAGGACACATTTCACATTTACTGCATAATCTCCAATTTGCTCCATGTGTTTGACACTCTACACCTACACCACCTATACACACATTTTTTAGAGTTATGATAAATTTTAATTCGATAATTTATTTGCATTGCTTTATTTTATTTGTGGTTTAATTGTTGAATTAGTCCGCGGTTCTCATTGGTCTCTTCAATGAGTGTGTTCCCGCCTTGTTTGGAATATAAGACCGATAGGATTTTCGTGCTTTTCGACCAACCAGTGAACTGGACACTAATCATCTAGCACTATCATAATCCAGACTCCTATTCTTCCTTAATTTTTCCCTGATGAATCTTTCATTTTTTGTCTAGATTCCTTCAGCAAAATTGCTACTCATCTTTCATTCCTCGATCAATGAAACCTTGGTCGATGAGCAAACCCTATTCAAAGCCTCCCTGTATATATGTCCTCCCCTGCCTTCATTTGAATTTTGATCTCATTTCACCCTCTAAATCCCCAAATCTCTTGGTATATATACCATGTATATAAATGTGTATATCTATTTATTTAACCCTTGTACATAAATAAGAAAAATAAAATAAAAATATCAAAATATTCCTAATTTTATTCTAAAAATAAATAAAATATAAAATGTGAATAAAAATGCACAAAAATAAATAATGAAAAATCAAAATTAAAAAATTCAATATTGTATATATACCTATACCTAGTACTATATTGTATATACCTAATTTATATTTCAAAAAAATAATTCAAAATCACAAAAAAAATAGTTTAAAATAAAATAAACAATTTTCATGTTTTAAGTTTTTCTTAATTCGATCATTTACTAACTTTAAATAAATAATCAAATAATTATGATTTGGCGGGCTCTGATTGGTCCATGGGGGATGTTGACCCCCGGTCAACTCCCCCCAGGACCACCAGAGCCGGGTTTGTTGCGCTCGACCCGTTTTCTCCGAATTCTTCCCGCTCGACCCGATCGCAAAATCGCTAAACCTCGAGCTCCGATCATTCCTCCTGCATCCGAGATCCACGCCATCATATCCGCGTTGGGATCCGCGCTTCGCGGAACCCTGCCCGGCCGTCTCTTATCGGACCTGCACTCGTATAAAGCATCAGCTCCGGCCGTAATTTGAGGCATCTTTGGATCAGCTCATTCCACCCTATGACCTCCATAGCCCTCGCCTGAGTGACAGCTTGCGTTCGGCCATGTTGCAGCTAGGAGGGAGCAGCTGGACCATCGATCCGGCAGCTTCACACCACCGTGCGCCGCCCGGACGTGGTGCTCGAGCCTCGGGCATCGACGGCCCTCGAGGCTAGGACCTAGAGCTTCTCTGGCTCTTCCCCAGTCGACCTCGTCCATCAGGTAGACCCAGTTCTCCTTCTATTTAGCTAATTTAGATTTTCGCCCAAATCACCCCGTCGCCGACGACCTTCGATTCCGACCACCTTCGCCCGCATTTCGATCATCGGAATCATCCATCACCTTTTCCTTTCCCCCACGCACCTGCTCCGCCCAACCATTCAACCCAGTTCGCAAAGGAACTGGGATTGGGGCTCCACCGGCATCGCTTCGCCGGAGCCCCCTCACCTCGACGCACTGTTCACCTTCACCACTCCTAACCAGGTCGAGGCACTTTGCCCTTAACCCACGAGTCTGTTGTCGTGCTTTGCAGGTCAAGGCGAACCCATCTGGGGGTTCGATGTTCTGGAGCAGCAGCCCCACCTCCGCCGGTGTCGCCTGAGCTCTCTGGAGCTCCGTTGCACCATCGGAGGAGCTCTTCAGACGCGGGAGGCCCAGGCGTTCCTTCTCCGATCACTAGCAGCCTGCGAGGAGGGTCACCGTGTGTGCATTAGGCCGACTAAGTTCACCGGCCACTTGTTCTTCATGCATCCTCCAGAGCCGTCCGATCTTCCTCCTGCTCCAGACGCGACCTTAGCCGTTCATCTGAGGAGCCCTTCACCGTCCGATCTCTGGGAGAATTGATCTGGACCCTCCATCCACGAGGGTTAGCCACGATGTTCCGCAGCCGTCTGATCATACACGTGGCTGGCTCTCCTCCGTCAGATCAGAGCAGGAGACCCTTCGTTCACTCACGTTGCATCCCAGCCGCTCGATCTTCCACGTGGGGGGTTCCCAGCCGTCCGATCTGCACTGAGGGCCCCTTTGTTGTGCGCCAACCCCCCCTGACCGTTGGATATCACATGTGGTGCTCATCCGACCCTCGGCATATAATAAGGGGTAATTGTTCTTAGGCCCCTTTAGTTTTTGCATTTAATATTTAGTCCTGTAAATACGTTTATTAGTTGTTTTTATTTTGGACATATTGCATAGAGGACCCTGTGGTTTATTTTGTTCGCATTTATACCCCTGTGTGTGATGGACACGTGCATCGACACGTAAGCTTTGGTGTATTTGCAGCTTTTACCCTGTGTTTCTAGCATGTTAAGTTTTATATTTTTATAAATTGGAATGACATTTATGCCCCTCTGAGTGTAACACACATGCCGCGCGCGTGGTTCTCGGGGCTTTTTACACTTTAGCCCCTATACTTTCCAACCGTGTTATTCAAGGGGCCCTGGAACTTATTTTAATTACAGATAGGTCCCTGTGCACTGTGCCTTTTTGTTTGTTTTTAATAAAATAGCAAAACTACTCCCAATTTGATGAAATTTGGACAAATGGCTCCTGCCATGGTGTAAAATTTTCTCTAAATTTTGGAGACATTTTTTACTCTTTTTAGTATTTTAAAAATTCAAAAACACGCATTTTTCTTACTGTCCAGTTTTAAAAATCACAAAAAAAATATTAAAACAATTTTAAAAATTACAAAAAAATTAGATATTGTTTGTTTTGTTGTGCTTGATTTTCTGACCAATTTTGGTTATTTTTAGATTTACAAAAATTAAAAAAATTAGAGAAACATTGAAAACCTTCTAAAAATTCTAATAAATAATTGAAAAATCCAAAAATAATAAATCCAGTGCCTAATCTTTCCTTGTATTTCACACTTTACAGAAAAATTACCTTCAGGTTTTATTAGGGCCATTTTGCATTTTAATTTGGCCCTTGAAACCTGACTGTACAGTGTCTTGCATTTTCAGTCTTGTTTTATTTTTATAAAATTCTCTAAAAATCAAAAAACCCCAAGAAATTAACCAAAAACATAGAAAAATATAAAAAACATAAAAACATTTTTGTTTGAATTTTTGGGTGAATTTTGAGTAGTTAAATAATTATGTTAAGTTGCTTCTTTCCTTGTTTTTCCTATTTCCTTTATTATTGAAAAATCCAAAAAAAATATAAAAATTATAAAAAATCCACCAAAAATATTTGTCTTTTATTTTTCATTATTTCTGACTACTTCGTAGGTCGTGAGGCCATCACGTGCTCCTTGAGTTCGACCTTGGTCGCTATACCAGGTTAATCTAATAGCGAGACCGCTACCTTGATTTTCATTGAATTTTGCTTTCGTTTGGTGGTCTGATATTTTTCTCGTTGAGTCACCCGAGCGACTGAGGTCGCAACGACCTTAGCTCTTGACTTATCCTACCTCAGTTGCTTTGTCGGGTTTTTGAGCTCATCAGAATGGCGCCGTTGCCGGGTAGCACGGCTTAGTAGTCGTTTTATTTTTCATTTTATTTTCTTTTCTTTTTCGCGGCTTTCCACGGCTCTTTCTGAGTCCGTGGCTGTTCGTGGCTTTTTGTTTTGCTTTCATTCTATTTTATTTTCTTTTATTTTTATTTTTATTTTTGTTTTCTTTTGCTTGTTTATTTTATTTCTGATTTTGCACATATATCCCTGTTTACTTTTCCTGCCTTTATTTGATTATTTTATCTGGTTGGTAACACTTGGTTGTATTCTTGCGAGGGCCTGAGGACCGAGGCGGCAACTCTCGAGGAGCCGGCACAACCGCGGTGTTCGGAGGCGGCTCCCTTCTGTACGAAGCAGCAGGAGAGCGCGAGAGATTAGCTGAGTAGGAGAGGAGTAGTTTAAATTATATTAGACTTTATTTCAGTTATTTGATTTATTGTAATAATACAGGGACAGCTCAGACTTAGACTTAAACTCTCTCGGGTCTGTTTCGCCGAGCACTGGTGTGCTCGGGGGACCCATTAGCTAGTTCGGTTTTTCACAGCTTTTTACGCGGTTTTTGTTTTTCGCTGCCTTTTCTGATTTCTCGCGGTTTTCTCGAGCCCCTAGACTTAGGAATTTCTGTTTGATTGTGACGTAGCTCATAGGATCCAAACACCCTAATATAATTGCATGTTCCTATAGTGTGGTAATTTGGACCTATAATAAAAGATTAATAAAAATAGCTGACTTGCTTCCTTCGAGCCTACGTGCCGTAGCCTGCCCTGCCAAGCGTTGCTCCTGAACCCGATTTGTCAGGAGGAGGAGGGGTAGACCGAGACCGGACCCTTTGGATCGGAGGCTGGTGATCATCTAGACTGTTCTTTCGAGTAGAAATTGCCTGTTTAGGGACTCGGTTTTCCGCCTGCACCATTTAGGTAGTTTATTTTCTGTCTTTCAATTCTGCGTGGAACATCTTGCATGTAGACTGCTGGAGTCAGGTACACATTTCTTACTCTGCATGCATCATTGATTTCATCACGCATCGGCTTTTTCGTCTTCTCCCCCTTTTTTGTACTTAATAACCAGGAGAACCGAAAAATTCGTTAGGCGGTTTTATTTTTATTGAAAAATATCTAAAAAGAAAATAATAAAATTTGGGATTGCTAACACTATCGACCCTAAAAGACACCTCACTTAAAAACTTGTCTTGGGGAGACCAACCCCCTCATTGTCTGGTTTGATTGTGCAAGAGAGTGACCCCGAACACTAGGTAGAGCCCTCCGATATTCTTCTCGACTGATTACCGGCTATTTCTGTACGGGACAGTCGGTTGGGAAAATATCGGGTAACCCAATAGGTCACGTAATCACTCTGATATCCTGACTGATCACCAAAATAAAAATTGACAAGATAAATTGACCGAGCCTTTACGGTCTTCTGCTCGCATTGCGTTTGTGAATTGGGGGTTTGCTTGTGATCATAGTTGTTTCCAGATCTCATCCGCCTTACTCGCCACATCAAGATGATGGGCAGACGATCTCTTAGGCAGCCTCTGGCTGCACCGCTTTTGGGCACGTCTACCCTCTCATCTAGGTTGGTTCGCGAGAGCCGAGACCCGCTCTCCGAACCCGAGTACGACTCCACCCTGTTCCCCCTCGATCCCCCTTCTTTTGAGACCGAGATACCAGTGCCAGAGGAGAGACAGACATATGATTTATCGGCACCTGAGTTCGGATGTTTTGATTTTGCAGAGACTATGTCCAGCAGTTCTGATGATCACACCAGAGGTCCGCAGCATGAGCATTTCGTTCTGGACCAGGGTACGATCAACTCCACCCTGATTGCCTCCCTCGAGACAGTGCAACTACAGTTGAGGGATCAGGGAGCATTTATGTTGGATGTGAGGCATGAGATGGAGCAGCTGAGAGCAGATCGAGAGCAGTGTAGAGACGGGTCGAGGATACCCGATGAGGCCGCGGCAGCAACCGCAGCAGCCGCAGCAAATCCACCTACACAACCCCGGATCGACACTGATGCACCATTGGGTTGTGCTACCAGCCATCGTGGGGGACTTCAAGTTCTCCCCGAATACTTTGCAGCTCCTCCCCCGTTTCCATGGGCTCGCCACAGAGGAGCCCCATCTCCATCTCCAGGAGTTTCTGATGATCTGCAGCACCGTCCACGACCGTCAGGTGGACCAGGATACCATCCGGATGATTGCCTTCCCCTTCTCCTTAGCAGACAGAGCAGCCACCTGGCTGAAGCACTTGGGGAAGTTCGTCTACACCTGGGAGCAGCTCCACACCGAGTACTTGCATAAGTACTATCCACTCGGGCAGACGAACGCCGCTAGAGCCCTGATCATCAACTTCTCCATTCTCCCCAACGAGCAGTTTCACGAGGCATGGGAAAGGTTTCGAGATCTGACAGACAAATGCTCGCATCACGACATTTCCAAGCCGAACCTTGTTCAGAGCTTTTTCAGTGGGCTGACACCAGAGCTTCAGGGCTTGGTGAACGCTTCTTGTGGTGGGTCTTTCTTCGCCAAGGATCACGATGAGGTCTGGGCCATCTACGAGGAGATGGCTGAGAACTATATGGTGATGTCCCAGACCTGATTGTACACTCAAGGCAGACCCCAGCAGCCACAGACCACGCAGTACCAGAGGATAGCACGGGTCGATGCCGGTCCATCCAGTTCGTCCGCGGTAGCAGCAGCACAGGACGAGTCCTCAGCCGCAGACATGGGGATTATCAGTGAGAAGCTGTACCAGATGGAGATCATAGAGAAGAAGCAGTGCCATGGCATCACGCAGATGGAGCATATGGCACATACTCTGAGTGACCTGAAGACACAGCTCATGTGTCTCCATGAGGCACAGACGACTTCACAGCCTTGTCTTCAGGCACGAGGCGATCCGAGTAGGAGCAGCAGCTCGTCCCAGCGCTCCAGCTCCCACCAGCAGCCTAGACAGGTTCATCTTGTACAAGTGGAGCCATACCAGCAGCCGCAGCTCACCTACCAGGCACCACCATCCACTGACACTCAGATGGTGGTATACCAGCCGGATCAGCCTCTGGTAGTTCTCCCGCCACCCCAGTACGATGCAGAGCCGTTGATGGATGTCAACGGGATTTGGTACGACCGCCCCCAGCCCGGTATCCGACGAGACCATCCCGGATTCCGTTGGGCGACCGGAGGTGCCCAACCCCAGCAGCAGCCGTCAGGACAGAGTGGCCAGTACAGCCATCAGAAGGATCACCAGCAACAGCAGCCCCCAGCCTATACCCAGCCACAGCCACATCAGTCACCGCAGTATGGTCCTCGTCCCTATCAGCAGGGACAGTCTTGGAGGCATGATCAGCCGCCTCAGCCGCAGCATCAGCCACATTCTTATCCCTCTCAGCCACAACACCAGCAGCCTCACTACTAGAGAGGCTACCCGTCGGGTTCTCATGGGCCATCCTATGAGAGCCCCGCCTTGGATGACATAGCCCGCCTTCTCACAGATCAGCAGGCTACTTTTCGACGGGAGATGGATGAGTTCCGCCAGAAGATGCGGGACATTGTGAGAGGGAAGGCTGCCATCCCTGCCCAGATTGAGCCGAATCCCAACAACCTGAAGAGGAAATCTGAGCAGGTAGCTTGTACTGAGTATGCCACTCTGAGTGATACTTTTGGTGATATGTCTGCATATCTTTTTGATACTGATTTTGTCACACTTAGGAGCGGTAGGATGCTAGCAGGCGGTGACTTGTCTGAGCGACACACTGAGGATACAACCAGAGCGCTAGGCAAGGAGGAGAGCGGTACTGAGGCTGCTAGAGATGATGACGGTGGTACCACGGATGCTGATCCCATCGGCGGTACTGAGGCCGCCGTTTCACCAGTTGGAGGAGGTGGTACTGAGGCCACCTATGTTGCCGAGCCAGAGCGTGGTACTGAGGCCGCCCGTCTACCAGCCGATGGTGGTGCTGATGCCACCAAGTCTTCTGAGATTCCTGTTGTTTTTCCTGTTACTGATGTATCTCGGAACACTTCTGTGAATAAAGGAAAGGGTTTATTTTCTTCCGGTCCCACTGTGGTGCATGATGTATGTGTGGATCCGGCCGCCGAGCCGTCTAGACCCTTTCCTAGTCCTTCATCTGAGAAGGACCCTGTGATCCCCTTCCCTAGAGCCCTTCAGATGGGGAAGGGGAAGAAAAATGAAAATCCAAAAAAGAGAGAGCAGGAAGAGTTCAGCCAGCAGATGATAGACCATTTCCATATTCAGCTGACTCTTCAGGAGGCTTTGCAGCACATCCCTCTACTCCAGCGTTCACTGAGAGACAGGACTACAGTCGGGAGGAAGAGGAGGAACCACCACTCAAAGATTCATGTGCTGACGAGAGCCACTTGTTTCGCGATCCAGAACCGTCTGCCGGCCAAGAGACCAGATTCAGGAGCCCCATATGTTAGATGCCATATCAGTGAGCAGAGGTTCGACCGCACTCTATTAGATAGCGGATCGCCGATCAACCTACTTCCGGCAGCCCTTCTCGACCGCTTCGAGTTGGGTACTCTTCGACAGAGCAGGACAGTCCTTCAGTTTGCTGATCGATCTGTCAAGAGGCCGAAGGGGTTGTTGCGAGACGTTGTCGTCACTATTCAGGGCCTGCAATTCCCCGTGGACTTCGTAGTGTTGGACATGGAGATCCCTAAATCCGTGACCGATGCCCCCATCATTCTCAATCGTCCGTTCTTGGCCACAGCCAAGGCGGTGACTGACCATGATAGCGGGAAGGTATACTTTCGTGTCGAGGGCGAAAGTGTACAAATAGAGACGGTCGAGGACAGCAGAGCCAGAGATAGAGCATGCTTAGAGACCACTTCTGATACAGAGAAGATGACAGATGCCGGGCTAGACATCCACTAGGACTGTGACTTTGTGATCACAGACGATGAGGCAGTTTGGGCAAACCCAGCAGCATAGGCTATCCTCTCACTTTCAGATTCCGCTGATGCAGAGACGACAACAGAGGAGAGCTTGGAGAGCACATTCCTGGTCCAGGATACTTTAGAGGCAGCAGAGCCGGTTCTCGACCGCGAGACTGATTCTTGTGATGATGGTGGTACTGAGGCCACCTTGGATGATACAGATCCCTCGGAGTCAGATTCTGACTGGGCAGATTGTGATGATTATATGCCAGACCCGATTTCCACTGAGCCTACATCTAGGGAGGAGGTAGATGCCGAGCAGAGCAGAGACAGACCATCAGGGCAGCCTTCTCCAGTTTCTGAGAGTGATAGAGAGTTTCAATTCTCCCATGCAGATTTGGCAGCGTTCACGCAGACTTTTCAGAGGCCAGATCCACCAGCACCCAGTTGTCCAGAGCTGAAGCCGCTTCCTGCATCGCTGAAGTATAGGTTCCTTGCGGGTGAGCATGAGATGTACCCAGTCATTATCTCTGCCGATTTGACTGGAGAGAAGAATCCCGTCTGATGGGGTTCTTGAAAAGAACCGCAAGGCGATAGGATGGAGCGTAGCAGATCTCTAGGGGATAAGTCCGGCCCTGTGCTCCCACCATATCTATCTCGAGGATGAGGCGAAGCCGTCGCGTGAGTTCCAGTGGCGGCTGATCCCGAATCTGAGAGAGGTTGTCATGAAGGAGATTTCGAAATGGTGGAGCACCGATTTTATCTACCTCATCTCCGACTCCAAGTGGGTCAGCCCTTTGCATGTGGTGCCCAAGAAGACGGGCATCACTACAGTGGTCAGTGAGTCTGGAGAGGAGATTGCTACATGGGTACCCACTTCTTGGCGGGTCTGCGTTGATTACAGGAGACTCAACCAGGACACCAAGAAGGATCATTTCCCCCTGCCCTTTATAGATCAGATCATTGAGAGACTGGCGGAGAAGAGCCACTACTGTTTTCTGGATGGGTACTCGGGATACAACCAGGTGGCCATCGCTCCCGAGGACCAGGACAAGACTACCTTTACCTGTCCCTTCGGCACATACGCCTTTCGACGCATGCCATTTGGGCTATGCAATGCCCCTACGACATTTCAGAGATGCATGATGTCGATCTTTTCAGACATGGTAGGGGAGTGCTTGGAGGTCTTCATGGATGATTTCTCGATTTAGGACGATGGATTCGACTCCTATCTTGACTGCCTAGACCGAGTCCTTCTGTGATGTATAGAGGTTCACTTGGTGCTATCTTGGGAGAAGAGTCACTTCATGGTGACTCAAGGGACAGTGCTTGGCCACATCATCTCCAACAGGGGCATGGAGGTTGATCCGGCCAAGGTAGATGTCATTAGAAAACTCGCACCGTCGTCCAATTTGCGGCAGTTACGGTCATTCCTGGGGCACGTCGGTTTCTACCGAGGATTCGTTCATGATTTTAGTAGGATTGCCCGACTGTTGACTGACCCGCTGACGAAAGACACCGAGTTCCTTGTCAATGACAAGTGTCTTTCGTCCTTCGAGACTCTCAAGAGATGTGTTGTTGAGGCTCCTGTTCTTCAGCCGCCTGATTGGTCTCTCCCATTCGAGATAATGACGGACGCCTCCGATTTTGCCGTGGGGGCCGTGCTGGGACAGAGGAGGGATGGAGTTCCATTTTCTATCCACTACGCTAGCCGCACATTGGATTACGCGCAGCGGAATTACACAGTCACAGAGAAGGAGATGCTAGCCGTAGTATTCGCCCTAGATAAGTTCAGATCGTACATTATTGGATCTAGAGTGACCCTGTTTACTGATCATACCGCCATCAGGTACCTCACGGCAAAGAAGGATGCCAAGGCCAGACTGACTAGATGGATCCTTCTACTCCAGGAGTTTGACATTGAGATTAAGGATAAGCCTGGAGTCAAGAATGTGGTGGCGGATCATCTCTCCCGATTAGAGCATCTTGAGGATTCTGAGCAGATTGACCCTATTTGTGAGACCTTCCCAGATGAGGCGATCCTTGCTATCGCCTCTCTCCTGTGGTATGCTGATATTGTGAACTTTCTTGTTGCTAAGAAAGTCCCACAAGGTTGGCCCAGGCAGAGGCTTGAGACCTTCCTCGCAAAGGCCAAGTCCTACCACTGGGAGGATCCCATCCTTTACCACGAAGGAGGGGATAGCGTCTGGCGTAGGTGCATTTCTCAGGAGGAGCACCATAGCATCCTCACTTAATGCAAAAAGCTTGAGGCAGGAGGACATCACTCTGGGAGGAGAACGACACAGAAAGTGCTCCAATCCGGCTTGTGGTGGTCTACCCTCTTCAAGGACTCTGATGAGTTCGTGAAGAGGTGTACTGACTGTCAGAGGATGGGCACATGTGGACAGCATGATATGATGCCGATGCAGCCCATTCACTTCTGTGTGGTTTTTGATGCATGGGGCATCGATTTCATGGGTCCATTCCTTGAGAGTCAGGGATTTGAGTACATTCTGTTGGTCGTTGATTATGTGAGTCATTGGGTTGAGGCCATCCCCGCCCGAACCGCTGATGCCAGGACAGTTTGCAGATTTTTGAAGAAGCAAATCATCACACGATTCGGGGTTCCTCGAGTGTTGATTTCTGATGGGGGGTCTCATTTCATCAACGACCAGGTGAAGGCCCTTGCTAGCGAGTTCGGCATAGACCATCGAGTTGCCACTCCATACCATCCACAGGCGAATGGTCTAGCCAAGGGGTCGAATAGGGAGATCAAGACTATTTTGCAGAAAGTTGTCCACCCTGACCGAAAGGATTGGTCACAACTTTTGGACTCAATCTTGTGGGCATATAGGACGTATTTCAAGACACCATTGGGCACGTCTCCCTTTCGCCTCGTATATGGCAAGCCGTGCCATTTACCCGTTGAGCTGAGACACAGGTCACTTTGGACAGTCACGGATATTCTTATGGATCCAGATAGTGTAGGAGACCAGGGGAGGGCAGAGTTAGCAGCCTTGGAGGAGCTTAGAGATACCGCCTTCTCAAACAGCCTACATTACAAGGAGAGAGTGAAGGAGTGGCATGATTCTCATATCAGCCACAAACATTTTGAGCCTGGACAGAGAGTATGGCTGTTTGATGCTAGGCTTCGTCTATTTCCAGGGAAGCTACAGAGCAAATGGAAGGGACCTTATCTTGTGAGAAAGGTACACGACAACGGGAGCATTGATATATCTGAGTTGTCTTCTGAGAGTACCTTTCGAGTGAACGGTCAGCGGCTCAAGCCATTTCTAGATCATGAGCTGCGGGTCGTTGATGTTGCCCCTATTCATTTTGCGTGAGATGTGGTCTTTTGACTCACATCTATTGCATCTCACGCCTGATTATCACTGTTCTTCTGACCTGTATAGATCCAGATGTCCAAATCATTACATTCTTTTGTCCCACACCCTTCCTTCATCTTTTGATTATGTTATACTTAGGGTGTACTTTACCCTAAGTATAGGGGGATGTAGGACCTTTGGGTATTTCTTTTGATTCATTTTACCCCTGTTTTTGCTGCTTATACTTAGGGATATTTTACCCCAAGTATAGGGGGGGTAGACCCTGTACATTCTCCACTCGGTTTTCCCTTTGTGTACAGCCTGCTATACTTAGGATTATTTGATCCTAAGTATAGGGGGAAAAGCCGAGACTCTCTTGATTTTCTATTCATTCATTCGTCTTTGTATATAGCCTTCCTTTTCACTTCCCTATACATAGCACGAGTTATGTCTTCTTCACCGCTCTTGACTCTGAGGACATCATTCGAGCTAAGTATAGGGGTGTGTGTATATATTTCATATATACTTTAGCCATAACTCGTACTTTGTGTGAGTGTGTTAATAAATAAAAATGGCTAAAAACCTAAAATCCAGAAAAATTAAAAAAAATTCCCTATAAATAATCATTCTTTTATTTGCACATACATAGCTAGTGTACAAATTATTTTTGTAAAAAATTTTTCAAAAACTTTTTGTGTAAAGTTTGTGTAAATATGTGCATAACAAAATTATGTATATAGTACAAAATTTTTCCAAAATGTTTTGAAAATCAAAGGTTTGCAAAAAACTTGTGTAAATTTGTGTAAATATTTTGCAAAACTTGCATATATGCATACATCCATGATTTCAAAACATTTTTCAAAAATTTTTGCATTTGTGTAAATATTGCGTAAATAGCATCTTTGTATATACTTGTATATAGTTTTTCCTGGATTATAGTTGACATCTAAACTAGCCTGGAATTAAATTGGGAAATGGAGCTTGATTAAGATCTTAATCCACCTAATTCTAAGAGGAACCTTATAGGGCTTAGGGTTAAGGCTTTTTAGGTCCATGGTGACTTAATTCTTTGAGTCCACCAGGCTATAATCACATGTCATCTCAATGAGCCTAAGTAGAGCACTTAACAACACACACATGACTCATATAGACAATGGCTTTACTTGGACACCGCACTTAGCACCGAGCTCTCTACGGATGAGGTGGTGAGGAGGCAGTCTTCCTTGACTTGGGGTAGCATATGAGGGTAGTACTTCTAGGCGGAACCTCTCTTCTTCTTTTATTGAAGGAAGTGCGTCTCAACTTGGTCTGGTTGCCATGAGGTCTAACGACAGGAGTTGTGGGTTGCAATAATGCTTCAAAAGAGGGATAGTCTACTGGCTCAAGAGGAAAAACTCCTTGTATATATGCTGCACATGTATATGTTGTATAGATGCACTTGAAAAAAATGCAAAAAGAAAATAACTCCAAAAAAGTGGTGGGTCTGATAGAAAATGATAATCCCACCGGAGTATGTTTATAGTGCAATAAGCAAAGCTTGAGATTCATGTCCCACCTTATGTAGCTTGCATCAGGGAGACTTGGCTACACTGGTTGAGCTCCCAAGGATACATGGCTACACTGGCCATGGTCCATTCTCTTCTTCCCCCTCTTCTTGAGCCGGTTGAACTTGAACCTAGAAGGGAATACCCCGCTCCTCGAGGAAAGAGTGGCCAGATTGGGGTCATATAGTTACCTTGTTGGGGAGGGTTGTCAAGTTGTCACTTCTGAGGTGGAGAGCTTATACTTCACATTCACGGTACAAGGAAAGATTCATGGTCTTCAGGGTTTGTGTATGGTGACTTGTTCTGATCTGGATTGTTGAGGAGTCCTCGTTATAGATTTGTGGAACTTAGAGGCTATTGAGTTTTAAACTTAAGTCCAAATAAGGCTCCGACACATTAATAATCCAAAGATCTGATCGAGCTCCATATCTCAATTTAATGAAGGTAAGTTTAATAATCAACCTTGATCCGTGTACATTCTCCTCTTTTTCTTTTTATTTTTCTTTTCCACTTCTTTTTCAAATAAGTGTTTCCTAAGGGACTAGCAAAGTTAAGTATAGGAGGGTGATGAATGCTCATTCATCACTCTTTATTCTTATATTTTAGCTACAAAAACCTTTGCAAATACATGTAGATATATGTAAATACAAATAATTATCAAAGTGCATGCATTGTGTAAAAATCAATAATTAGCATGTTTTTGTGCAAAAATAAAAGAACAAAGAACTAAAAAAAAAAGAGGGAGATATTTAGAATAAATATTGAGCAACCTAATCCCAAGGGAGGGCTCAGCATGGGCCTGACCACATAAAAGGCAAAGTAGAGAGAGATAAGGGAGCTCATGTGTAAATATACCTGTAAATAAATAATAATATTTTCCTCTAAAAATAAAATAAAATAAAAATGGGTTTGTATATATTTATAAATATTTGTAAATACAAAATCAAAATAAAAATAGAAAAATTAAAAAGAAAAATAAAAATAACCTTACTTGTACATATTCACCATGTACATAAGACCACACATATATTTATTTTACCTTGTAAATAAATAAATCAAAATCCCATAAAAAATTGTATATATTCCATATTTCATGGTGTAAATAAATAAAATAAAAACCATAATAACAAAAATTAAAATAAAAAGAACAAAAATAAAAACCAAAAAGAACATTGTATATATACCATGTATATAAATGTGTATATCTATTTATTTAACCCTTGTACATAAATAAGAAAAATAAAATAAAAATATCAAAATATTCCTAATTTTATTCTATAAATAAATAAAATATAAAATGGGAATAAAAATACACAAAAATAATTAATTAAAAATCAAAATTAAAAAATTCAATATTGTATATATACCTATACATAGTACTATATTGTATATACCTAATTTATATTTCAAAAAATAATTAAAAATCACAAAAAAATAGTTTAAAATACAATAAACATTTTTCATGTTTTAAGTTTTTTTAATTCGATCATTTACTATTTTTAAATAAATAATCAAATAATTATAATTTGGCGGGCTCTGATTGGTCCACGGGGGATGTTGACCCCCGGTCAACTCCCCCACAGGACCACCAGAGCCGGGTTCGTTGCGCCCGACCCGTTTTCTCCGAATTCTTCCCGCTCGACCCGATCGCCAAATCGCTAAACCTCGAGCTCCGATCATTCCTCCTGCATCCGAGATCCACGTCCGACCGTCTCTTCTTGGACCTGCACTCGTATAAAGCATCAGCTCCGGCCGCAATTTGAGGCATCTTTGGATCAGCTCATTCCACACTATGACCTCCATAGCCCTCGCCTGAGTGACAGCTTGCGTTCGGCCGTGTTGCAGTGAGGAGGGAGCAGCTGGACCATTGATCCGGCAGCTTCACATCGCCGTGCGCCGCCCAGACGTGGTGCTCGAGCCTCGGGCATCGACGACCCTCGAGGCTAGGACCTAGAGCTTCACTGGCTCTTTCCCAGTCGACATCGTCCATCAGGTAGACCTAGTTCTCCTTCTATTTAGCTAATTTAGATTTTCGCCCAAATCACCCCGTCGCCGACGACCTTCGATTCCGACCACCTTCGACCGCATCTCGATCATCGGAATCATCCATCGCCTTCGCCTTTCCCCCGCGCACCTGCTCCGCCCAACCATTCAACCCAGTTCGCAAAGGAACTGGGATTGGGCTCCACCGCCGTCGCTTCGCCGGAGCCCCCTCACCTCGATGCACCGTTCACCTTCACCACCCCTAACCGGGTCGAGGCACTTTGCCCTCGACCCAGGAGTCTGTTGCCGTGCTTTGCAGGTCAAGGCGAACCCATCTGGGGGTTCGACGTTCTGGAGCAGCAACTCCACCTCTGCCGGTGTCGCCTGAGCTCTCTGGAGCTCCGTTGCGCCATCAGAGGACCTCTTCAGAAGCGGGAGCCCCAGGCGTTCCTTCTCCGATCACTAGTAGCCCGCGAGGAGGGTCACCATGCATGCACCGGGCCGACGAAGTTCACCGGCCACTTGTTCTTCGTGCATCCTCCAGAGCCGTCTGATCTTCCTCCTGCTCCAGACGCGACCTTAGCCGTTCATCTGAGGAGCCCTCCACCGTCCGATCTCTGGGAGAATTGATCTGGACCCTCCATCCACGAGGGTTAGCCACGACGTTCCGCGGCCGTCCGATCATACACGTGGCTGGCTCTCCTCCGTCAGATCAGAGCAGGAGACCCTTCGTTCACTCACGTCGCATCCCAGCCGCCAGATCTTCCACGTGGGGGGTTCCCAGCTGTCCGATCTGCACCGAGGGCCCCTTTGTTGTGCGCCAACCCCCCCTGACCGTTGGATATCACACGTGACGCTCATCCGACCCTTGGCATATAATAAGGGGTAATTGCTCTTAGGCCCCTTTAGTTTTTGCATTTAATATTTAGTCATGTAAATACGTTTATTAGTTGTTTTTATTTTGGACATATTGCATAGAGGACCCTGTGGTTTATTTTGTTCGCATTTATACCCCTGTGTGTGATGGACACGTGCATCGACACGTGAGCTTTGGTGTATTTGCAGCTTTTACCCTGTGTTTTTAGCATGTTACGTTTTATATTTTTATAAATTGGAATGACATTTATGCCCCTCTGAGTGTAACACTTTAGCCCCAATACTTTCCAGCCGTGTTATTCAAGGGGCCCTGGAACTTATTTTAATTACAGATAGGTCCCTATGCACTGTGCCTTTTTGTTTGTTTTTAATAAAATAGCAAAACTACTCCAAATTTGATGAAAATTGGAAACATGGCTCCTATCATGGTGTAAAATTTTCTCTAAATTTTTGAGACATTTTTTACTCTTTTTAGTATATTTAAAAATTCAAAAACACATTTTTATTACTGTCCAGTATTAAAAATCACAAAAAATATTAAAACAACTTTAAAAATTACAAAAAAAATTAGATATTGTTTGTTTTGCTGTGCTTGATTTTCTAACCAATTTTGGTCATTTTTAGATATATAAAAATTAAAAAAATTGAAAAACATTGAAAACCTTCTAAAAATTCTAATAAATAATTGAAAAATCCAAAAATACTAAATCCAATGCCTAATTTTTCCTTGTATTTCACACTTTATAGGAAAATTACCTTCGGTTTTATTAAGGCCATTTTGCCTTTTAATTTGTCCCTTGAAACCTGACTGGATAGTTTTTTGCATTTTCAGTCTTGTTTTATTTTTTATAAAACTCCCTAAAAATCAGAAAAACCCCAAAAATTATCCAAAAACATGGAAAAATATAAAAAAACAAAAAAAACATTTTTGTTTGAATTTTTGGGTGAATTTTGAGGAGTTAAATAATTGTGTTAAGTTGCTTGTTTCCTTGTTTTTCCTATTTCCTTTATTATTGAAAAATCCAAAAAAATATAAAAATTATTAAAAACCCACCAAAAATATTTGTCTTTTATTTTTCATTATTTCTGACTACTTCGTAGGCCGCGAGGCCATCACGTGCTCCTTGAGTTCGACCCTGGTCGCTATACCAGGTTAATCTAATAGCGAGACCGCTACCTTGATTTCATTGATTTTTGCTTTTGTTTGGTGGTCTGATATTTTTCTCGTTGAGCCACCCAAGCGACTGAGGTCGCAACGACCTTAGCTCTTGATTTATCCTACCTCGGTTGCTTTGTCGGGTTTTTGAGCTCATCAGAATGTGAAGAGCTCCTCCGATGGCGCAACGGAGCTCCAGAGAGCTCAGGCGACACCGGCGGAGGTGGAGCTGCTGCTATAGAACGTCGAACCCCCGGATGGGTTCTCCTTGACCTACAAAGCACGACAACAGACTCCTGGGTCGAGGGTAAAGTGCCTCGACCCGGTTACGGGTGGTGAAGGTGAACGGTGCGTCGAGGTGAGGGGGCTCCGGCGAAGCGACGGTGGTGGAGCCCCAATCCCAGTTCCTTTGCGAACTGGGTTGAATGGTTGGGCGAAGCAGGTGCGCGGGGGAAAGGCGAAGGTGATGGATGATTCCGATGATCGAGATGCAGGCGAAGGTTGTCGGAATCGAAGGTCGTCGGCGGCGGGGGGATTTGGGCGAAAATCTAAATTAGCTAAATAGAAGGAGAACTGGGTCTACCGGATGGACGATGTCTACTGGGGAAGAGCCAGTGAAGCTCTAGGTCCTAGCCTCGAGGGCCGTCGATGCCCGAGGCTCGAGCACCACGTCTGGGCAGCGCACAGTGGCGTGAAGCTGCCGGATCGATGGTCCAGCTGCTCCCTCCTCGCTGCAACACGGCTGAACGCAAGCTGTCACTCAGGCGAGGGCTATGGAGGTCATAGGGTGGAATGAGCTGATCCAAAGATGCCTCAAATTGCGACCGGAGCTGATGCTTTATACGAGTGCAGGTCCGAGAAGAAACGGTCGGGCAGGGTTCCGCGAAGCGCGGATCCCAACGCAGATATGATGGCGCGGATCTCGGATGCAGAAGGAAT
This sequence comes from Ottelia alismoides, assembly GCA_037367405.1. Lineage (NCBI taxonomy): Eukaryota > Viridiplantae > Streptophyta > Magnoliopsida > Alismatales > Hydrocharitaceae > Ottelia > Ottelia alismoides. Next base: position 111,334 of record JAZKJV010004991.1, read on the forward strand.
GATCAGAGCTCGAGGTTTAGCGATTTGGCGATCGGGTCGAGCGGGAAGAATTCGGAGAAAACGGGTCGGGCGCAACGAACCCGGCTCTGGTGGTCCTGGGGGGAGTTGACCGGGAGTCAACATCCCCCGTGGACCAATCAGAGCCCGCCAAATCATAATTATTTGAATATTTATTTAAAAATAGTAAATGATCGAATTAAGAAAAACTTAAAATATGAAAAATGTTTATTTTTTTAAACTATTTTTTTGTTATTTTTAATTATTTTTTTGAAATATAAATTAGGTATATACAATATAGTACTAGGTATAGGTATATATACAATAATGAATTTTTTCATTTTGATTTTTAATTAATTATTTTTGTGCATTTTTATTCCCATTTTATATTTTATTTATTTATAGAATAAAATTAGGATTATTTTGATATTTTTATTTTATTTTTCTTATTTATGGACAAGGGTTAAATAAATAGATATACACATTTATATACATGGTATATATACAATGTTCTTTTTGGTTTTTATTTTTGTTCTTTTTATTTTAATTTTTGTTTTTATGGTTTTTATTTTATTTATTTACACCATGAAATATGGAATATATACAATTTTTTATGGGATTTTGATTTATTTATTTACAAGGTAAAATAAATATATGTGTGGTCTTATGTACATGGTGAATATGTACAAGTAAGGTTATTTTTATTTTTCTTTTTAAATTTTTCTATTTTTATTTTGATTTTGTATTTAAAAATATTTATAAATATATACAAACCCATTTTCATTTTATTTTATTTTTAGAGGAAAATATTATTATTTATTTACAGGTATATTTACACATGAGCTCCCTTATCTCTCTCTACTTTGGCTTTTATGCGGTCAGGCCCATGCTGAGCCCTCCCTTGGGATTAGGTTGCTCAATATTTATTCTAAATATCTCCCTCTTTTTCTTTTAATTCTTTATTCTTTTATTTTTGCACAAAAACATGCTAATTATTGATTTTTACACAATGCATGCACTTTGGTAATTATTTGTATTTACATATATCTACATGTATTTGCAAAGGTTTTTGTAGCTAAAATATAAGAATAAAGAGAGATGAATGAGTATTCATCAGTGCCTGAGGCGTTGCTGACAACAACAATATTGCTTAAGCTTTTGGCACAGAGGAAGAGGCCCTGAGAGCTCGGATTCTTCTCTGGAGCTCCACTGCAGCTCCCTCTAATGCAGGTAGAGTCTTAGGTTTTTGTTCATTTTTGTTCCTAGCATAATATTAGCGTAGATTCACATTTAGTTTCTGTGGTTCTTGTCTATTATTTCATGAAATAACAAGATCGTAGTTTGCTAGAGACTGAGCTCTGGCCACTGTTCAACTGTGTTTGATTATCCTCCGTCGCATCTGAGACCTCCATTTACTTCCCATTGTATTCCCTTTTCCCCAAGAACTCTCACACACTTTAGTCGAGTCCTCATATGTGAGTCCGGTCTTCCTCCTCCACCGTCCACCAGAAGACCTCCACCGCACACCTCCTTAGTCCATTTTAGCACTAAACCAAGCCCAGAATGTTCCTTTTTCTTTTTGATCCTTGATCTGTAGGACCTTGACTCGAAGGACCCCATTTGGGCCAAATTTTCCACAGCAGCAGGCTTCCCAGCTGCTCCACCTTACTTCACCATCCATGACTCCACCAACATGTCCTGAATCCATTTGAGCTGCCCTCTATTGAGGGACCATTCCAGCTTTCTTTGGAGCCATTTGCGAGCACCTCCAGTGACCGGAGTTGACCAGGTGATCGAATCGAAGCTCGCCCCTTCGGGTGTCCTTCCTCGTTCTTCCCGGTATCCTCTATGTTGTCCAATAAGGAGTGATGAGCCGAAAGTCCGAGAGACTAAGGTGAGAAGGTATCAAGGGTCATTGCGACCTCAACCTCTCGATTCGGACCCAACAAGAAACTCGAAGACCACCAAATCAAAAAATCAAGAAAACAGATCAAATAGCGGTCTCGCTATTTTATTTAACATGGTACAGCGACCAGGGTCGAACTCAAGGAGCACGGACTGGACAAGCCCTACGAAGTAGTCGAGAATCAAAAATAAAATAAATAAAGTATTTTTGCTGGATTTTTAGATTTTTAACCTTTTTTGTGATTTTCAATTGTAAAGAAAATATAAAAGAAAGGGAAAAAGTCACAAAAAACAAATTATTTAACAACTCAAAACAAGTCAGAAAATTAAAATAAAATATTTTTGGATTTTATAATTTTTCAAGTTTTTTGATAATTTTCTCAGATTTTTATAATTTTCAGTGAATTTTCTAAAAATGAAATAAGGTAAAAAAATGAAAACCAATGTGCAGCCAGAATCTAAAGGCTACTTAAAAATAAATAGCCTATAAATTCTAGTGGTAATTTTATGATAAAGTAAAAATAAAGACCTAACTAATAGAAAAGAAATTGCATTTTTATGAATTTTTAGGAATTTTTAATGATTTTTATGAGTTTTCTAGAGTTTTTCATTTTTTATGGGTTTTATAAATCCAGAAACGACAAAAATTGCACAGAATCAAGAATACAACAAAACAAGCTAATACTACTTTTTTTAGACTTTTTAGAGTCTTTTAATATTTTTAGTTGATATTTAAAGTTAGACATGAGCAAAAATAGAGGTTTTTGAATTTTTAAAACAGAAAATCAAAACAAAATGAGTCCAAAAATTCAGTGAAATTTTTACACAGTGGCAGGGCCACGTTTCCAAATTTCAGGAGATTTGGAGTTTAACTGTGATTTTACTCAACCAATCAAACATGCACAACACACAGGGACCCAGGTGTAGATATTGAAAACTAATCAGCCAAACAATAACATGTGGAAAAACTTTAGGGCTGAAAAATGCAAAAAGCCCAGTGCTGCACGAGGTTGGCACGTGAATCAGACACAAAGGGGCATAAATGTCATTCTAATTAATAAAACTTCAAACCGTAACAGCACTAAAGTTCAGGAAAAGTTATGCAATTAATCCATAAGACACGTGACAGACCACGTGTCACACACACAGAGGGACTATTTTGCAAATAAATTAAGTACGAGGTCTTAAATGCAATTTACCCAAAATAAAAACAACTTCTAAAAATATTTACAGGACTACTAAATAAATGCGAAACTAAGGAGGGCCTAAGTGTAAATTACCCTTTATTACAGATCCGACGGTCGTAGGAGTGTCACTTATGATCGACGGCTCTGATTAACTGATACCCCTTCGATGATGAACGGACGAGATCTGATCTTCAGGATGATCCGACGGACGAGGCATCCCTGTAGATGGAGGGTCACGATCAGAACTGGCAGATGCACTCGATCCGACGGCTGGGTGGCTCCCTAGAAGAACGGCGAAGAACAGCTCGCTGGCGAACTTTGACCGGCCAATACGTGTCGTTGGGAGGTACTCCAGCACTGCTAGGTTGGGCGAAATGAAGCTCGAGGTGGTCCGCAGCTGCTAATGGGCTCCGATGGGGCTGAGGAGTCCTGGAAAACCCCAGCGACGCTAAGGCACCTGGAGCTCGGAGCTCCTGTGCTCGGGTATTGGACCTCCAGATGAGGTCCTCCTTCTGTCAAACCTGCACAGGAAGATCACTGGGTCGAGGGCAAATTGCCTCGACCAGTTACACGGCGGTATGGGTGGTTGGGCGAGGTGGAGCGGGACTCTCCAGCGAGGCAACGGCGAAGGAGAGTCGATACCCTGTTATGGGACAAACCAGGGGGATGAAGGGGCGTAGAAGGTGGAGAGAGATCTAGTGAAGGTGATGGGATAGTCGGTCGGGCGAATGGGTGAACGGATGATACATGGTGGTCCGATGAACTTTGGGTGGTCGGAATCAAAAAATCAAAAATAAAATATAACTACGGGCTATCTAAGGTACCTGGCGGGTGCATTCGTCTGAGCTAGAGGTGCATGACCTCTGGGGTCGTTGCCTCAATGGTTCGATGCTTCCGGCGGCTCAAGCTCGCTAGTGGCGGAGCACGGTGAAGACTCGCCGGATCTGAGGTTCCCGGCTGCTCGCTACCTCACTTCGACTCTCTGTCGCATTAGCTGTCACTCAGATGAAGAGGAGGAGCTCATCGAAGATGGGGGGAAGGCCAAAGATGCGGGAAAATGGCGGCTCCATTGAGATTTATACTTGATGAGGTCTGAGAAGGATGGAGCTCGAGCGCACAGATCGAGGAAGATCCGCTCTTCCCTAGGGATCCGCGGGGGTCGTGGATCCAAGGGGAAGAGGAAGAGGTGGAATCGGAGCGGAAGGTGGACGGATCTACGAGGGATAAATAGGAGAAGTCAGGCTGAAACGCGGATCCGGGCACAAGTGGTCCTGGGGTGGCAGTTGACCGAGGTCAACAGTCCCTCGTGGACCAATCAAAATTCTGGGAATAGAAATTATTTGTAAATTCAAAATAAAATAGCAAACAGTTTTATTTAAATATATTTAGAAATAGAAATTGTTTATTATTTTTCAAATTATTTTTTAGTGATATTTATTTATTTTTTTGAAAAATAAATTAATATATATACATAATATAATATTATATACAAGTATAAAATACCAATGTATTTTATATTTTTATTTTTATTTTATTATGTTTGTACAATTGCCCCAATATTATATTTTATTTATTTACAACATAAAATTTGGAATATAAAATAATTTTTATTTTATTTTTATTTATTAGTTACAAGGGTGAAATAAATAGTAGTATTATTGATATATACATGGTATATGTACAATGTGGAGAGAGAAAGTATTTTGATTTTTATTTTGTTTTTATTTTTCTAATTTTTATTTTATTTTTAGAAATATTTACAAGATGATAAAAACACATTTTTATGTTTTTATTTTATGAAAATAAAAATATATACATAAGAAGGAGTATATACATGGATGAATGGCCCTATCTCTCTCTACTTGTTTTATTTTGCGGTCAGGCCACTGCTTGGCCCTCCCTTGGGTTCGATCACTCGATATTTATTCTAAATATCTCCTTTTTCTTTCTTCTTTACTCTTTTATTTTTGCACAAAAACATGCTTATTATTGAATATTAACAAAAGCATGCATTTTGGTAATTTATTATATTTACAACTATATGCATGGTGTTTTGCAAAGATAAATAGCTAAAATAAAAGAATAAAGAGTGATGAATGAGTATTCAGCAAGGAGCCCTACCCAGGTCGTACAACTACTGTCAGATCTTGGACATCATCGATCGTTGGATCTACTGCCAGATCTGATATCCTTTGTTGATCAAGGAAGCGTCATCATGCAACTTGGAGCTGCCACATGGATAAGTGGATCGTCCGCAACCATTCGATTGCACCTCCAGGGGTAATTTTGCACCACACCCATCGATTTTTGTATTTCTATTTTAGTCCATAAACTTTTAGTTATAATTCAATCTATTTTAAAATATTTACACTTTAGCCCTCACACTTATTTTATTTGCAATCCAGTCTATGTCACCTCACGTGTGCATACACGTGAGGGCTGCGACATATTGCAGGGCCCCCCTCATGGATTTTTATTGTTATTTAGTCCTTAAAGTTTGTATTTCAGTGTCATTACTTCTGGAAAAATTATAACTAGGCCATATATCATTTTGAATATTGCATTTATACCCTTATCAAGCGTATTTAATTAAAATATTATGGGAATTTTGCATGAAGGGCCTTTTACTTTTAATTTATATTCTGGAATGCATGCTAGGCCTATTTAAATTACATTGAGCTCCGTGCTAGCTAAATTTTTTTGTGTATTTCATTTATTAAAAATATCATTTTTCATCCAAAAATTATAGGAAAATGTTTCAATTGTTCAAACTCTTACTAAATCACAAATATTTTATACAAGGTGATTAAAATTATTTTCCTATTTTAAAATATACAAATAATGCATAATTCTCTTATTTACATTAAAAAATACAATATATATATGTTTGAAAATTCCAAAAAGTAGGTATTACTATTATTGTGTTTTTGAACTCCAAACTAAAAATCGCAAAAAATACCAAAAAAACTTAAAATTACATAACCCGAAAATCCTCATAAAAATAATTAAAATTTATCCAAAAATCCAAAAAATCTTAGTTTCTGTTTCTAATTTTTGGTTATTATATATCTATTAAAAATAGTTTTGGAAAATTTTGAGATTTTTATCTATTCTTAAATTCCAAAAAAAATCGACCTATTATTATTGTTCATTATTTTGACATTTTTATTCATTTAAAATACAAAAAAGCAAATATTATAAGAAAAATTCCAAAAAAGAGTAAAATATAAGACAAAAAATTTTATTCTACATATTTTGAGTTTCTATAGAAATGATTATAAATACAAGATCCTATATTATATATATAACTACATATACATATAATAATAATACCCAAAAATATTCAAAACCCCTTAAAAATAAAAGGATTGTTCTTTAGAGTATTTTTTGATTTTGCATATATTTATATCTAATATATAGTATCCATATTATTCATATTATTTATACTTATATATACATATTACATATATTAAAAAGAAAACAAAAAAGTAGAAAATATAAATAAAAATCTAAAAAATAAAAACAAAAAAGAGATAAATTAAAAATCCAGAAAAATTATATAATTCAAAACCCATAAAAAAACAAAAAATCCATATAAACACATACAAATATTTATTAATCTTTTTTGTCAATTTTTGTGGCTATCCCCAGTACTCCTTTGTGGTTCGAGCCCTACACTAGCATATTACATATCATTTTGTTGGGTATAATAAATTTTATCTCAGTGTACTTATTGTTTGAGTGTTGAGTATCATTGTGGTTTTGTTGATTAACAAATTGGATTGAGGATATCTGAGAGTAGAGAGAGTTGTCGACACAACGATTACCGGACTTGCCGGGCAATATAGACCCTCCAGGATCGGATGTTCGATCCATCCTCGATTTCCATGTTCATTAGTGAGATAAAATTCATTATACCCTACAAAATAATATGTATAATACGAAATTATAGGGGTCAAACCACAAAGGAGTAACGGGGACATCCACCAAAATTTGACAATCAAAAGGAAAATCAATAAATGTTTTTGTGTGTATCATAGAGCTTTTTAGATTTTTGTGGGTTTTTAGTATTTATAATTTTATGGATTTTTAATTTATATATTTATTGTATTTCATTTTAGATTTTTTTATTTCCTTTTATGTTTTTCCGATTTCTAGTTTTCTTTTTTATATATAATAAGTATGTATATATAAGTATACATAGATAACATGTACTATATAAGTACTATAAAGGGTATAAATATGTAATATATGGATAAAATCAGAAAAATACCTTTAAGTACAATCCTTTTCATTTTTAGGGGTTTTAAATATTTAAGTATTTTTATAAAAAAGGAACGATAATTATAAGTAATATATATACTAGTATATATATAAGTTGTATATATAGTATTTTATTTATAAATACAACTATATATAGTTAAAATTGCAAATAAAATGTATTATCTTTTGATATTTTTCTCTATTTTTGGTAATTTTCTTATAATTTTTGCTAATATTTTTGTATTTTTTGATTGATTAAAAGGTCAAATAATGACTAATACTACTAGAACGAATTGTTTTGGAATTTAAAAATAGATAATTATCAAAACTTTCCAAAGCTAATTTTTCAAATAAGATATACTATAAGTAAAATTCAGAAATAGAAATGAATATTTTGAGAATTTTAAATAATTTTTATGATTTTTATAAGGTTTTTAGCTTACATTTTTAGTGATTTTCGGTCTGGATTTGCAAAATATAATATAAATACTCTAATTTTTAGGAATTTTCAAAATAATCTATAATTTTTTTGTATTTTTGATGCATATAGGAGAAAAATGCAATATTTTTTATTTTTAAAATAAGAAAGTACTTTTAATTGTCCCACAAAAATTATATGTAATTTAATATAGTCCATGGCACTTAAAATAATTTTTATGTCATGTTTAGATACAAAATGCTATTTTTAATAATCAAAATACAAGAAGTAACTTTAATTGTTCTTGTAGGGACATAAATGTTAGTTAAATAAACAAACAAGGTCTTCTAGAAAACTTTGCAAAAGTTCAAGTGCATATATGCTAAAATCCCAGAATATTCAATATAAAACGTGTTGGTAGGGGTATTTTTGTAATATAGAAAAAGTTATAGGATTGATTGCAATTTTCCCAAAATTATAATGTTGGGATAAAATATTCTTGGACTAAATAACAACACATACCTGTAATGGGTTCCTGTAAAATATCTCGTGCTCTCACGTGTATACGTACGTGTGGTGACGTGGACTGGACCAAAAACCAAATAAAATAAATGCAAGGTTTTTATGTAACTATTACAAAATATATTTAACTACAACTATAAGTTTGTGTACTAAAAGTAAAATAAAAAATGAGGGGGGCGCTGATCGACAACTGAGACACACAAACACACGATGACACTTTGACTTGCACATGTTGGATTAGATCTAACGGCTAGATTAGATAGTGTTGAACTCCTTCATCCAACGGTAGCTGCTTCTCTTAGAGCATGCTGATTGTCAGACGACTGGGAGTACCCATGGAAGAATAAGGAAGAACTCCTAACTAGCCGAGCTTTGATCTGCGCTGCAGGTCGTCTCCGACACCAAAGAGGCTCCCAAGTTGTGCAAAACAGAGCTGGAGGTCCCCCACGTAGATTGAGAAACTCAGAAGAGTCCATGACTTATCGATGGGGTCCTGGACGACCGAGGAAGCAAGGGCAAATAGGGAACCTTAGTCTTAGCAAAAAATCGACCCAAAAGGGGTCTTCGAGCACCAGGAGGACCAGAAGGGGTCTTCGAGCACTAGGACCTACATAGTTAGAATCACACAAGAAAAAGGAAGGTTCTAGGCCTAGTTTGGTGCGAAAATGGGTGAGGGTGATGCGCGGCGAAGGTGCTCCGACGAAAGGTGGAAGAGGAACATTGATGCTTGACTTTTAGGAAATCACGGAGGATGGAGGTGCACGGGATGTAGAGAACGCGATGGGGAAGGAGAGGAGGCGGTGTGTAGGTCGAAACAGAGGATGAGACGACAAGGAACAGTGGCCAGAGCAAAAGCTTTGACGAACTACGAACTTTGGATTTCACAAAAAATCAGATGAAATTACATGAAATAAAAACCTAAACTATGTTATATCTTTTCTTAGGAATGAATAGAGCAAGAAAAAGCTAGGTATCTACATGCGGAAGATGAAGCCAAGTTGGAGCTCCTCCTGAGCTACTTCGACGAGCTCGTATCACCTCCTCCAGGCCTCTTCCTCTGTGCCAAAGGCTCCGATGAAGTTGTTGCTGTCACGGGCAGTCTCAAGCATGAGGAATCTTAGGGATTTTGAGGGTAGAGTGGGATCAAAATTCAAATGGAGGTCTGTCAGGTTATATGTATAAGATCTTGTTTGACCAAGGAGGCAACTCAATGAAGGAATCCAACGACCGACGAGAGATGATAGCGTGAAAGAACGTTGATCGAGGAGCAAAATCTATAAAGGAATCGAGCTGATTTGATACAAGGATCGAAGGGGGAAATCAAACAAGAAGAAGAAGGAGTGGTCACCGAGTTTGAAACGTCTATAGAGGAGGGGGCCAGTTGACCGACGGGTCAACCAAGGCTGGCCCCAGATTGGACCACGTAGGTCGCCAGGTGACAAAAGAAGAAAAAAAGACTTAATAAATAAAAATAAAACTATGAATAAAATAAATAAATAAATTCAAAAGTAAAAGTTGTTTAATAATTTTTGTAGTATTTTTTTATTATTTTTAGTTAATTTATCATGTGTTAATCTTTACATGTATAATTAGAGGTATATTTACACACACACACACATATATATATATATATTTTAAATTTTATTATTTTATATACCTATTTTATATGTATCTTATTTAAATACACATTTAAGTATCTTTATTGTATTTTTCTAAGTTTAATTGTGCACTGAAATAATTGTGTGTATTTATTATATATCTAATTATAGGTATATTTTACCTATATATTTAATAGCTTTATTAATTTTGCTATATTTTTAATGGTTTTATTATAATTTTATTACATACATGTATTTTAACTAATATTTAAAAATTTATAAAAATTTAAAAATATAGCAAATAAATAACATTATTTTATACATATATCTTGCACAATGAAGGCCCAAAAATCAACTTTTGCATCTTAACTCCAAATTGAATGAAAGCACCTTCAAAAAATAATTTAATTTAATGAACAATAAAGTGAGTCTGATGAATTTTGAGCTTGTATAGATAAGATACTGGTCTGCAAAGTTTTCTTTACGGTTTTTTATTCTAAGTGTCTAAGGCATACTGTGCATTATTTTTGCATGAAATAAATTTTATTTTTTCCTTGCATTTTTATGTAAGATGTTCATGTTCAAAGTTTATTGATTTGAGATGTAAAAATAATAAAATAAATTGGGTCCTAACATGCATTTATTGAAGAATTAAAATTTGGATTTTGGTTCCTTTATATATCCTCCTACTTTATTTCTTGTCGATCAAGTTATCATGATGACTAGGTCTCAGGGTCTAGGGTCACTCAGTGTCTTTGACACTTCCTTGTTTTTCTTTCTTTCTTTATTCTTTAATTTGGCGTTAAATACAATGTTTTATACATTTTTATATATCAATAATAGATTGTTATTTCATAGAAATTAATGGTATATACATGCATTTAACTAGGAGCTTGCCAAAATGAAAGTATAACGATTATGAAATAGAGATTCATTGCCCGTACACTTTCCTTTACTAGTCCCTAACAAACATTTATGCCTATAAGTGTAGAAAAAGAAAATAAAGAAAATAAAAAGAAAGACCTTGGAACAATTTTTGACTCTTAAACTTATCTTATGAAAATCTATGTTTGGAGCTCAGTTAAGACCATTGGATTCTTGGTTTGTTTGGAATCGTATCAAGGTTAGGAATTGTGACACAATAGGCTTAGGTTCTGTAATACTATTATCCAGCTCTCTTCACGTTCTGATCAGAACCATCCTCTCAATCGCATACTCGTGTAACTATGAAATAACAGATCTATGTGTGTGAAATGTTTAGCTCTTCCAAGACAAATTATTGAACTACCAAAGAGTCTGCTCCTCTAGTAACTCTTCCTCATGAAGACAGATATTTCCTTCTAAGGTCAGGTGCTATCAGTCTTTACAACCACAAGGGGGAGAAGTTAGATGAAATGGTAAAAGAAGTGAGAATGGACTAGTGTATTCTCTATTCCCTTATGAAGCATGGTCGGTGTAACCGAGTCTTCACCAAGAAGCAGGCTTTTCCTGAAAGCTCTGTATTTTTGTAATTTTTTGGTGTAGGAATCTTTTTGGATTTTCTTTTCTTTGCATTGCTCTGCAATCTTGTTTGTGCTCCAACGGATATAGAATCTTTTGGTCCGCCCATGTTTTGGTGTCTTGGAGAAAATTGCGCTAGCAAACCATTCCTCATCTGAAGCATTGTCTCACTTCAATCTCCAGTCATTAGATATCATGGCTACTAGAAGAAGTGGGTTAGAGTACCAATTTTGGCAATCCCTGAGAATGGTTCTTGAGCCAACCTTGACGAAACGACCTAGCATCGTCCCGACTTAAACTCTTTTCAACAATCCATCTGGATTGAGCTAAGTGTTAGGTACGAAGTTTCTAATCAAGCCACTGTCTCAAGAGTCGTACGGATGATATGCATGGTTCTATTTTAGATACAATAAATAGAATCATTGACATAGTCTCATGGAACCTAAATAATTAAGTCAAGGTGATCTAAAGTATCCCAATTCCAGTCTTTATTGGGTTCCTCTGAAATTAATGGATTAAAGTTTATACCAAGATCCAATCTTCAGACATTATTTCAGACTTGTTCAATTCTCTTTATCATTCCAAAAAATCCAAATGCTATGTGCAATGTAAAATAGATATTTTTTATGAAGCCATTTTTTATTTTTGAACTTTTTATGGATTTTATGGAAAAATGCAAATTTTTATGCATATTTTTGAAAAGATTTTGTGAATTTTTATGGATTTTAGATTTTGAAATTTTAGAGATTTTTTAATATAGATAAGTGAAAGAAATTTGTCTATATATTTACATGAGAGTGCTTATATATTTACAAGAGTGAGGTGTGCTTTACCTGGGAATTTACAAGTTGAATGTTAGTGCTTATTTACAAGTTTTATACACCGATTTTGTACAATATTTATAAGGATTTTATTTGAGATATTATCTACATCAGGTTTTCAAAGTATTTGAAATCATTTTCACAAATATTTTGATAACTTATTTTTGCAAATAATTTAACAAACATTTTTTCAAACATTTACAAAATTTGAAAATCATTTTGCAAAGATTTTTCAAACAGTATGTGTAGATTTTTCAAGACATTTCCAACTATTTTTCAAACCATTTTGAAAAATATTTTTAACTGATTTATTATATGCATTTTAAATAATTGTGTGTATTTATTAATTAGCCATATTATTGAAAACATGAAAGTATGAGTTATTGCTAAAGTATATACAATGTATATACAACCCCCTATACTTAGCTAGAGCCATTGATGCTTACAAATTTCACTTGAATTTAAATTATTAATTGTAAACGAAGAGAAAATTTGTCACTGTAACCCAAAACGAAACTTGAAACATTCAAACAATTTTATCCAAATGAAAGAAAAAATGGATTTTTATTTCCATGGTATAGTTCTTACGGTTGAACTTAAGGAGGCAAATATTGTTAATCCACGGTGATTAATTTCTAAAAAATCAAGGAAAGGTTCTTTTTCTATTTTTAGTGTTTTTAAGAGTTTTGATGGGATTTAAATTTTTTTATTTTTTATGCCTTTTGATATTCATTTTTTAATGATTTGTTAGTTTTTTTTCAAGTTTTTATATTTTTTTTATTTTTCAAACAAAGTAAATAAAAGAAAGAGGAATAAAGACATATACACACACACATACACACTCTTTTGTATTTTCCAAATATAATAAAATACCACAGAATTCAACAAAAAATATTTTTATATTTTTGATATTTTTTACAATTATTGTGATTTTTCAGAGTTTTTATATTTTTAGGATTTTCATACTGATTAAAAATAGGAAATAAATCAAACAGAAAATCAAGCAGATGTTTTTGGATTTTAAAATAAAACATAAAAGTAAAAATATTGGAAATAATTTTTATAAATTTTTATTAAGCTTCAATCTAGAAATATATTTTTTTATTTTTAAATTATTTTATATAATTTTAATTTTCTGTAATTTGCAATTTTTATTTTTATAAAGGATTTTCCAAAAAAACTTACACAAAAATTAAGACAAATCAAAATACACCTGCAATATTTTTTTGGAATTTTCAAAGCCATTTTTAAATTTTTATGAAATTTATAAAGCAAAGTGGGAACTTTTAACAAGTTTTTGAATTATTAGAAATTGCAAGAAAAAATGAAGGAAGATAAAACAATTATGTAGAAACTTCACCTAATGTTTGTGGAATATTTAGGGAATAAATGATATTTATTCCAAATAAAACAAGGCACACAAAATAATCTAGAATTACTGGACCAAAGTGTAAATATATAAATGTCTATGAATCAAACAATAACAAGCAAATGAACCGCGTAATGGTTTATGGAAAAATACCAGCAAACCACGTGTATACGCATGTGAATACAATAGAGAAGGACTAAAAAACAAATCTAAGAAACAGCAAGGACAGAATAACAACTGTTTATAACTATAATTTACAAAATGTAGACCAAACAGAAATAAAAGAGACTGCAAGAGGAGAGGCAGAAATTACCAAGGAAGGGTGTAGATCTCATGTGATGGTTGAAAGGCAGCGTGCGACTCAGATGTATTCTTCTAGATCTAATCTGAAGGGGGAGAATTGGGTACGTACGAACACCCTAGATTGAATATGGAGCACATCCTTCTCGATTTGATAGTGTTGGAATGTGGACGAAGAACACTCAAGAAAGTTTCCTCCAATTAGCTTCAACCAAATCGGTCTTCTCAGAACAAAATCAGATCAAAGTTCCAAGAGGCTCATCGGAAAGCCGTAGTGATTCCTCGTCGGCTAGATGTCGGTCCAAAGGCCAGGTCTCGCTGGGAAGAGAACTAGAAGAGCTCTGCGACAACTTGTTGCTAAAGAGCAACTTATAGCTCCAGATCTTCTCCTCGAGAACCTGCAGATATGCTGAGAAGGGTTGAAGCTTCATAACTAGTTATTTGATGAAGAAAAAGGCCACGGAAGGAAATTTCCACTGGAAGGTGAAGTATCAGAAATCAAACTCTCGGATCCAATCTGATCTGAGAGAGGAAAGGTTCTGGAAGCCTATGAAGAATCAGAATCGAACGGTTGGGGTGAAATGATATTAAATTGGGTCGAAATCGAAAAGGATTAGCCTCCGATCGTCATGATCAAAGATTAGATCTGAAGTTGCTAAGATTATGAGATCAATAAAAAATAGAAAGTAATGGTGAGAGTACCTGTTGGAATGGATGGATCGGCGGTGGATCAACGATGAAGTCGGGGTGGTCTTTGCCTCAATCCGACGGTGAAAAGCTGGAGAGGCTCGATCGCGGCGGAGAGCTCCGACCAACGAGCGGATCTCATCGATTAGACGCAAAATTTCTCCTCCGAAGGAGGCGTAGAACTCATGTAATGAACTGGATCTTCAGATGGTGAAGGGAGACGTCGAGGACGGATCAAACGAAACTGAAAAGACCTGGAGGTGATTTTATAGGCGAACATGGATTGAGAAAGATCGAAAGAAGCTGCGTGAACCGAGGTGCGGATTGGGCGAAATTTGATCGGGCGTGGATCTAGAATACAAGTATTCCAATCGGACACGAAAATCAGAGCAAAATGACCTCAGGCTTGATCGGAAAATTTAGAGAAGAATCGATGTCCGAGGTGTAACGGGTCCGAGAATTGGGGAGGGGGTGTTGATTGGTCTGGTCAACAAAAATTGGATTGACCAATGGAAATTAAGAGAATTAAATAAATTGAAATAAATTAAAATAGGGATTTTTACACCCATAACCCTGGGTAATTTCACAATAACATTCATAATCCTGCATAATCGTGAATTACACTAGAAACCCCGAGTAATGCTTAACCTTTACATGGCATAACACTGTGTCAAGTGTCGTTTCGAATCTCCGTTAACTTCGACGAAAAAAGTTAATTGTAAACAAGTTTGCCCTTCAAAATATTTTATATTTACAAAATGATGTTTCCCTCCCCTTCCTCCAGCCCCCCTCCCACACATGGATCTCCTCCCCTTCCCCTTCCTCCAGCTCCCCGTTGCCTGCAAGCCGGCGTCCCTCTGCTGCCTGAAACCAACCTCCGTTGACCTGTACTGGAAGCCCTGCAGGCGTCCCCCAACCGTTGTTACCTCGCCTCCTCGCCTTCAAGCGTGCATGCCTCCGCCTCCCCCCCTCCCCAGAGCAATCCCATTGTCGAAAGCCTCCACGCCTCCGACCCACGTCGAGCTCCTCCTCGAAGCCCCCACGCGGTGAGCCTCGATGGCCCCCCGCTCTCTGACCAGAGCTCATCCTCCTTCCTAATTGATGCCCCCTCCCTCCCCCAAGTAGCTCTCCTCGAAGCCCCCCCCCCCCCTGCGCCGACCCTTCCCACTCCTCCTTTGCTTGAAGCCCACCACACCGCACCGAGCCTCCCCCTCCGTCGGTCGAAGACCCCCCCCCCCCCACGCCGACTCTTCCCCTCGTTCGCTCCTCCACTACTCGAAAGCCCCAACCCCACCCACCGCCTGCTCCTCCTTTTCTTGAAGCCCCCCACATCGCGTCGAGCCTCCCCCCTCCCCCCCAACCCCCGAGCCGAGCCTTCCTCTCGCTTGCTCCTCCCATGCTCGAAGCAAGCTGTCGAAGCTCGAAGCCCCCACCACGCCGCCTGCACCTGTGAGCTCTGACGAAGCCGTGCACCCATGCCGCCTTCGCTGGCAAGATTCCCACCCCCACCGATCTTCTTGAAGCTCGAAGCCCTTCCCCCACCGACCTGCAACGATGCTGCCCATCATCGTCGTTCCTTCTCAAAGCCCCCCCTTCTCTCCTCCGACTCCTGCATCTTTTCTTTCTTTCATTTTTTAATTTTGGCTAATCCTAGCCATTAGATAATAGATTGGTTTGATTAACTCACTTATATGGTTGAGTTAACATATTAAATAACGGAGGGTTATGAATGTGAGACGGGGTGACTATCCAGGGTTTCTCATGTAATTCATGATTATGCAGAGTTATGAATGTTATTGTGAAATTACTCAGGGTTATGAGTGTAAAAATCCCATTAAATAATATAAAATAATTTTATAATTTTGATGTATGATATCATATTAGTTGTTCCCGAGATTTGTAATTGAATTGACTGCAGCTAAATATTTTGAATTTGCTATCAAATGACATACATAATAATGCTAATATATACATATTATTTTTAAAAAATATAGGTTTGTGTTATGATAAATGTAGATTGATTGGTTTCATAATTAAAGATTAATAATTATTCTATGTGAATAGATGTTTCATGATATTAGTAGCGTAGTTCCAAAGATGTCCTATTCACTTATTTATTTGTAAAAAAAGGTGTATATAGTATCTTGCTTAATTTCCATAATTTGAAAAATGTTACAAATAGATGTATTTCCTTCAACCCGCCATGAAGTCTGGGAGAATACCCTACTTTACAATTAAATAGAAGCTACCTTTGTGACTATGCATTTGAAAATGTAAATTGTATCTTTGAAGGTCTTCCATTCATTGCATATATAGGTTGCTAAGCGTTCTTGTGTTAAAGGTTTTGAAAATCGAACTTGACATCAAATCAGTGTCAAGTATGGGTTTTGGATTTTTATGGTTGAACCCATGAACCCGATCAGTCGAACATGTGATGACATCAATAAGCCATAAAAAAATCAAAAGAAATCGAATCGTTATATTGTTGATTTGGTTCATACGATCCAACTGAGACGAACAAAGTTAGATTGTTATTTCATACAAATAAGTACAAATAACGCTACATCATATGTTTAAGATTTTTACACTTGTATCCTTCAAAGTTTTTGTAGTAACATTTAAATCCTTAATTTTTGACAATACATGTATACGTATATTTTTAGAAAAGTTACAATAGTGCCCTTTTATTAGTTAATTTATGCTTGTATATTACAGTAACATAAGGGAAATATTGTAAATTTTGTAAGGATATTGGCACATAAGTGACTAGCAGAAGTTAGGAGTATAAATATTATTAGAAAACTCGAAAGGGCACAAGAAAGGTATTTTGTCAGACTCATATTAATACATATGTGTGATGTCTATACCTAACAATTTTAAAATTATTTAAACTCTAGCAAGTGTTACTAAATTTAAGCTTCTCGTAGTATTACCATGACAACTTATGTGGAAACATCGTTTTCTATTATTGGAACTGGGAAGGGGTTGACATCGTGCATAATATGTGAAGGGAGACATGATATTCTTTGGAGAGGAAGCGAGAGGCAATATTGAGTCATTGACATATATGCTCTCGAAGTCAATGAGATGTAACCATTAAAATTTTTATATGAAAACTTGTGAATGAGAGAAGACTTGTATTGAGAAAAAATAGGAGATGATATAAAGAAGCATTATATTAGGGATCTGGATGGAACAAGATCATGAATAGCTTTTAAGAATTTGAATTGTATTTTATACTTAGAATTAGTTTTTTGTCAAAAACAAATGGTTGAATGACGATTTGGTTTAAATGGTTCAATCGAGTCAAGTGGTCCAATCGACCGCTTAATCTACACATGGACCCTGACAACTTTGCCATCAAAGGACCCCCTATCTAAACCATAACTTTTGTCTTGGAGAGATTTCTCCTCCCCTACTGTGGTGTTGTGTGATTTGGTAGCAGTTGCCTAGTCCTTCGGATGAATGAAGTGGTATTTTTCTAATTAGAATAAACCCGTACATGATTCTTACACTTGATCCTTCCGAGCTTTTCCAATAATTTTAGTTTTTCTATATTCTTACAAAAAATCAATAGTATTGCCCTTACACATGTGCCCTTATATGCACTAGTGAAAAGACAATTATGAAATATGTAAGAATATAAAGGCATAAGTATAACTAAAAAAAATAAGAGCATTAATATTATTAGAAACACACAGAAAGACGCGTAGTGTAGAAATCCCAAACGAAAAAACAACATCCACTAACTATTTCCAATAAAAGAGGCATATCACAAGTCTCCCTCTATTCAAAATTCGACGACGATACAAGAAAACATCGGTAAGGGATTGAAGACAAGAAGTATTGCTTCCGAAGGATCCAATTATGTCACAAGAATTATCCTTGTACCCAAAATCACAAGTATCCAACTCACTTATTCAAAACTATACATTCTTCTACTCGCTCACTCTGATACGCTCTCTCTTAGTGCAAGTCTTGATCACCGACTTTTCTAAGTTTAATTCGTTCTATGCATGCAATCACAAAATAACATTGCTTGATATTAAATAGTTCTCAAGGAAAAGAATCTGTGTCTAATGATCGTCTAGTCGGACCAGGGTTCAACTCAAGTTCGATTCGAAATTGTGGCTCGACTAACCTCGATAGTCTGTGAAAATTGTGTTTTACCATGTTCCCTGACAAATTATTCTGTATAAATTCTAAAAGACGACTGCAAGTTGATTGTGGAGAAGTCATGAATTGTAATAGGTGAAACTATAATTTTAACAGCTGACAAAAAATATTCAACTTACCGCCTGTCGGAGGGATAGGCGGGATAGGTGGGAACGTCACTGGAGGCCAGTCATCAGCATAGGCAGGGATGACGAGTGAGGCGACGACGATGGAGAAGAAGAAGAGCATTCTTGCTGATGCCATTTCTCTACTGGCTATTCTCTCGGCACTGCCACAATATATATACATATACATATATATATATATATATATATATATATATATATATATATATATAAAATATGTATATATATGTGTGTGTATCATTTTTTTTCTAAAACTTTTGTTTACGTGGTCAACTCTTCTTGTTTGAGTCTTGGCCTTGGTATATCGTAGTTGCTCATATGTACGTTTAGCTGGATGATGGGTACATTAAAGACGATTTGTTTTTCTTTTTCTTTAATGTCCCCTTTCCAATTAGAAATTTTCAAAGTAAAATTACATATAGGCAAATCACTTCAATGGTGTATCGGACTTCAAAAAGTAAAACAGTATAAAGTCGAATTTTAAGATGGATTTCAAATTGATCTTAAATTAATCAGGCTATAAAGACACATCGAACAACTTGATTTCACTAGTCACGATTCATATCGGAATAAATATTAAAGATTTAATATAAAACTGCTAATTTTTAATGTTCAGTTAATTCGAGTATATGCAATTTATGATAAAAAAATCTAATTGGAAAGAGGGCATTAAACGAAATCAAATATCACCCAATATGTTATAATAAAGAATTGAAAGCTTGTGGACAGTGTGAATAATCTCTCCCCCAGTTCCGACCCTATATTTTTTCAATAAAAGATCATAATTTCATTCAACTAAGCTAATGGTGCCCAAGCACCAAACTGTCCTTACATCAAAAAGACCCGAGTAAAAATCGGAAGAGAGAGAGAGATGAACACATCAACGTCATCCACATTTGCAACCATATGATACAAGGGCAAAAAAACCAGAGTTTTTTTCTAATTTGTTGAAATCCAACACCACCAAAAAAACAATCGATCAGAAATTTCCCATGATCCGATTTATGGTCTCGTGTCGGCCATGATAAATCAACCAGAGAAAGAAGGAGACGCGAGGATGAAAGGGAGCTTTCCACATAATCTAATGGAAAGTAGAGTTCCTTCCCCCATGCTGAAACATAGTTGCATCTCTCCTGCAGCTAGACATCTGTAGTGGTATAGGATTGCCTTTGAAAGTATGATGTTTTCACGATTTCCCTCAGTAATTAGGGAAATCGATGAGCTCCGACTCTATATTTTGTAGTGCTATTGAGTCTCAACTCGATGAGTTAGGCTCGAGTTCGGTTCGATAAGGGCTCGTGAGCTTGGCTCATTAGGCTATTGAATTGAGCTCGGGTCAGATTTTTGGGCTCGATAGTTTAACGAGTCGAGCCCGAACCGAGCCCTACTCGTCTTGATAACACAATATGGGGCTCGATAAGGAGAATATATATATATATATATATATATATATATATTCTATTTGTGAAACTATAATGATGTTTATTTTTATTTGTATTAGTTTTGCAACATTGTGAACGGACTATGTGTTTATGTGGTTTATGTAACGGTAATGGCGGGTGAACTATGTTGTAGACATGAACTTTCTACACTTTATCTATGTTAATCTAGGTTATAATTAGCTAATTAGTATTTTTCTTTTTTATTAGCAAATAGAATTTTACAATATATATTATAATTTAACTTTCGTGTACAACCTAGATGGTGGTCTACTGGTAAGGATGACAATTTTCAAAGAGGAGGTTGTGTATTCGAGTTCAGACAACAACACTTTCCCACTAAAAATACCTATATTCCTTAACGAGCTCGACTAGGCTCGAACTCAGACTGGACTCGATAAGAGGCTCAATAAGAGGCTTGTTAAAACTCACAAAGTGTGAGTGCGGTTTATAAGTAATAGTCAATAGATAAGAAAATTCAAATGCAGCGTGAACTATCTTGATAATATTGAAGATTTTTGAAATCATAAAATTATAAGCCTTAGCACTATGTTACATTCCGATAGGCTTATAGAAATCCAATGCTGATTATTTTAAGAAGAAATATCCAATTCTAGATGGTTGATCCTGTGAGAGCCAAAAACTTTAATAGCATGAGAGCAGTGAGTCTGGACTATTAGATTCTATTCATCTTTCTTCCCCTCCAATCAATCAGTTGAATCTAATGGTCCAGACTCATTTCCCATGCTCTCACAGTTTTTGGCTCTCACAAGATCAACCCTCTCAAGTTCTATTAGGTCGCATTCGAGTTTGAATCCACGTCCCCGCTGTTAGGATATTGACATTAAGCACAACACTAACAATTATAAAATCTCTCCGTCTCCCTAATTGATTGATTCAATTCGATTTTGGTCATGTATATGTTTGGAATAGTATAGAGCATACTTTAATATAGATGCAAATCAAGTCATACGACTGCAGTCAGAATAATTAGTTCCGTGCAAACCTCCAAATTCATCAAGCTTTTAATTTTTTGTGCAGAGTATTCTTAAAAAAATAGTTTATATACGTCAAATCTCACAAAAAAAAGATGATCTCATCCAGTTGGCACGTTATGTGTTATTGCAAATGATGGGCTATTTGTGGAGTTATTTTTTTAGAAAAGAAAACTTCATTCATCATCTAAGTTATGCTGGAGGGCCAGAAGGACAAACTCATATGGGATTTATGAACCCAAAACAATGATATCTAGTACAAATTTTATTTTTGTCAAAGTTTATTAAATATACTCCTTATTTCAGATTTTGGATTTTCACTTTTTGAGTATTTTTCGAAATAGTTTGCCTAACATTTTTTGAATTTTTTATAACCTACGTGAGCAAAATCAAAGGAAGATAGTGGAAAAGTAATGCAAGACGGTACAAGGATGGAAATCCCATCCTCGTATCAAATGATGAATGCTCAGTAAGAATACTTATATGGCTTCCCAGCTCTCTCTCTCTCTGCATGTGGGATGCAAGATAGAAATTTAAATTACATTACATATAATGCAAGCCGGTGAAATTGCTCTAAGCAGGAATTGCTATTATTGTGAAGGACATATTAAGTTTGATCTAAGTCCAAACGTAGAACTGCAGGCACATGCAGATATTAGATATTTGGACCTAGATTACTCGATCAAGAAGATCCTAAAATCTAAGGGCTCACTCACGTAAAATAAAGGTGGAAAACACAAATCAAGGAAAATAAAGAAAATAAGTGGGAAAATAAGGAGAATCCAAGGTTGAAGGCGAAGAAAATACGAGAAAATTGATGCAAGCCTCCATGTGAACATACACATGGTAAAATAGGCATGTCAAGTATGAGTGTCCAAATGTCCTTATGCTTGTATTATTACAGTTTTATTTATAAAAGTATCTCTCTCAAAAACAAAAATAAAAATTCCACAATACTCTTGTCTTCTTAAATCCTGGTCTCCTTCTTGCTCTCTCATACCGGCTTAATGATGAAAGATGGTCTCCGCTAAGCTTAACTGCCTCGAATTCCTAGAAGATTGTCCTCAAGAAGTTGGCCCCCTCAAAGAAGTCAACAAAAAATGTGATAAGGAACAGATAAACAATTATTTATAAAAAGAAATAAAAGTAGATAAATATGAAAATCAGTTTACACTATCCTAAGTGTTGCTCCCCGACAATGGCATCATTTGATAGAGAGGATCAGTCAGGGGTTCCTAACGCCCGATCTTCGAGAGCATGCGGTGTCCGACAAGTCAGATCTGACAATCTCTATATCGGTCGCTCTCATGGTACTCCGATCCCAACTAATCAACTCATCAACAATCAACTCATAATAATGATAAAACAATGAATAAATGTGCAGGGTGGGTTTTATTGTACCCTACAAATGATGCATAGTGATAAGTAGTAGGGGTCGAACAACTGAGAGCAAACTGGATAGGTATAATTACTGTTAATAAAAATAAATAACAATTATTTTGTACTTTTGCCACCTTTTTTATTTTTATAGGTTTTAGTTATATTCAAAATTTATGGATTTTAATTCTTTTTATATTTTTTATATATTTTTTTTATTTTTTTTATTTTGCAAATGTTTAGTTTCTTTCTATTTTAAAGATAATATATATAATAATGATAACAACATAGATATTATAAATAATATATAAAATTATAGAAAATATATATAAGAATAATCCTTTTTATTTTTATAAAGGTTTTAAATATATATTATGTATTAATAATTAATATTAGTATTAATAATATGTATAAAACTACTATATATAGGTTCTATAATTTTAAATATAGCTAAATGTATTCAAATTTTGCAAAATAAAATGTTTCCGTATTTTCCCTATTTTTCTCTATTTTTGTGATTTTTCTTATAATATTTGCTAATTTTTATATTTTAATGGATTAAATATATCTAAATAGTAACTATAATAAATTGGTCGATTTTTTTGGGTTTTAAAAATAGATAGTAAGCCTAAAAATGCTCAAAATTATTTTTAAAGGTTTTTATCAGCTGTACCCCTTTGAGATATTGCAATTTCAGTTATGTCCCTCTCTTTTTTGGAATATCAGCTATGCCCCTATCTTCTTGCAAAATTAACAGTTATGTCCTTCTATTAAGGTAAAGTAGGGGCATAACTGATATTACAAAAGAGAAGAACTGTGAATTTTGCAAGAAGGTAGGGGCACAGCTGATATTTTAAAAAGAGAGGGCATAACTGATATTGCAATATCTTAGAGGGGTACAACTGATAAAAATCTTTTTTTTAATATATACTATATAATATGAATAAAAATATACAATGAAAAAAAGATATCACTACAAACTGGAGGGCCTTTGGGGACGGTTATTGGGGACGGTCATCCAGCAACCGTCCCATATACTATTGTAGGGGACGGTTGTATGCTGACCGTCCCTTCTATATGATTCTAGAGACGGTCAATTATGATCGTCGCCTTTAATATGACATTTAGGGGCGGTTCTATAACCGTCCCTTATGAGCACCTGTAGGGGACGGTCATAACTGTCCCCGTTACTTCACTGTAGTCATCGCTTATACGAAAACTATTGGGGACGGTGACAACCGTCCCTTATAGTTGGTTTTATGGGACGGTTGGATAACCGTCCCTAAAATGAATCTAGTTGGCATGCTGTTGAAAATATCTGCAACCAGATGGGACGGTCAACTTGTAACCGTCCCCAATTAACATTATAAGGGACAGTTGTAACCGCCCCTTAACGTTGGTTATAGGGGACGGTTGAGTAACCGTCCCTAATACCAAGTAGAGGGGACGGTCCACTTATAACCGTCCCCGATTATTATTAAGGGGGACGGTCGTTCAATCGTCCCCGATGGTCATATACCCATCCCGACGAATCTATCTTCCTCATTCCTCCACTCGATTCCTCCTCCTCCATAGCCCCTCGCCCCTTGCCCTCCTCCTCCGGCCTCCGGCCTCCGCCCTCTCGCCCCCTCGCTATGTCACCCTCCTCCTCCGCGCGCTCGTCCTCTCCGCCCCCGGTCGTCCTCGGCCTCAGCCGTCGCCGGTCGCCCTCCTCCTCAGCCGCCGCCGGTCGCCCTCCATCCGCTTGCTTGTAAGTTTTTTATTGTTTTTTAATATATGAATCTTGCTTATGATTGCATATTTTTTTAATATATGGTATTAGTAAATGCTTATTAGTTTAGTTAAATGCTTAAGATAGTAGATTAAAAAGATAGTGGATAATCTTGGTTATGATTAAATGCTTTTAGTGGTAAATGCTTATTAGTTTATCTAAATGCTTGTAAGTATTGTTTTAAAACATAGTTAGATTAAAAACATAGTAGTTAAATGCTTCTTAGTTTAGAGTAGAGGATAAAAAAATACAACTTATCATACATTATTGAAACTTAATTATTGAAACTTATCATACATTAATGTAGTTAACTTTAGATCTTACCTTTAGGCAATGGACAAAAGTTGGACAAATAAAAGATTCGATGATTATCAGACATATAACAAAGGAATTATCGGATTCTTAGACTGGGCATTTCGATATGAGTCGCTCTATCATATTGTAGGAGGTGAAGGAGATAAGATACATTGTCCTTGCATAAGATGCAAGAACACTTTGACCCAAAATCGAACCATGGTTTATGAACATTTGATATTAAACAGTTTTTGGCTTCATTATACAAATTGAACGTATCATGGTGAAGGAGTTATTTTAGAAGAAGATAATAATGACCAAGCTGATACTAAAAGAGATGTCTCTGAAACACATGACCGTGATGCTATGTTTGAGTTGATAGATAACATTCGAGTACATGATACTG
The DNA here is from genome assembly GCA_037367405.1 of Ottelia alismoides. Lineage (NCBI taxonomy): Eukaryota > Viridiplantae > Streptophyta > Magnoliopsida > Alismatales > Hydrocharitaceae > Ottelia > Ottelia alismoides. The sequence goes on from JAZKJV010004991.1 coordinate 136,484, forward strand.
ATGAAATGATGGATTCACCTTCGGATTCCTTACAGCAAAAAATACAAGATGCAGAAAAGCCATTATGTGACAGAGTCAAAATATCTCGGTTACGTTTTCTTCTGGAAATGTTTAAGATAAAAGTGAAGAATCGGTGTACAACGGTTACGATGACAGATGTCTTACAGTTGACTAGGACCTTATTAAATAATTCAGAAAATTTTCCAAAGGATTGGAAGGACGCTAAATCAAGATTTCGGGCACTTGGATTAAACTACGAGAAAATTGACGCATGTCCGAACGACTGCATTTTATATTGGAAGGATTACTCAAACCTAGATACATGTCCTGACTGCAAAAGTAGCAGATACAAGAATTTGGGTCATGATTCGAAAAGGAAAAAATCGGAGAAGATTTTACGATTCTGTCCTTTGATTCCCCGATTACAACGATTATATTCATATGAAAGAACATCTAAAATAATGATATGGCACAGCAATATCAAAAATAAAGATGTAACTGGTGTTATGCGACATCCGTCAGATATAGAGGAGTGGAGGAAATTCGATGAAATGTATCCATCATTCTCTGAAGAAGTAAGAAATGTACGATTAGGTCTTGCTTCCGACGGTTTTAATCCATTCGGAAATATGAGTACGAGTTACTTTATTTGGCCTGTGATAATTGTTACATATAATCTCCCATCATGGATGTCAATGACATCTTCTTTTATGATGATGACGTTATTGATACCTGTCCCAAAGGGGCTAGGTAATGCGATAGACACATATATGCAACCGCTAATTGATGAACTAAAGATTTTGTGGAATTCTGAAGTGAGTACATATGACGCGGCAAAGAAAGAATTCTTTACAATGCGTGCTTGTTTATTGTGGACAATTAATGACTTTCCCGTGTATGCCAATTTATCGGGATGGAGTACGAAAGGTAAAATTGCATGTCCAATTTGTATGGATAAAACACATTCGACATGGCTAAGTGCGAGTATGAAGCATTGTTATTTGGGAAATCGTCGTTTCTTACCCGTAAGTCATAGACGGTTAAGAAGTGTAAACAATTACAAGTTTGATGGACAGTCGTACGGACGTCGGTTAAGTTTGAATCGCCGATCAGGAAGCGCATTGTGGATAGAACAAAAAAATTTGGGCAACTACTCTTTATGTTGATTATTTAAGAGGAAGGCATCCGGTGGATGGCAAAAACCGAGTATATTCTTTCAGGAGCTACCCTATTGGCATACTTTATAGGTCCGTCATAACTTGGACGTGATGCATATAGAGAAGAATGTTATGAAAAATATTCTGGGAATTTTAAATATTTCTAGTACTGCGAAAGACATTTTGCGAGCCAGACGTGATCTAATATAGTTGGGTATCTGACCCGAACTACATCCGATAGAGTCAGAGAATTCTAGAATAATAATTCCCGAAATAGTGTATACTTTATCCAGTGCTGACAAAGATAAGATACTCAATTTTATTAAATCAATTAGAGTATCTGATGGATTCTCATCTCAACTAGGCAGATGTATAAATCTGGCTGAAAGAAAGAAATCGGCATTAAAAAGTCACGATTGTCATGTATTGATGCAAGTTCATTTCCCGTTGGCGATTAGAGGAATTGTACATCTTGATGTCTTGTAGCCACTAATTGAACTCAGTCAGTTTTTTAAAGTCCTCTGTTCGAAGACTTTAGATCCTGAAGTGTTGTTTAGATTAGAGACAGATATTGTTATCACTTTATGTAAGCTGGAGCAGCTCTTTCCACCTATATTTTTCGATATAATGGTACATCTTATTATTCATCTTGCTAGCGAAGTTCGAATATGTGGTCCTGTACAGTATAGATGGATGTATCTAATTGAAAGATACTTACGGAAATTAAAGAATATGGTGTTTAACAAAGCTGCACCTGAAGGTTGCACTGCCGAGAGATATTTATGTGAAGAATGCATCACATTTTCTGACATGTATATGGATGATGGCAAGAGTATTAGATTCGATCGGTTTGAACAAAATAACGATGGTGAATTGTGGACAGAAGATCCAAACAAACTTTGGATTTTTCAACAAAATGGACGAGCTATCCTAAAGAGTACTCGTCGTAGTATTTCAGACGATGAAAGAGATCTTATTCATTATTATATTTTGATGCAAATAGACGAGGTTGATTCTTTCTTTGAAGAGTTTCAGTCAACAACTAGTAGTAAATCAGACTTTCTTAAATGGTTCGAGGATAATATTGAACTATTAAATTAAAGTTATCAAAGATGAACGGTGGAACACGAATGTCAATTTAATCCACAAGAGTCCATACTCATTAGTAGTATCACATTCCGGCTACATCATTAATGGATTCAGATTTCAAAAAAAGTCAATTGATGAAAATAAAGCATCACAGCTTTCTGGAGTAATAGTGAAGGACGATCTTAGTACGGAAACTGACGGATACTATGGTGAGATTGTTGATATATTAGAAATCGATTTTACACATGATGCAAGATGTGTTCTATTTCATTGCATCTGGTTCGATGTGGGTCGTGTTGGATTAGGTTACAAGAAGGATAGAAATGGAGTTCTCTCTTTGAAGCAAACAGGTCGGTTGCAGACCAATGAGCTGTATACGCTTGCTAGTCAGGTAGAACAGGTCTTCTATATTCCAAATAACTCAGCTAGTGGATGGAATATACCCATTAAAACAACCTCGAGAGATTTCTTCGATGTTAACGAAGAGGAAGATTACGTAGAAAATAAAGTTGCATATCAAAATAACTCAACTGAATTTATCCAATAAGTATTAGACAACGACGTTGGCACAAGCAACATGAGGTAATGATTTTTTAGCTATTATTTATTTCTCTTTAAATAATTGAATTTATTCGGATATATCTAAATGTTTTGTTTAAAATAATCACTTTTGAATTGCAGAGATGGCTCCTAGACCTAGACGTATTCGGGAGGTTCATGAACCTCCTCAGCAGCCACAGGGAGGTTCTTCTGATGCAGGTAGTGGAGGTACCTAGAGACGGCGTGGACCATCTCAGTGTAGATTCTTGGACCGTCTTGCACCCGGCAGACGCTACATGTACGCATTATTGGCGGAGATGCGGTATGAGAGAACTCCACAGAGTTTCAGAGCTACCTTGGTCAGGTTGCTCGTGCGCGCGTCCCCATCACTACCCACGACTTTCGACAGCTTCCTTATGCTGTCAAGGCTGTCATTCTTTCTGATTTGGAGGTATTCTAAAATCTAAAAACGGTTTTTTAAAATTTTATTGAGCTAATGGATTTTATATTTGTTGTATCAGGCTGTATTTACATGGGAACGAAATACCTATGTCGATTCCCAGATTCTCTCCCATGTCACTGAGTTGTTGCGTCGATACAAGGGACGCATAAAGGCAAAGGTAAAATGTTTATTATATTTTAATAACAAAAGATTTAAAGATTAACGATATTTATTTCTACATTTTTAGTACTACAACACCCAGATTCCATATGAGCAGCTTGTGCAGAACGTCCCACCGGGTGTTACACCAGAGCAATGGAGGGAGTTGATTAATTTTTGGTCCAGCGAGGAGTTCGCGGTATGTATATTTTTTCTTAATTATTTGTTTTATGTTTGTACTGACTTTGTTAAATTTCAGTCGATTTATACCAAAAATACGACGAATCATTCCAAAGGCTTTAGGTCCACCCATAAGATGGGAAGGAAGAACACCAACCAATTGAAGGATGACTTTGTAAGTATTTAAAAAATGTTTAGAATGATTAAGTTTGAGTATTATATTTATTTTAAGAACTTTTTATGTTTTTTAAGTTGAGGGATAATGAAAGAGAGATGACCCGCATAGAGGTTTTTGCTGGGTCAAAGAGCCGAGATTTAGGAGGAGAAGTGCAGTGGGTTGATGACGCCTACGCACCAATTCATGTAAGTATAAATGTATTTTTAATTTATAGAATGACTTATGGTAATGTATTGAAATTATTTTATATTTTTTTAAATGCAGGAAGAAATGATTAGGCTCTCTACCACCTCCTCGCTGGATAGCACGGGGACGAGCACTCCCTCGTTGTCGGCCGATGATGCCTTCCGTCAAGCAACTAGTCCAGAACACAGTGGACGCATCCGTTGCGGAGGACGTGGCGAAACGATCCGTACATGGTACGTAATGGATGGTGCAAGTGGGTCGCAGTCTTCCTCGCAAGGGAGCCAGAGAGAAAGAGAGATGGAGAGGGAGCTGCGCGAAGTAAAGGCAAAGATGACTGCACAAGATGCAGAGATGGCCAAGATGCGTATGGACATGGTGAATGTCATGTCCTATATAAACCGTCTTCAAAGCCAAGCCACGCCCCCTGTACAACCTCCACAACTCGACGACGATGAGGAGAGTGAGGAGGAGAGTGACGAGAGTGACGAGAGTGACGCATCTGAGTAGATAGCATCGATGTAGTAAATTTTAATTTTTCTTTGAACTTTTTATTGTAATATTTTTTACTAATGTCTAAGATTATGTAGACTTGAAAACCATTTCTTCGTAGCTATGTTATGTTTTATTATGATCTTGATTGTTGAATTTATGATCTTGAATGTTGAGTTTATTTGATCTTGAATGGTGAGTGTATTGATTTTGCAGAGGGAGCAGGGAAGACACCATGAATCTAGTAATTTTTTTTCCTGTCAGGGTGTATTGGGGACGGTTGTAACCGTCCCCTAATGAGCTAAAGAAACATCCCGCTTGCCCAAATAGTTTACGGGAGATTATCGGGGATGGTTAGAACCATCCCCTATACGCTTCTGTTGGCGTCGCTAACGACAAGCAGATGGGACGGTTTTAACTGTCCCTTAAACGCTTCTGTTGGCGTCGCTATAGACGCACTCGTAGAGGGGACGGTTACAACCGTCCCGTATACTCTTCTATTGGCGTCGCTATAGACTCTTCCAGCCTTCTGTTGGCGTCACAAAAGGTATGTATTGTAGAAGGAACGGTCACAACCGTCCCGACTACGTGAAGTATGCGACGGTTACAACCGTCCCCAAAGCTTTTCTGTAGCTGATGAATACTCATTCATCACTCTTTATTCTTATATTTTAGCTACAAAAACCTTTGCAAATGCATGTAGATATGTGTAAATAAAAATAATTACCAAAAGCATGCATTGAGTAAAAACCTATAATTAGCATGTTTTTATGCAAAAATAAAAGAACAAAATTAAAAAGAAAAAGAGGGAAATATTTAGAATAAATATTGAGCAACCTAACCTAAGGGAGGGCTCAGCATGGGCCTGGCCGCATAAAAGCCAAAGTAGAGGGAGATAGGGGCTCATGTATGTAAATATATATGTAAATAAATAAAAATATTTTCCTCACAAAAATAGATGCAAAATTGGTTTGTAAATACTTGTATATAGTTATAAGTATAAAAACAAGATAAAAATGAAAGAAAATCAAAAAGAACAAAAACATCACTATCATCTTGTATATAGACCACTATACCTATATTTATTTAACCCTATAAATAAATAAAATTAATTTCCAAAATTCTTGTAAATATCCTATATTATATATGAAAATAAATAAAATAAAAACAATTAAAACAAAAACAAAATAAAAATAACAAAATTAAAAACACAAAAATATATTGTAAATATACCATGTATATAAGTGTACATATGTATTTATTTCACCTATGTACATAAATAATTAAAATAAAATAAAAATATCTTTTTATTACTTATTTTATAATGAAAATAAATAAAATATAAAATAGGAATAAAATTGTACAAAAATAAGAAATTAAAAATCAAAAATTAAAATCATACATATTGTATATATACCTATATATGAACCTACTATGTAAATACATTTTTTTTACTTTGAAAAATTAATTAAAAATCACAAAAAAAATAGAAAAAAAATAAAATAAAAATACTTCATGTTTTAAGTTTTCACGAATTCGACCATTTGCTACCTTTAAATTCATTTTCAAAATCCAGCCACGTGGCCTTCTCTCATTGGTCCTGGGGATTGTTGACCGCCCGGTCAACTACCCCTCCCCAGGACCACTTCGCACGGGTCCTTAACGGGTACCCATCTTCTCGGATTTTTCCCCGCTAAACCCGATCATGCCTTGATCAAACCCCGGGTCCGAATTAATCTTGAGATATCCATCACCCTCGCCGGAGTATTTGCCTTGGGATCCGCGCTCCAGATTGCCCTACCCGCGCGCTCCTTTCCGGACCCTCCAGCGTATATAACGCCAGCTCCGCCTCCTCATTTCTCATCTTTGGCCATTTGATTCCACCCCCAGTGAGCTCCAGTGTGTACGCGAGAGTGACAGCTCGCGTCCGGTGCTGTTGAAGCGAGGAGAGGGAGCGTGACCACTGATCCGGCGAAGCTTCGCCGCCTTGCTCTGCCACCAGCAGGAGCATCGAGCCTCGGAGGGAGACGCTCCTCGAGGCGAAGACCCAGAGCTGCGAAAGCTCATCCCCAGTCTCATCAGCCACCCAGGTAACCTCTTAGGCCTTTCCTTTTCGTTGATTTCCCATTTCCCCCAAATCGCCGCTCCGCCGTCCATCGTCGATTCCGTCCACGTCCGACCCCCAATCGATCATCGGGCTTCACCATAGCCTTCGCCGTCCTCCCGCGCATCTTCTCCGCATACCTATCCAACCCAACTTGCACAGGAGCTGGGATTCAAGCTCCACCGTCCCCCCTTCGCCGGAGCTCATCCGCTTCGACCCTCCGTTCACCGTCACCCCGCCGGACCGGGTCGAGGCAGTTTGCCCTCGACCCGCGAGCCTTCTGGACTGTTTTGCAGGTACAATGAGGGCCATCTGAGGTCCTTCGACATCGTGCCAGGAGGCGTACCTCCGCCGACCTCGCCGGAGCTCTCCAGAGCCCGGTTGGGTCATCGGAGCCTACCGGCAGACGCGGAAGCACCCCACGCTCCTTCTCCGACCTTCAGCGTGCTTCCAGGAGGATCCTAGCGCACCCCCGAGGCCGACGAATCTCGCCGGCGAACAGTTCATCCAGCATCCTCCGTCGCCGTCCGATCGCCTCAGCCCTCCAGTTCTGATCTCGACCGTCCATCTCCGGAGGCCCCTGCACCGCCAGATCTTTGGAGAGGCGATCCCAGCCGTTGGTCCAGTGAGGGGTTTGGCCACTGACATCCTCGACCGCTAGATCAGACACGTGGCCACGCCTCCGCCGTTGGATTCACCCGAGGAGCCCAGCTGTGGAGCGCCCGTTGTTCGCCACCGTCAGATGCTCCACGTGGCCTCCATCCATCGGCCCGCATTAATAAAGGGTAAATTACCCTTAGGCCCTTCTGTTTATTTCATTTCGTCTTTAGTCCTGTAATTAGTTAGTTTAGTTGTTTTGTTTTTGGGATATTTGCATAGAGACCCTGGTGCTTGCATTTATTTGCTGATATGACCCTGTGCGTTGTATGACACGTGCATCGACACGTGATTTTCTGGTTTATTTGCAATATAGGCCCTGTAGTTCTGGTTGTTCTTGAATGAATGGAAGTTTTTGTTTATTTGCATTTATACCCCTGTGCGTGATAATTTGAGCATGTGCGGATATTTTTGGGTATTTTGCGAATAGGTCCCTGGACTTTTGGTACCTTTTACCAGTAAGCCCTTGGAACTTATTTTTCTTACATTTGGGTCCCTGAGTGCCCCAGGCACGCGCGTAGCACGTGTTTCGCTGGGTTAATTGCACCAGACCCCCCAGACTTCCGGGTATTCGCACTTTGGTCCCTGTGCACTGTGCCCCCTCTTTACTTTTGAATAAAATAGCAAATTACCTCCAAATCCAACGAAAATTGGACACATGGCTCCTGCCATAGTGAAAAATTTTCGAGAATTTTTGGGGACATTTTTGTTTTCATTTGATATTTTTAAAAAATCAAAAACCTCCATTTTCGTTACTGTCTAGGTTTAAAAATCCCAAAAAAATATTAAAAAGTGTCTAAAAATTACAAAAAAATTATCTACTGTCTTTTTTGTTGTGTTTGATTTTCTAGCCAATTTTAGCTATTTTTCATTACTGAAAACCACTAAAAATTGAAAAAAACTCAAAATCTTATAAAAATTCTAGTAAATAAAGTAAAAATCCAAAAACAATAATCTAGGTGCCTAAATTTTCCTTGTTTTATTCTCTTTACAGGAAAATTACCTTCCAGCTAATTTGGGGCCTTTAAATATTTATATAGGCCCTTTTAGCTCGGCTGGACAGTACCTACTGTTTTAGTTACTTTTTGATTTTTAGAAAATTAAATAAACATCAGAAAAATCCCAAAAATTCACCAAAAACTTTAAAAATTATAAAATACGTAAAAATATTGTTGTTTATATTTTTGGTTGATTTTTAGTGTATTTAATAAATTTTTGAAGTGTGTAGTTTCTTTGCTTTTCTTATTTTCTTAATAGATTAAAAATCCAAAAAAATTATAAAATAATTAAAAACCACCAAAAATATCTTTTTATTTTATTTTATTTCCTTTTTGACTACTTCGTAGGCCGCAAGGCCAACCCATGCTCCTTATGTTCGACCCTGGTCGTTATACCAGGTTAAAATATTAGCAGGACCGCTATTTTGTGTTTGGTTGATTTTATCTTTATTGGTGGTCTATTTTTCTTGATTGTTCGCACTTGATTGCTTGGGTCGCAACGACCGATTAGCACCTTTATCCGAGTGGTCATTTTGCGCACATCAGAATGGCGCCGTTGCCGGGGAGCACGGCTTAGTAGTTTTTAATTTTCTTTTCATTTTTGTTTTTGCGGCTTTTCGCGGCTCTTTCAGAGCCCGCGGCTTTTTCGCGGTTTTTGTTTATATCTTATTTTTATTTCATTTTGTTTTATTTTCTTTTCTTTTATTTTTGTTTTTGATTGATTTTGGGTGCTTATTTTATTTTGCATTTTTACATATATACCTTCATTTTATTTCCATTTATTTTTCTTATTATTATTTGATTATTTCGGTCTGACCACTTGACTTTGTTTCTTGCGAGGGCCCGAGGACCGCGGAGGCAACTTTCGAGGAGCCGACGCAACCGCAGGACTTGGAGGCGGCTCCCTTCTGTACGGAGCCGCAGGAGAGAGCGAGAGAGAGAGAGAGTTGAGTGGGAGAGGTTTAGTTAGACTTTTTATTTCTATTTTTGATTATTATTGTAATAATATAGGTACTCAGACTTGGACTCTTTGGACTCTTTGACTTAGCGGGTCTGTTTCGCCGAGCACCGGTGTGCTCGGGGGACCCTTAGGTGTTTTCGCGGCTTTTTCGTGATTTTGTTTTGTTTTCTTTTTAGCTGCCTTTTCCGGTGTTTACGCGGTTTTTATCGAGCCCCTAGATTTAGGATTTCATACTTGCTTGTGTTGTAATTAGTAGGGCCCCCACACTTAATTATGTGCATGTTCCTATAGTGCGCTTAATTGGACCTACTAATAATCAATTAATAAATATAACTGACTCATCTCCTTCGTAGCCTACGTGCCGCAGCCTGCCCCGTAAAGCGCTTTCTCCTACCCCCGATTTGTCGGGTAGAGGAGGGGTGGGCCAAGACCAGACCCTTTGGCTTGGAGGTCGGTGACCAGTTAGACGGTTCTGCGAGTAGAATTGCTCATCTAGGACTCGGTTTTTATCGCTGCATCATTTAGGTAGTTTTATTTCTGTCTTTACATTTATGCGCGGATCATATTGCATGTAGAGTGCTGGAGACAGGTACGCCTTTCTGACTTTGCATGCATCATTGATTTATCGTGCATCGACTTTTTCGTCTTCTCCCCCCTGTTTTGGATTAAATAACTAGGAGAACCGAAAAATTCGTTAGGCCTTTATTTTATTGAAAAAAATTAAAAGAAAAACCATAAAATTGGGACTGGTTAAAACTATTGACCCTAAAAGACACTTCACCATAAAAATTTGTCTTGGGGAGAGCAACCCCCTCATTGTTTGGTTTGCTTGCGGAGAGAGTGACCCGTACCCTAGGTAGAGCCCTCCGGTGCTATTTCCAGCTGACTACCGACTCTTCCGTGCAGGCCAGTCGGTTGGAGTAGCATCGGGTATCCCAATAGGTCACGTAAGCGCTCTGATAGATTGTTTGTTCACCTAATAAATATTGACAAGATAATTTGACCGAGCCTTCACGGTCTTGAGCTCGTGTTGCGTTGGTGAACAGAGGGGTTTTCATTTTGATCATAGTTTTTCCAGATCTCATCCGCCCTACTCAACCAGATCACGATGATGGGTAGACGCTCTCTTAGGCAGCCTCTGGCTGCACCGCTTTCGGGCACGTCTACCCAATCATCTAGGTTGGCCCGCGAGAGCCGAGACCAGTTCTCCGAGCCCGAGTATGATTCCGCCCTGTTCCCCCTCGACCCCCTTTCTTTCGGTTCTGAGAGATATGAGCCAGGGGAGAGAATAGCATATTTGACCGCACCTGAGTATGGCTCATTTGATTTTGCAGACGTCATGGCTGGTAGTTCAGAGGATCGCTCCAGGATAGAGCACATTGTGATGGACCAGGGAGCGATCAACTCCACCCTGATCGCCTCGTTAGAGACAGTGCAGCAGCAGCTGAGGGATCAGGGAGCTTTCATGATTGAGATGAGGAGAGAGTTGGAGCGACTCAGAGCAGAGAGAGATCAGAGCGAGCCTGAGGACAGACCAGATGCAGAGGCACGAGCCGCAGCAGCCGCAGCGGCCGCAGCAGCCGCCGCCGCCGCAGCGGCAGCCGCCGCGGCAGGAGGACCACCGAGACCGATGCGGGAGTTGCACAATCCCGGATCTACACTGATGCATCATTGGGTGGTGGTACCTGCTATCGTGGGGGACTTTAAGTTCCCCCCGAACACCCTGCAGATGCTTCCCCGTTTTCACGGACTTGCCACCGAGGAGCCCCATCTCCACCTCCAGGAGTTCTTGATGATCTGCAGTACTGTCCACGACCGCCATGTGGACCAGGATACGATTCGGATGATCGCTTTCCCCTTCTCCCTAGCAGACAGAGCAGCCACCTGGCTGAAACATTTGGGGAAGTTTGTTTACACCTGGGAGCAACTCCGCACCGAGTACTTGAACAAGTACTATCCTCTCAGGCGGACCAATGCAGCGAGGGCCCTGATCAGCAACTTCTCCATGCTCCCCAACGAGCAATTCCATGAGGCATGGGAGAGGTTCCGTGAGCTCACAGACCGATGCCCGCACCATGATATCTCGAAGCCGAACCTTGTGCAGAGCTTCTTCAACGGGCTGACACCAGAGCTTCAGGGCCTGGTGAATGCTTCTTGTGGCGGGTCCTATTTTGCCAAGGATCACAACCAGGTCTGGGCCATCTACGAGGAGATGGCCGAAAACTACATGGTGATGCCCCAGACCCGGTTGTATACACAGGGCAGACCCCAGCAGCAGCCAGGACCCGTGCAGTACCAGAGGATAGCACGGGTCGATGCCGGTCCATCCAGTTCATCCGTAGTTGCAGCAGCACAGGCAGAGTCGTCCGCTGCGGATATGGGTATCATCAGCGAGAAGTTGGACCGCATGGAGCTGATCGAGAAGAAGCAGTGCCAGGGCATCACGCAGATGGAGCAGATGGCACAGACTCTGAGCGACATGAAGACGCAGCTCATGTGTCTCCAGGAGGCACAGACGGCTTCACAGCCACGTCTTCAGTCGCGAGGCGATACCAGCGGCAGCAGCAGCTCGTCCCAGCGCTCCAGCTCCTTTCAACAGCCTAGACAGGTTCACCTTGTACAGGCGGAGCCGTACCAGCAGCAGCAGCCCTCTTACCAGTCCCCACCATCTCCAGACTTGTAGATGGTGGTATACCAGCCGGATCAGCCTCTGGCAGTACTCCCACCAGCCCAGTACGACGCAGAGCCGTTGATGGATGTCAACGGGATTTGGTATGACCGTCCCCAGCCTGGGATCCGACGAGACCATCCCGGATTCAGGTGGGGGAGTTGAGGTACCCAGCCCCAGCAGCAGTCATCCGGTCAGGGAGGGCAGTATAGCCAGCAGAGAGAGCACCAGCAGCAGCAGCCCCCAGCCTACCAGCCACACCAGCAGTCGTCCTTCGTTCCTCGTCCCTATCAGCAGCAGGGACAGTCTTGGAGACGTGAGCAGCAGGCTCACCAGCAGCACCCGCAGCAGCATCCTTCCTCCTACCCCTCTCAGCAGCAGCACCAGTTCCAGCAGCCTCATCACCAGAGAGGCTACCCGTCGGGCTCCCATGAGAGCCCCGCCTTGGACGACATAGCCCGCCTCCTCACGGACCAGCAGGCTACTTTTCGACGGGAGATGGACGAGTTCCGCCAGGAGATGCGGGACCTAATGAGAGGGAAGGCCGCCATCCCTGCACAGATAGAGCCGAATCCGAACAGCCTAAAGAGGAAATCTGAGCAGGTAGTTTCCACTGAGCATGCCACTCCTAGTGATCCATTTGATGATATGTCTTCAGATCTATTTGATGCTGATTTTGTTACACTTAGGAGCGGTAGAACACCTGCAGGCGGCGCCTCATCTGAGCGACGACTCGAGGATCTACCTAGGGCGCCACATGAGGAGGAGGAGAGCGGTACTGAGGCCGCTCCAGATGATGATGGTGGTACTGATGCCACCAAGGATGCTGATTCCACCGGCGGTACTGAGGCCGCCGCTTCACCAGTTCAAGGATGTGGTACTGACGCCACCAGAGTAGCTGAGCCAGCATGCGGTACTGAGGCCGTGAGACGTCTAGCAGAGCCAGCCCGTGGTGGTACTAAGGCCACCGGTGTTCATATTGAGAGAGATGTTGTTTTTCCTTCTGTTGTTGTATCTCAGAACACTGTTGTGAATAAAGGAAAAGGTTTAGTTTCTTCTGGTCCCACTGTGGTGATTGATGTATGTGTGGATCCGGCCATCGAGCCGTCTAGGCCTTTTCCTAATCCTTCATCTGAGAAGGACCCTGTGATCCCCTTTCCTAGAGCCCTTCAGATGGGGAAGGGGAAGAAAAGAGAAAAAGACCCAAAAAAGAGAGAGCAGGAGGAGTTCAGCCAGAGCATGATCGACAGATTTCACATACAGCTGACCCTTCAGGAGGCTTTGCAGCACATCCCCCTTCTTCATCGATTGTTGAGAGACAGGACCACATTTAGGAGAAGGAGGAGGAACCATCATTCAGAGATACATGTGCTGACGAAAGCCACGTGCTTCACGATCCAGAACCGTCTGCCGGCCAAGAGGCCAGATTCAGGAGCCCCGTATGTCAGATGCCAGATTAGTGAGCAGAGGTTCGACCGTACTCTATTAGATAGCGGATCGTCTATCAACCTCCTTCCGGCAGCCCTTCTCGACCGCTTCGAGTTAGGCACTCTTAGACAGAGCAGGACAGTCCTTCAGTTTGCTGATCGATCTGTCAAGAGGCCAAAGGGGTTGTTGCGAGATGTTATCATCACTATTCAGGGCCTGAAATTCCCCGTGGAATTCGTAGTGTTGGACATGGAGATCCCTGATTCAGTGGTCGATACCCCCATCATCCTCGGTCGTCCGTTCTTGACCACGGCCAAGGCGGTGACTGATCATGATAGCGGGAAGGTATACTTTCGCGTCAAGGGCGAGAGTGTACAAATAGAGACGGTCGAGGACTACAGAGCCAGAGAGAGCATGCTCAGAGGCCAGCACAGACACAGAGCAGCTGACAGATGCCGGGTTAGACATCCACCAGGACTGTGATTTTGTGATCACAGATGATGAGGCAGCATGGGCAGACCCTTCAGCACATGCCATTCTCTCATTTCCAGACACCCCTGACGCAGAGATGACAACAGAGGAGAGCTTGGAGAGCACAGCCCTGGTTCAGGATATTTCAGTGGCAGCAGAGCCGGTCCCCGATCGTGACACAGAGTCTAGTGATGGTGGTACTGAGGCCACCTTGTGTGATGGTGGTACTGATGCCACCTTGTTTGATGCAGATCCCTCGGATTCAGAATCTGATTGGGCAGATTGTGATGACCAGATGCCAGACCTGAGTCCACCTGAGCCTACAGATGAGGAGGAGGTAGAGGCAGAGCAGATCAGAGACAGCACAGTTGAGCAGCCTCCTCCAGATCCAGTTTGCGAGAGCTCGCTTCATTTCTCCCAGGCAGATTTGGCAGATTTAGCAGCATTCACACACCTTCTTCCGAAGACAGATTTACCAGCACCCAGCTGTCCAGAGCTGAAGCCGCTCCCTACTTCGCTGAAGTATCGGTTCCTTGCGGGCGAACCTGAGATGTACCCAGTCATCATCTCCGCCGATCTGACTGGAGAGCAAGAATCCCGTTTGATGGGGGTTCTTGAAAAGAACCGCAAGGCAATCGGATGGAGCGTAGCAGATCTCCATGGGATTAGTCCATCAGTGTGCTCCCACCATATTTATCTCGAGGAGGGGGCGAAGCCGTCGCGTGAGTTCCAGCGGCGACTGAACCCCAACCTGAGAGAGGTTGTGATGAAGGAAATATCAAAATGGTGGAGTGCAGATTTTATTTATCCCATTTCCGACTCCAAGTGGGTCAGCCCCTTGCATGTGGTGCCCAAGAAGACGGGCATCACGACTGTAATCAGTGAGTCGGGAGTGGAGATTGCTACACGAGTACCCACCTCTTGGAGGGTCGGTGTTGACTACAGGAGACTCAACCAGGCCACCAAGAAGGACCATTTCCCCCTGCCTTTTATTGACCAGATCATTGAGAGACTGGCAGGGAAGAGCCATTATTGCTTCCTGGATGGGTACTCGGGCTACAACCAGGTGGCCATCGCTCCTGAAGATCAGGAGAAGACCACCTTTACCTGTCCCTTTGGTACATATGCCTTTCGACGCATGCCATTTGGGCTATGCAATGCCCCTGCGACTTTTCAGAGGTGCATGCTGTCGATCTTTTCGGACATGGTAGGGGAGTGTTTGGAGGTCTTCATGGACGATTTCTCGGTCTACGGCGACGGATTCGACTCCTGTCTTGACTGCCTAGACCGAGTACTCCAGCAATGTATTGGGTACCATTTGGTTCTATCTTGGGAGAAGAGTCACTTCATGGTGACTCAAGGGATGGTGATTGGCCACATCATCTCCAACAGGGGCATGGAGGTTGATCCGGCCAAGGTTGATGTCATTAGAAAACTCGCACCGTCGTCCAATGTGAGGCAGCTACGGTCATTCCTGGGGTACGTTGGATTTTATAGGAGATTTATTCAGTATTTCAGCAGGATTGCCCGGCCGTTGACTAACCTCTTGACGAAAGACACCGAGTTCCTTGTCGATGACAAGTGTCTTTCGTCCTTTGCGAATCTCCAGCAGTGTGTTATTGAGGCTCCTGTCCTTCAGCCGCCTGATTGGTCTCTCCCATTCGAGATCATGACGGATGCCTCCGATTTTGCCGTAGGGGCCGTGCTGGGACAGAGGAGGGATGGAGTTCCATTTGCTATTCACTACGCTAGCCGCACATTAGATTCCGCCCAGCGGAATTACGCGGTCACAGAAAAGGAGATGCTAGCCGTAGTATTCGCCCTAGATAAGTTTCGATCTTATATCATTGGATCTAGAGTGACTTTGTACACAGATCACACCGCCATCAGGTACCTCATGGCAAAGAAGGATGCCAAGGCCAGACTCACTAGATGGATCCTTCTACTCCAGGAATTCGACATTGAGATCAAGGACAAGCCTGGAGTCAAAAATGTGGTGGCGGATCATCTCTCCCGTTTAGAGCAGCCTGAGGAGTCTGAGCAGATTGATCCCATTCGAGATACCTTCCCAGATGAGGCGATCCTTGCTATCGCCTCACTCTCGTGGTATGCCGATATTGTGAACTTTCTCGTTGCTGGGAAAGTCCCACAAGATTGGCCCAGGCAGAGGCTTGAGACCTTCCTTGCGAAGGCCAAGTCCTACCATTGGGAGGATCCCATCCTTTACCACGAAGGAGGGGATAGCGTCTGGCGTTGGTGTATTCCTCAGGAGGAACATCATAGCGTCCTCACTTACTGCCACAAGCTTGAGGCAAGAGGACATCATTCTGGGAGGAGAACGGCACAGAAAGTGCTCCAATCCGGCTTGTGGTGGCCTACCCTCTTCAAGGACTCTGATGAGTTCGTGAAGAGGTGTACCGACTGTCAGAGGATGGGCACTTGTGGACGACGTGATATGATGCCGATGCAGCCCATTCACTTCTGTGAGGTTTTTGACGCATGGGGCATTGATTTCATGGGTCCATTCCCTAAGAGTCAGGGATTTGAGTACATTCTGTTGGCCGTGGATTATGTTAGTCGTTGGGTTGAGGCTATCCCCGCCCGAGCCGCTGATGCGAGGACAGTTTGCAGATTTTTGAGGAAACACATCATTACGCGGTTCGGGGTTCCACGAGTTCTGATTTCTGATGGGGGGTCTCATTTCATCAACGACCAGGTGAAGGCCCTTGCTAGCGAGTTCGGTATAGACCATCGTGTTGCTACACCTTACCATCCACAGACGAATGGTCTCGCCGAGGTGTCGAATAGGGAGATCAAGACTATATTGCAGAAAGTCGTCCGCCCTGACCGAAAGGATTGGTCACAGCTTTTGGACTCAGTCTTGTGGGCATATAGGACGTCTTTCAAGACACCATTGGGCACATCTCCCTTTCGCCTCGTATATGGCAAGCCGTGCCATTTACCTGTTGAGCTGAGGCACAAGTCACTTTGGGCAGTTACAGATATTCTTATGGATCCAGATGGTATGGGAGACCAGAGGAGGGCAGAGTTAGCAGCCCTGGAGGAGCTTAGAGACACTGCTTTCTCAAACAACCTACATTATAAGGAGAAAGTGAAGGAGTGGCATGATTCTCATATCAGCCACATGCATTTTGAGATTGGACAGAGAGTATGGATGTTTGATGCGAGGCTACGTTTATTTCCAGGGAAGCTACAGAGCAAGTGGAAGGGACCCTACTTGGTCAGGAAGGTACACGACAACGGTAGCATTGACATATCTGAGTTGTCTTCTGAGAGTACCTTTCGAGTGAATGGCCAGCGGCTCAAGCCATTTCTAGATCATGAGCCGCAGATCGCTGATCTTGCCCCTATTCATTTTGCGTGAGATGTGGTCTTTGACTCACATCTAATGCATCTCACGCCTGGGTTTCACTGATCTTCCGCCTTGTATAGATCTAGATGTCTATATCACTACATTCTTGAGTCCCACATCCCTTTCCTCATCTTGTGATTATGCTATACTTAGGGTATACTTTACCCTAAGTATAGGGGGGGTGTGAGACTTTTAGGTATTTCTTTTATTTCTGTCTACCCCTGTTTTTGCTGCCTATACTTAGGGATATTTCACCCTAAGTATAGGGGGGGTAGACCCTGTACATTCTCCACTCGATTTTCCCTTAGTATACAGCCTGCTATACTTAGGATTACTTGATCCTAAGTATAGGGGGAAGACCCGATGACCTTTTGATTTTCTTATTTCATTTATTCATCTTTGTATATAGCCTTCATTTTCACTTCCCTATACCTAGCACGAGTTATGTCTTCTTCATCGCTCTTGACTCTGAGGACATCGTTCGAGCTAAGTATAGGGGGGGTGTATATATTTCATATATACTTTAGCCATAACTCGTACTTTATGTGAGTGTGTTAATAAATAAAATGGCTAAAAATCACAAAAATTAAAAATTTTTCATGTACATAAACTTCTTTTATTTGCACATAACGAGCTAGTGTACAAACTATTTTTGTAAAAATAATTTCAAAAATCTTTTGTGTAAAGTTTGTGTAAATATTTTCTTATCAAAACTATGTATATGGTACAAAATTTTTCCAAAATGTTTTGAAAATCAAAAGTTTGCAAAAATCTTGTGTAAATTTGTGTAGATATCTTTTTGCAAAACTTGCACTTCATGCATCATCCATTCATGATTTCAAAACATTTTTCAAAAAATTTTGCATGTTTGTAAAATTTGTGTAAATAGCATCTTTTGTACATATGTATATAGTTTTTATGAATGATAGTTGACATTTGAACTAGCCTGGAATCAAATTGAGAAATGGAGCTTGATTAAGATCTTAATCCACCTAACTTCTAAAAGGAACCTTATAGGGCTTAGGTTTAAGGCTTTTCAGGTCCATGGTGACTTAATTCTTTGAGTCCACTAGGCTATGATCACATGTCATCTCAATGAGCCTAAGTAGAGCACTTAACAACAACACATGACTCATATAGATTATGGCTTTACTTGGACACTAGCACTATGCACCGAGCTCTCTACGGATGGGGTGGTGAGGAGGCAGTCTTCCTTGACTTGGGGTAGCATATGAGGGTAGTACTTCTAGGCGGAACCTCTCTTCTTCTTTTAGTGAAGGAAGTGCGTCTCAACTTGGTCTGGTTGCCATGAGGTCTAACGACGGGAGTTGTGGGTTGCAATAAAGCTTCAAAAGAGGGATAGTCTACTGGCTCAAGAGGAAAAACTCCTTGTATATATGCTGCACATGTATATATTGTATAGATGCACTTGAAAAAAAATATGTGCAAAAAGAAAATAACTCCAAAAAAGTGGTGGGTCTGAGAGAAAACGATAATCCCACCGGAGTATGTATATAAAGTGCAATAAGCAAAGCTTGGTTTCATGATCCACCTGCTGTAGCTTGCAGCAGGGAGACTTGGCTACACTGGTCAAGCTCCCAAGGGTACTTGGCTACACTGGCCTTGACCCATTCTCTTCTTCCTCCTCTTCTTGAGTCGGTTGAACTTGAACTTAGAAGGGAATACCTCGCTCCTCGAGGAAAGAGTGGCCAGATTGAGGTCATAGAGTTACTTTGTTGAGGAGGGTTGTCAAGTTGCCATTTCTGAGGTGGAGAGCTTAGACCCCACATTCACAGGACAAGAAAAGATTCATGGTCTTCAGGGTTTGTGATTGATGACTTGTTCTGATCTGGAGCATTGAGGAGTCTTGGTTATAGATTGGTGGAACTTAGAGGCTGTTGAGTTTTAGACTTAAGTCCAAATAAGGTTCTGACACATTAATAATCCAAAGATCTGATCGAGCTCCATACCTTAATTTAATGAAGGCAACATTAATAATCAGTCTTGATCCATGTACACTCTCTTTTTCTTTTTCTTTATTTCTTTTTCACTTCTTTTTCAAATAAGTGTTTGCTAAGGGACTAGCAAAGTTAAGTATAGGGGGGTGATGAATACTCATTCATCACTCTTTATTCTTATATTTTAGCTACAAAAACCTTTGCAAATGCATGTAGATATGTGTAAATAAAAATAATTACCAAAAGCATGCATTGTGTAAAAACCTATAATTAGCATGTTTTTGTGCAAAAATAAAAGAATAAAGATTAAAAAGAAAAAGAGGGAAATATTTAGAATAAATATTGAGCAACCTCACCCAAGGGAGGGCTCAGCATGGGCCTGGCCGCATAAAAGCCAAAGTAGAGGGAGATAGGGGCTCATGTGTGTAAATATATATGTAAATAAATAAAAATATTTTCTTCACAAAAATAGATGCAAAATTGGTTTGTAAATACTTGTATATAGTTATAAGTATAAAAACAAGATAAAAATGAAAGAAAATCAAAAAGAACAAATACATCACTATCATCTTGTATATAGACCACTATACCTATATTTATTTAACCCTATAAATAAATAAAATTAATTTCCAAAATTCTTGTAAATATCCTATATTATATAGTGTAAATAAATAAATTAAAAACAATTAAAACAAAAACAAAATAAAAATAACAAAATTAAAAACACAAAAATATATTGTAAATATACCATGTATATAAGTGTACATATGTATTTATTTCACCTATGTACATAAATAATTAAAATAAAATAAAAATATCTTTTTATTCCTTATTTTATAATGAAAATAAATAAAATATAAAATAGGAATAAAATTGTACAAAAATAAGAAATTAAAAATCAAAAATTAAAATCCTACATATTGTATATATACCTATATATGAACCTACTGTGTAAATACATTTTTTTACTTTGAAAAATTAATTAAAAATCACAAAAAAGTAGAAAAAATAAAATAAAAATACTTCATGTTTTAAGTTTTCACGAATTCGGCCATTTTCTACCTTTAAATTCATTTTCAAAATCCAGCCACATGGCCTTCTCTCATTGGTCCTGGGGATTGTTGACCGCCCGGTCAACTAACCCCCCAGGACCACTTCGCACGGGTCCTTAGCGGGTACCCATCTTCTCGGATTTTTCCCTGCTAAACCCGATCATTCCTTGCTCAAACCCCGGGTCCGAATTAATCTTGAGATATCCATCACCCTCGCCAGAGTATTTGCCTTAGGATCCGTGCTCCAGATTGCCCTACCCGCGCGCTCCTTTCCGGACCCTCCAGCGTATATAACGCCAGCTCCGCCTCCTCATTTCTCATCTTTGGCCATTTGATTCCACCTCTAGTGAGCTCCAGTGTGTGCGCGAGAGTGACAGCTCGCGTCCGGTGCTATTAAAGCGAGGAGAGGGAGCGTGACCACTGATCCGGCGAAGCTTCGCCGCCTTGCTCCGCCACCAGCAGGAGCATCGAGCCTCGGAGGGAGATGCTCCTCGAGGCGAAGACCCAGAGCTGCGAAAGCTCATCCCCAGTCTCATCAGCCACCCAGGTAACCTCTTAGGCCTTTCCTTTTCGTTGATTTCCCATTTCCCCCAAATCGCCGCTCCGCCGTCCATCGTCGATTCCGTCCACGTCCGACCCCCAATCGATCATCGGGCTTCACCATTGCCTTCGCCGTCCTCCCGCGCATCTTCTCCGCATACCCATCCAACCCAGCTCGCACAGGAGCTGGGATTCGAGCTCCACCGTCCCCCCTTCGCCGGAGCTCATCCGCTTCGACCCTCCGTTCACCGTCACCCCGCCTGACCGGGTCGAGGCAGTTTGCCCTCGACCTGCGAGCCTTCTGCAGGTACAGTGAGGGCCATCTGAGGTCCTTTGACATCGTGCCAGGAGGCGTACCTCTGCCGACCTTGCCGGAGCTCTCCAGAACCCGGTTGGGTCATCGGAGCCTACCGGCAGACGCGGAAGCACCCCACGCTCTTTCTCCGACCTTCAGCGTGCTTCCAGGAGGATCCTAGCGCACGCCCGAGGTCGGCAAATCTCGCCGGCGAACAGTTCATCCAGCATCCTCTGTCGCCGTCCGATCGCCTCAGCCCTCCAGTTCTGATCTCGACCGTCCATCTCCGGAGGCCCCTGCACCGCCAGATCTTTGGAGAGGCGATCCCAGCCGTTGGTCCAGTGAGGGGTTTGGCCACTGACATCCTCGACCGCTAGATCAGACACGTGGCCACGCCTCCGCCGTTGGATTCACCCGAGGAGCCCAGCTGTGGAGCGCCCGTTGTTCGCCACCGTCAGATGCTCCACGTGGCCTCCATCCATCGGCCCGCATTAATAAAGGGTAAATTACCCTTAGGCCCTTTTGTTTATTTCATTTCGTCTTTAGTCCTGTAATTAGTTAGTTTAGTTGTTTAGTTTTTGGGATATTTGCAGAGAGACCCTGGTGCTTGCATTTATTTGCTGATATGACCCTGTGCGTTGTATGACACGTGCATCGACACGTGATTTTCTGGTTTATTTGCAATATAGGCCATGTAGTTCTGGTTGTTCCTGAATGAATGGTAGTTTTTGTTTATTTGCATTTATACCCCTGTGCGTGATACATTTGAGCATGTGCAGATATTTTTGGGTATTTTGCGAATAGGTCCCTGGACTTTTGGTACCTGTTACCAATAAGCCCTTGGAACTGATTTTTCTTACATTTGGGTCCCTGAGTGCCCCAGGCACGCGCGTAGCACGTGTTTCGCTGGGTTAATTGCACCAGACCCCCCAGACTTCCGGGTATTTACACTTTGGTCCCTATGCACTGTGCCCCCTCTTTACTTTTGAATAAAATAGCAAATTACCTCCAAATCCAACGAAAATTGCAAACATGGCTCCTGCCATAGTGTACAATTTTCGAGGATTTTTGAGGACATTTTTGTTTTCATTTGATATTTTTAAAAAATCAAAAACCTTCATTTTCGTTACTGTTTAGGTTTAAAAATCCCAAAAAATATTAAAAAGTGTCTAAAAATTACACAAAAATTATCTACTGTCTATTTTGTTGTGTTTGATTTTCTAGACAATTTTGGCTATTTTTCATTACTGAAAAACACTAAAAATTGAAAAACACTCAAAATCTTATAAAAATTCTAGTAAATAAAGTAAAAATCCAAAAA
The DNA here is from genome assembly GCA_037367405.1 of Ottelia alismoides. NCBI lineage: Eukaryota > Viridiplantae > Streptophyta > Magnoliopsida > Alismatales > Hydrocharitaceae > Ottelia > Ottelia alismoides. The sequence continues at coordinate 158,730 of JAZKJV010004991.1, forward strand.
CAATATCCAGGTGCCTAAATTTTCCTTGTTTTATTCTCTTTACAGGAAAATTACTCCTAGCTAATTTGGGGCCTTTAGATATTTTATCTAGGCCCTTTTAGCTCGGCTGGACAGTACCTACTGTTTTAGTTACTTTTTGATTTTTAGAAAATTAAATAAACATAAGAAAAATCTCAAAAATTCACCAAAAACATTAAAAATTATAAAATACTTAAAAATATTTTTGTTTAAATTTTTGGTTGATTTTTAGTGTATTTAATAAATTGTTGAAGTGTGTAGTTTCTTTGCTTTTCTTATTTTCTTAATAGATTAAAAATCCAAAAAATTATAAAATAATTAAAAACCACCAAAAATATCTTCTTATTTTATTTTATTTCCTTTTTGACTACTTCGTAGGCCGCAAGGCCAACCCGTGCTCCTTGTGTTCGACCCTGGTCGCTATACTAGGTTAAAATAATAGCAGGACCGCTATTTTGTGTTTGGTTGATTTTATCTTTATTGGTGGTCTATTTTTCTTGATTGTTCGCACTTGATTGCTTGGGTCGCAACGACCGATTAGCACCTTTATCCGAGTGGTCATTTTGCGCACATCAGTAGCCGTCTCAAAATGATGTTTGACCATTGGGACGGTTGTCAACCGTCCCTAATACAAGAGGTACTAGGGACAGTCGTAACCGTCTCCAATCTTAATCGTGAAAGGGACGGTTACAACCGTCCCCAATGGCTGATTAAAAGGGACGGTTGTCAGAAACGTCCCATATAATCAAATGAGACGGTGTCAGAAGGGACGGTTAGTAAACCGTCCCCTCTGCTCAGAGGGGACGGTTATAACTACAAAGAAGACGGTCTTTGACCTTAGCCCCACCCGCATGTAGTGTATCTTTTTTATAAATTTATAGAATTTTCACTGTGTTTGTAGGGGTTTTAGGGTTTTCATTTTTACTATTTTTTATGTTTTTGTGATTTTTGATCTGGAGTTTAATATATAATAATATATACTATATTCTTTTTGGAATTTTTAAAGTTGATTTTGTATTTTTAAAATTTTTATATCTAAACATGGAATATTTAGCTTCTAAATGATTTCTAATATATGGGAAAATGTAATAAATACATAATTAAAAACATGAACATGCATGGGCATCATATTAAGCATCTATAGAAATTCTCCATAGGCATTGGAGAAAATTATAAAAATTATAGGGTAAGAAATAAATTACAATATTAGTAGGGGTATATTTCAAATAAAAATAAAGTCTAAGGTGTTGCTTTCAAATAACCCCCAAATATTACACTTAGTTTACAAATTTTTGGACTAAAATTAAATAACAAAATCCAAGTGGGCTAATATGCAAAAGTTACCTGCCTCACATGGAGGACCACGTAAGGTGAGCTGGCATGGACCTACTAGTAATTTACAATAGGTTCGGGGAGTCCTTTGTATTTTTTACACAAAAATTCAACAGTACTGTCATATTTACAAGACCTGAATGAATTACCAAAAGCACAGAGAAGGCGGTGTAATTTACCCTCCACATGTGCGATCGAGCGGTCTACGATGCTTCACTTAAGTTGATCCAACGATCATCATGGCGTAACACTTCGTCTGATCTGAATTACATGGCTTAGATATGGAAGGAAGGGTCCATCCGACAATTGTGAGGGAATGAGGAAGAACAAGGAAGAACACATCTTCCCTGAGCTTCAATATGTAGAATCAAGCAGCTCCCACTGTCTCCCTTGGTTATGATAAGCTCCCCAACTCCTTGAGAGCGCCACACATCAGCAGGAGGCCAAGAATAGCTCCGGGCCTCATCGGAGGAGGCTCGAAGGTTAGGCCTGAAGGTTAAGGGCTCTTCAGGGACTTGGGAGAAGTGTTCTTCCTTCGATTTAGGCCCCAACATGTCTCTTCAAGTGATGGCTTTTGCGCAAAAAAGATGGAGGGGATCTAGGCCAGTGTCCTTGGCATCCTAATGAAACTGGAAAAGCAGAGGGTGAATGGGATGACTGAGCTCTGATGATGGGCAGAGGAGCGAGCTCGTTGGACTTGATCTGTGCAGAATCAAGATGGGAACAAGGGGGATTTGATGGAAAAGCGACTGGGGAACGAAAGTGAAGAGAAATGGCGAGTTGCAACAAGACGAATCATGATGAATTTCAAGCTGGAGCTAAAAACTCCAGCAAATCTAGATCTTAATATTAAGCTAAATTGTTGATTAAATCGACTACACAAATATCTAAACTAGAATTCTTAAAGGAAATGCAATGATAAAACCTATTCTAAGCAGCTCGTACCTATAGTATAGGGAGCTGGAGGCCTTCAATGGCAGAGCTCCGGTGAGGCGGATCACACTGATTCTCAGCTTTATCCACGTCAACAAGGATAGAGATCCACTTGTTGTCACCAAGCTAATCAATTTGTTGGTTCCTATAGCGGTTATGAATGAGAATGAGGATCAAAACAGGTAGAGTTTTGGGTTTATTTATAGGCGGAGGAATTTATGGGTAGGTGAAGATCACCAGATTTTGGAAGCTTGCACGATATTGTGAGTGATATATGAGTGTAGCGAGGTGGTGGAAGGAGACACGGAGAGGTTTGCAGAAGGGCTCTAGTGATTGGACGAACCCTTTGCATGCAAAAAAATCAGCAAAGAAGGCAAGGTAGGTGGAGATTCGCCTGATAGAAGGGTCATGCGGGCCACAGGTACAATTGATGAAGAGGTCAACAGTCTCTGCAATGTGAGTGGTCCACGTTGTCCATTACACAACAAAATCAGAAATAAAATGCAAAAAGAAATGAAAATAGAATAAAAGGAAATAAAATTTAAAAAAACTCAAAATATGAAAAGTGTTTATTATTTTATATATGATTTACATATGATTTTATTTATATTTACAAGCTCATTTATTATGTGCTCTTATTTACATGTATTTACATAGGTAAATATACCTGTGTTTGAGGTATTTTTATTTTTATTTTTATTTGTATTGTACATATTATTATATTTACTTTTTTATATATTTATAAATTATTTAATTACATATTTAATATTTTTATTCTATTTTTTTATTTTATTTATTTACTGAAATAAATATGTACATAGGTATTATAGGTATAGTTTACTTATATATTACAATAAATTATTTATTTAAATGGATTTTTCGTAATTTTGTTTTGTGTTTATAATTTGAATGCATTTCAAGTATTATTTAAAAGTATATAAAAATTTATAAATAATAAAAATATAAAGTATTTTTCCCTATTATTTATATACATGTATATTACACAATAGCAGCCCAAAAGCTAGCTTTTGCATCTAAACTCTAAATTAAATGAAACCACCTTAATTAAATGTAAAATTTAATTTTATGAACAATAAAGGTAAGTTTGGTCAATTTTGAGCTTGTATGGAGGATATATAGGTTTGTGAAGTTTTCTTTGTCACCTTTTGTTTTATGTGCTCGGACTCACTGTGCAAATTTTTTTTGTGAAACAAATTTTGTATTTTTCATAATATTTTTATGTTCAATGTTCATATCAAGGGTTTATTTATTTGAGGTATAAAAGTAGGAAAATAAAATATGTGCCAAAAAGGTTACATACATGTGAATATAATTAGGGTTTGTAAAGTGTTTTCTGTATAGTTCAATACCCTATCTCCCCAACTTTATTCCTTGCCAATCAAGTCATCATGATGACTGGGTCTCGGGAACTACGATCATTCAATGTCTTTAACACTTCATTCTTTTTCATTTTTTTCTTTATTTTTTATTTTAGAAATATATACAGGTTTTTATATAGCACTTACTATCAATTATTGAGTATTATTTTACACAAATTAAGGATATATACATGCATTTAGCTAGGAATTTAAAATGAAATGAAAGAATAAATATGATGAAATGGATATTTATCAGGGATATCCTTTCTTATTCCTCCATTGTCTTATCCATCCATAGGAGACCAAAGTTGTGGTCCGGGATTCAATATGAGGGATAAGGTTTCCCTCTTTATTCCCCCAATTTCTACCTCTCATATCAAAAAATTTAAATAACTATCACTAATATAACAATCTTATCTAGCGTAACCCTATTATCCCTTGTTATCCTTTCACTCCTAATAAACAGAGAATACCAAATAACTACCACTTATTCGTCATTATTCCTCCTTATATTTTCCTTCCAATGAATGTAAATATTATCTTATCCGTCCTTGTCCCTTCTCATGTTAACCGAACGATTCATAAAAATTTAAGAGAAAAATCACAATCTAACCCTGATGAAGGCATGGTAATGTCTATGCAATCAAATCCATGTCATCACTCGTGCTCTACGACTTGAGGACCCATTCTAGCGAAGAATAATTGACATTTGTATATCTTTCACCCTTGTAAAGTATATTCAACACCGATAAAGGCATGGTTGAGTCTATGCAATCAAATCCATATCATCGCTCGTGATCCACGACTTGAGGATCCATTCTACTGAAGAATAAATGACATTTGTATATCTTTCACTCTTTTAAAGTATATTCAATGCTCCCTTAAGTACAAGACAAACTTAAGAAAGATCCAGATTGTCGGGCACATCGGAAGCAGACATAGTAGCAAACACATAGATATGCAAGTAAGAAACGATTGCAACAAATAAATATAAGGGTTCATCCAAAATTAGTGGTAATAATGGATCTCTCTTAATATGGTGGAAGAATGGAAGTGAAGAAGAAGTATCTCTCTTTAAGCAAGCAGGACTTTGGATCCAAAAATAAACATGAATGTTAATCCCAAATAAAAGAGGACTTTGAATCTTAAACAACTATCCTAAAGAAAACATGACCTTGAATCTCAAAATCAACAGGACATCAAATCATAAATCAAGCGGTACTTTGAATCTCAAAACAAACAAGATTTCATTTGCAAGTAAAACAGATCTAGGTTATGATACACTCTGATAACAAATGAGGTTAACATACTCAAAATATCTAGGAACACCCACAAATAATATGCGTCCCACATTGAAGACTCATATTATCCTCTCTGATACTTTATATCCAAATCATTAGCAAACCTCTGATTACTTGGACAAGATCAATGATAGTGCAACAAATTTGACCTATGTTAACAAATAATTTGATATATTCCTTTATATTTCACCCAATGTTATATAGATAATAATAAATATTATTCTTGCGTAATTAACTTATGTAAGTTGTTATTAGCAACGAATGCCATATTCATTGCTAAAAAGTTTCACATAACGATGACTTATTCGTTATCTTATTCGTTAAAATTTGTATTGATCGTTGCTGAATTTACCAACGATTTCAAAAAAATCAAATGGTAAACATTGTTATATAATATTTCTAGAAGTAATATTCGTCGTGAATTTAAATAGTCAAGTACTGAATTATATTCGATGAAGTACACATCTAACAAGGTCAGATATGACAACACGCGTTAAATTATTCATTAAACTTTAGATCAATTTTATTGTAGTGGTAACATGATATAGAGTTCTTTCTCAATACCAAACCTCTAATTACTTAAACATGGTCAATGGACACAAAACACTTCCACCCCATCAATATGGATCAAAATTTTGGAGGGGCTGCTAGTATGGATCAACATTTTGTTGAAGGCCTGGCTTTGGAGAGGGCTGCTAAAGCGGTGAAGTTGATGCATCTTCTACCTCAGTTGAAGGACCCCCAGAGTGAGCTTCTCTTACTTCGTTCTTGTATGGGCCTATCAAAACTTTTATTCGGTTTGAGGACTTGTCAACCTTTATACATGAAAGAGGCCGCAATTTTATTTGACAAAGGCTTACGAGGTTCTATTGAGGACATTGTTGTTTGTGGATGATTTTTTTTGGAAATCTTCAATGGAGGGTGGCTTCTTTGCCCATTCGATTTGGTGGTCTGGGGCTACTTTCAGCAGTGGAGGCTTTTGTGGCTTCCAGGGTGCAATCTTGGGAACTTCAGGACCATATCTCGGGTGACAGTAAAATTTGCAATATGGACTCCGACTTCGACGTTGCTCTTCAAAGACTTCATGATTTGATTCCCTCATTCGACCTCAGTTGTTTCTCTAAAAAGGACACCGTCCCCCCTAAGACCCAGAATGTTTTGGTAGATGCACTTTTTAGCAAAATAATTGAGGATATAGAGGTGGTATATAACATGTCCGCTAGACAAAAGGCAGTTTTTCGGTGTCTTCAAGTTGTTCATGCCCAAGATTTTCTCATTAACCTTCCTATAGACGGACTTGAACTTCACATGTCACTGGTGGAATACCGCAGTATCCTCAAATATCGTCTCATGATTCCGTTACTTCCTGCTGATGAGATTTGTCCAGCCTGTCGCAAGGCATGCTTGGACAATTTTGGTGATCATGTCATTCATTGTAGGGAGCTCCCGGGGTTTAAGTACATACACGATCTCGTTAGAGACATTTTATTCGATGTCCTCAAATGGACGGGTATTGCTGCTAAGAAAGAGGCGCCATGAACTTTTTAACAGATCCACAGGAGGAAAGATCCACGCTTAGACCTGTTGTTATTTTGATTTTTAGGTGGATAGGAGGAAAACATGCTTGTGTAGATTTGATAGGAGTTTCCCCGATGGTGGGGATGAAGAGCGGGACCTTCACAGCAGGGCAGGCTGCCCTTAAAGCTTCTTTAGCAAAGGTGGTGAAACACGAGAAAGCATGCATGGAGAATCAACATGCCTTCATCCCCTTTGGTTTCGACACCTTTGGCTTCCTAACACCGGAAGCTATTGAGCTTTTAAAGAGGATCCAAAAAGTGATGAACAGTAATGTGATGGACCCCAGATCTATGGATGTAGTATTTAGGAGGATTGGCTTTGCAATACAAAAAAGGCTAACGGCGCAGCTTGTTGCCTGCTTGCCTTCTGTGTCGATGTAAACCTTTCTTATTCATGATGTGGATATACTCTACACAAAAGCTCTAAAAAATTGTGAGAGGTGATGCTAAACTATAGATGTAGATGTGCATTGAACTTGACACTTGTAACCTCTAGGTCTAAGGCTTGATTAAATGTTTCTATCCAGACCAACGCTTTTTTAATTGACTCAGATTTTGAAAGATCAAATGGACAACTTCCCATTAAATCGAATCCATACATAAGATGAAAGTGATTTAAGTGGAGAACATTCTATCTGCATGTGCAATCATTATTACACGTATAGACATCTTTATTATATCAGTAACTATTTAGGAAATGCCAACATATTATCAATGCGTCATTCAACTATATATGTGTTGACATTTTCATTACTTTTTATTAGTGACGGTTACTAAAAAAATGCAAGAACGACGACAATAGATAATCTTCTATCACCCATTATAAATTTACTTGTAAATTCCAAGAAAGATATATACTAGCAATATTTTACATCTAGAATGTATTTTTGCGACAAGTAATTGATATAAAATTCAATTATCAACTCCTATGGTGGTTGTGCAGTAAAGGTCATGATGTTCATCTTTAAATTATTTCCTTATAATTTGATAGAAAAATCACAATCTAACAATTAATGACAAGATTCCAGAGGATCTGACTTTAGTTGTTGTTTTTTAAATTAATGATCTATATATTTCCCTATCATCTCAACTTGAGGACACCTTTAACTGACAGGACCCTCCTTCAGTCCTGTATATTAATCAACGCAATAGACAGCTCTCAAAAATATGAGGCAATAGGTAAAGGAAGACGAGCATATTAACATATATAAATACGAAAGTTTACATCCCAAAATAATAAAAGCTAGCATACCGTTAAATATGCATATGCATTAAGGGTACACATATTTTGACTGGATTGGATAGGATTTTAGCTTAATTTATGTTTAGTCGAAGTTTAACGGATTTTAATCTTTTCCAATCTGATCTAACTCATTAGATACTATCGGACCAACGATTATACATGATTTTTTTACTTACATGTTCTCCCTTGGTTTTTTTAAAAAATAGGTTGTTATTTCCAAATATATGTTAAATAGTTGGTATAATTTCTAAGTATTACATAGTATAAAAAGATGTAATAAAAAATTGCACACAAAATACTTATCAAAATGAGATTTCTTCGTAGTTATCTAACTAATTTTAAGAACCACGATATTTGATTGCATTTAGAGATTAGGAAAGATTTGTATTAATCCATTATAAAAATTTGAAGACCACAAGATCAATTAAAGGATTATATAAAATTTAGAATACAAGTATTTAAAAAATGGTCCATGACTCCATAGTATGGTTTTAAATGATTTCCAATAATGGTTCATTTAGCTCATTTCCAAGGAATCAAATGATAACAAACACAAGGAAATAGTGATAAGTATTGCCAACTGCATGATTAATACAAGAGAGAGGTGCAATAAAAATTATTAAATGAAATCCTACGAAAAGAATCACAGCTGTGCCTTTGTTGGACGAACATAAATCTCACAACATTGCATTATGTACAAAAGCCTAAAGACCCGTATTTCCTCGCTTCAAAAAGGTAATGTTATAAGAGAAAAGTTAAGGGAGAGGCAGTGGCGCTCATCGATCGTGTCATGTGGGAAGAAGTGACGTCATGAAGTATAAGCAGGTTCAATGAGATCCGCGCGAGAGCGGAGTCGTAGTGTCATTGACTCATGAGAGAGGTGTGATGGCCGCGTGACTTGTGAGAGGTAGCGTCAGTGTGCTTTGTGAAATAAGAGATGGCAAAGTCATGAACTACGTAGAGGTGTGTTGGCAATCCAACTCAAATAAAGGATGGGGGCAACATCGCGACTTGTGAGACAAGTGTGGAGACATTATAGTGAGGGACATGACAATTTAGGGAATTGCGAAGATAGTCGCTTGAAAATGAAATGAGAGGGAAAGGGGTCTGACAAGTTGTTTGGGGAGTTTTCTAAGAAGTAACTTAATATAGTTTAGCATGATAATATTCTAGGTTATATTTGTCATTTATCTCGAGAGAAGAGAGAGTGTATACTAGAGGAAGTATATACACCATTCATATGAAAAGGAAGATGAACAATTGGTTATTTCCTAATGTCCAAAGTGTATTATTTGCGAATGGATGTGTATTTACGTATTTAATTATTTATATCAACAAATTAATAAATTGGATCTAATCGGATTTTCACGATGATTCAATCCATCCATATATTTTAATGGATTTGAAAATTTGTAAATTCGATCTAATCTATTTGAATGATAAAATTAAAACAATGGAATCCAATAACATCAGAGTGAAACAAACTATAGATTTTATCCAATTCTCGTGCACTCCTAATATGTATATAAAATGTTATATTGTGTTCTTACTATAAGTTACTATTTTTATAAAAAGAAAATCTCAAATTAGTACTAAATAACTACATGTATAAATAGGATAACATTTGTAATATAAAATAAAGATACAATCATTTGATTAATTTAATATTTTATTTCTATAAAATTTTATTTGTAGTAAGAATATGACATAAAAATTGTAAAATAATAAATACTTTCTACTAAATGATGCAAACACTTGTCAAATAAGAGCGATGATTTCAATCCTATTGGCCAATGCTGATTGGAAAATTTAGACACACATGTGTGCACATACATGCACAAATATATACATATGAGAAACTTCGAAGGAGACATGGCTCTTCCTTAGATCAGGAAGTACCGTGTCTCATTTGAATGACCCCTATATACATATATAAATATACATAGACATACATGCATATCTAACTCGAGGAAGTACGTGAATGACCCATTGCACGTAATTAGCTACAATGATCTTTAAATGGACACAAACCTGAGTTATCCATAGGAGCTAATCTGGATAGTTGATCGCTTAGTGAAGTAGTTGAGGTATAAGGAGTTACCTTTGCTAAAGATCCTTTAGCAATGACAAAACTCTAAGGATGCACTTGGGAGCCCAAGACAAACATGTGGTGAGACGATCTGCATCTTTTTGAAGGTAACATTTTAACCATAGTATTTTCCTTTAAGGTTGTTGTCGATTACTAAAAAGGGGGATCAACCTTTTAAGATTATTAAATTGCATACATCCCATCATAAGTCTCGAGGATGAGACTTGTTTCAAGGTTGTTATGATGTAGTTTTTCAGAATTTTAGATTTTCCCTAAAATCTCACAACTCTTTATATGTCATATTCAAAATAAGCATCACGTCACAAACTTTCTAGCGAAGCCAAGAATGCATGAACTTGAGTTCGTATGAGAGGCTTATATGTATTGTAATGAAGAGTTGTCTGCAATATTAACGAGAATCGGGATACATGCATGGATTTTGAATAATCTTTGCATGTAGAGATATTTTGAACATCTTTACATCTCAACTTTGACAACAATAACGCCCACAAATCACCTTCTAATTGTCTTTAAGTATCCTTTCAGATCTTCAGTTCTGGTTTTCATCCTATTTTTGAAAATTTCCATTTGTCTTCGCTACAAAGACAAGAGAAAGAGAGACGTTCCATTGGTGAATCATGAATCTCTGAAGCTTTTCTACAAGGAGGGAAGGAGTGTCGTTGCTATGAAAAGGTCCAGTAACACCCAGATCGTTGATCGCGTGCACGGGTCAAAGGCTCATGTCTAGCTAACGGTTCTTCAATTTTTTTCTCTTTAAAAAGTGATTTCAACGATTACAGATATTATTGTTTTGGGGATGTATGTCGATGAATTATCCTCTTCGCGATCACTTATTTATTGTTGATATCATATATGAATAGATAACACGTTGAGTTAAAATATCTTTTGTGTCATAATATAATTTTTCAGAGAACATCGGATAATTCCCATTTATATTTTGTGGATAGTCTCCATCAAAATAGAAATTTACCGTATTTTGTATGACTGGTATATCATGCAGCTTGTTTGTGACTGCCAACTTTGGTTGTGTGTTGAGATGCGCTCCCTTGGTGGTGGGGCGTCACAGTAGACTCAATGAGATAATCAGAAACGTCGTATGCATTTGGTTAGTAATCCCATAAAAATAGATAAAGTAGACTGATCAAAACTTCAGAATAATAATAAAGCCCACATTTTCCTTGTCTTTCTCATGGACAATTTCCCCCCTCTTTTTCCCTTGATGGAGTCATTTAAAAACATCGATAACAAGTAAAAATAAGAACCTCAACATTGACCAACAAGTGAAAAATATTATACACACACCATCGTAGATGTGTTGATATGAGTACATCGCTGGAGCTCCAAGGGAAGTACATGGATAGATGCTCGGAGTATAGGAACCACGATACATATGAATATCTAGTATGCGTAGCAACCCGTTCTTCGACGTCGTTTTTTCTTTCTCAGTCAGCCTCTCAAACACCACAGATAATGCACAAATGGAATGGTCGATACTAGTGCCATTGGACCTGCTGCAGTCAAAGAGACGAAGCAAGATAAATATGCAAGGAGAGATATTAAAACTATAGTAATAGTGTAGAATTACATGCACATAAATCTCATCAACCAGTAGAATTTTTTAGTTCAGTGAAATACAAATAAAAGGTTAGTAACACAATCAAATGTTAAAAAAATGATGCAAAGAAAATTTATGGCATATGATTGTGTAATTGCAGCAACAAAAACTGACTTGAGAATGTTTAAAAATCGTACAAGATATGTTGCTGAAAATAGCATGGTTAAAGACTTTTTAGTAACTATGCAATCATCCCTCGTAGAATTTACTGTATTTAATGCCTGAGGGGCTGTCCGGCATTCGGGTTAACCTTTCTTTGGGGGGGTTTATCCTCCAAAATCCTCTCATAGTCTCACTTGTGAGGTTCATTTTTCCTCTTTTTTTATACATTAAATAAATTATTTTTTCATCCATTTATACCATCGTATCATTAAAAATTATAAAGTATTCAACTTTTACTCACTTTTCTAAATTTCGTTGCAATCACATCACAATAACTACTCATTTTTCCAAATTTCAATACAAACACATCACAACAAACCCACACAACCCCTAACCCTCTATCCTACCACAAAACAAAAAAAACGGTTTACCCTCCTTTAATTTAACCCTGACTAACCCGGTAACCAAACACATCCTAACAGATTTCTAGTTAAAATGTCCCCTGCTTTCTGAAAATTAAAAGTTTTGCAAGAGAAAAAAAGGAATATCTGTGTAGAATTTTCCGAATTTTCCGTTGTCACAGTATGTTGTTATTAGAGCAATTTTCGTATTTTAAACATTGAAAAAAATTAATTGCAATCGGACTTCTATAATCCATTCATCAAGATGCAGTATCAGACAACTCTGCATCAATACTTTATTTTGGATTATTAGATAAAATATGTATAATTGGGAATGAAATTATCCGTTCTATGTTCTTTATCTTTTTGTTGTTGGATGAAATTTTACGATGGAATACAATTATTGATGATTTAATAAAATGCTCGAAAATCGCATGCCAACAGTCTCACTTCTCTTATTGAAATAAATGTTTGTTTTGTGCTATATCAAAATACAAATTCATATATTATATGTCATACGTATTTAGATATCAAAAACAGTCTTAATTCGAATGATATATTGTATGCAACTATCAAAAACTATAAGATTAACATCAAGTGTTTTCAAACCGATATATCAATGAATAATAATAATAATAATAATAATAATAATAATAATAAGAGGAAAGGGAGCCTACTAATGAAATAGGTAACTTTACCTACTTCACATCCATTTTTGATAAAAAAAATTATTTTTTTGAAATATACCACCGTGAAATTTCATAATATACCTCTCTAATATGTCTTTCAAATTTCTTCAGAAACAGAGACTCCTATGCCATTCATCCAAAACAGGTAATTTTAACGGTCTTAGATTTGTTGTAAACGGCCTGTTCTAGATGGAGGGTATATGAGTCTCTTTTTCTGACGAAATTTGAATGACATATTATAGAGATATAGTTATGAAAATCCACGATGATATTTTTTTCAAAAAAAATAAAAAATTATCAAAATAGATGTGAAGTAGGTAAGGTTACCCACTTCATGAAGTAGGCTCCTTTTCCTCTAATAATAATAAGGAATTTTTACAAATTACCTCTACGACCTTTGAAACATCCTAATTCCTCCCTCAACCCTGTAAACTTGCTCTGTCTTACCCAACAAACACTGCCGTCAATTTTAACTATATTTGAGTCAGTTACTTGGGTTAGTCTTGAGTTAACCTAACCACTTTACCATCGAACGGTTAGGATTAACCAAAATAATAAAAAAAAAGAATAGACAAAAATCCTGAGTTCCATCGGCTTTGGGAGGCGGGAGAGGGGGAGGGCTCCATCGACGAGGACGGGGGGGGGGGGGGGATCCATCGATAGGGGAAGCAGGGGGCTCCATCAGCGGGGGAAGCAGGGTGGGGGGTCGACTGGGGATGTGGGGGAGCAGGGGGCTCCATCGATGGGGTGGGGCAGCAGGGAGCAACAGGCAGCATCATCGACCCGGGGGGGGGGGGGGGGGGCTTCATCAGCGGCACGCGTGGGGGAGGGGTCCATTAGCGGCACGGGTGGGGGGTCCATCAGCGGCGGCGGGGGAAGGGGTCTCCATTAGCGACGGCGGGGGGAGGGGGCTCCATTAGCGGAGGCGGGGCGAGGGGGCTTCATCAGCGGCATGTGTGTGTGTGGGGGGGGGGGGGGGGGGGGAGTTCCAGGTAGCAGCAGCATCGGCGGGAGGGGCTTCATCAGCGGCGCGTGCAGGGGGGGGGGGGCTCCAGGTAGTAGCAGCATCGGTGGGGGGCCGTTGGATGAGGAGGAGCATGGAGTTTGGGAGGCTGGGCGGCGCGGGGGGGCGGGGGGGGGGGGAGTGTTGACGGGGAGGGGCTCGGATGATGGGAGTGGCACTCAGTGTATATTTGATAAACAAAATGGTTATAATATAAAAGAACATAACGGAATCCGGTTACTTTTAACAGATAAACGAACGGGGGTTAACCACAGGGTTTGTAGGATAAGGGTTAGCAAGTTTACGGGATCGAGGGAGGAATTAGGATGTTTCAAAGGTCGTAGAGGTAATTGGAAATGATTTTAGGGTCTGCCGGGTAAAAATCCCTAATAATAAGTAGTTGTTCATAACTTATTAAAAAATGTAAGCCAGAAATAACTTACTTTTATAATCATGGTATTATTAAGGGATATTTACACCCATTACCCTGAGTAGTTCCGTATTTACCCCAGGAATCCTCGATAATTCATAATTACATGTGTAACCCTGAATAAGTACGTCGTCCTACATCCATAACCCTCCATTATTTTACTCAGCTAACTCATGCAGATCTAAAGTTAATTTAACCAATCATATATCCAACGGTTATAATTAAATCCAAAAAAAGGAAAAAATACTCCTCACGAAGCCCACCCCCCTCCCCCCCCCCCCCCCGGCCGCCTGTAGGATCTCCTGTAACCCCCAACCCCGTCCTCCCTAACCTCCATCGAAAGATTGGGTGGAGGGTTAAGGTCGGGGTCGGCCTGGAGGGTGAGCGAGGGTCGGGGCTGACCTGGGGGGGTGGGGGTGCTCTGCGGGGAGGGGTATCATGGGAGCTGGGGTCGGAGGTGCGCGGGGAGGGGTGGGATCGGGGGAGCTCGGGTCGGAGGTGCGCTGGGGGGCTCGGGATTGGCCCAGCCCTCACGAAAACTGTCAAATATAACGGCCATATTAAACGGAACATAACACAGGGTTATGTCATGTAAGAGTTAAGGATTATTCGAGATTATTCATTTAATTATGAATTATCGAGGGTTCTTGAGGTAATTATGTAACTACTCATGGTTATGGGTGTAAATATCCCTATTATTAAGAGTTAAACAAAATCTCAGACCGACTATCTTCATTTCTTCCGAGTTCAATGGATTTTGCAACTAAACCATTCAAAGACTTGTGTATTTGTCCAACTCTTAATATAGATTCGTCGACTTAATTTTCTTAAAAAAAAGACTTCCTATATACTTATCTGTGGATCAAAATACCAAAACAGATAGAATTTACAGACGTGGTCTTAACTTACCGCTGCAGCCACCTCCATGACTACTCCGAGGATTAGAAGTGTAACCGGCGGCCGGAGTGAAGACCCGATAGAGGGCGGCGGTGGTGACAATTCGATAGGCGAGCCAGGTGGCGGTGGTGTTCGGGTCGGTGAGTCCAGTGGCGGTGGTGGTGCGGTCAGTGAGAGAGGTGGCGGTGGTGTTGCGGCCAGTGAGAGAGGTGGCGACGGTGGTGCGGTCAGAGAGAGAGGTGGCGGCGGTGGTGCGGTCAGTGAGAGAGGTGGCGGTGGTGGTGCGGCCAGTGAGAGAGGTGGCGGTGGTGGTGCAGTCAGTGGTGGTGGAGGACGATTATCAAGCTGCGGGACAGTAAAAGGTGACGATGGCCTAGGAAGACTGGGACTAGGTCTCCTGGGCGTGGGTTTTGGCGGGTTGGGTATTGGGGCTTGTGCGTGGTATAGTGAGGTGGCGAGGAAGAAGACGCGCAGGAGGGAGACAGAGAGCTTTCTTGAAGATTTGGGTTGGAGGCCAAGCATCTTGCTTATGCCCGTGTCTCCCTTCTTCCTCTCCATCTACCTGTGTCTTGCTCTCGTTATATAAATAAATATAGAGTGGGAGCAGATCCTCGGCTCTAGTATTTTCAACATTCTGGTGTGGCCTTTTTTTAAATTTGACACCCATATTTCTGCATGCTTTCGATATTACGTACATAACCCTCCATAATCATAAATTATACTCAAAATCTTGCGTAGTGTTCAATTATTTACCTAATCATATGCAAATAATCCTCCTCCCGCAAAAGCATATATGATTATGGGTGTAGAAATCCCTGAAAGGTAAGCAATAATTAGGATTCTCGATGTAATTCGTGGTTACGGAGGTTATGTATGAAATATTAAAAGTTTGAAAGATTACGGGTGTAAAAATCCTTTTTTGCAAAATCCAATTCAAAAACCTAATAATGTAGATTCAATATATGATTAGTTATCTGCATAACTACCAAACTTCACTCAAATTAGATATTTAACAATGAATAATATAATTGTTATTGTACCGTTATCATCGACGAATCATATAACAACCATGCGTGGACCTTTTCATTATTTTTTTGGTCAATGACCATCAACGGAAATTCTCACAAAAAAACACCGTCAAGAATATTCGGGGTATTGTATTATAATGATAGATGTGTTATTGCAATAAAAATATATGAGGTTGTACATTTGAATGTGGGATGTCACAAGAGCAATTTTGAAGATATATGTTATGTAGGCCATTCGTGTGGTTGTGCAACTCAGGTGTATAACGTACGTGAGATATTCCTGTTTAAAATTATTGCCAAGGATTTAGGAGGAAAATCTCACTCCACTCAACCGCGAAGAAGAATTGCCACTCCCTTAGGCCTTTTCGTTTGGGGTATAAGGAGGAATGGAATAAGGGAATAAGCCCCCAACACGCTTCCCTGTGATACGACTATTCCTCATTATTTCATCATATTTCACTCTTATTCCTATCTTTATCCCATCTTACCTACCTTTATTTCACCTTATTCTCCTTATTCTTATCATCCAGCCGAACGGAGAATAGACCCCTATTCCCCTTATTCCCCATCCTTATTCCTGCTTATTCTCCTACCGAACGGGCCCTAAGTACATGAGAAGCTTAAGAAGAGCAAACATGATGATGAGGTCTGGCCATGTCACAAAAAGAATTTTTAAATTCGCAATGAACAATTCAATATCAGTTGTCATGATATTTTGTGTGTGTGTCTAGAGAGAGAGAAATGGGGTTGCCTCGTTGGCTGGCATCGCCCTAATTTTCTGCTAATTTTTTTATTTTATTTGCAGAATACTATCATATAGGGTGTGTTTGGATAGTGGGTTTAGGTGGGTTAAATTGGTTGCAGGTAACCCATTTTTGAGTTTCGGTGTTTGGATAAAGGGTTAAACTGGGGGTGGGTTAGAAGTGAGTTTATTGTGATATGATTGTATTGGAATTTGAAAAAGTGTTAGTTATTGTGATGTGATTGTATTGGAGTTTGAAAAAGTGAGTTAAAGTGCAGTAGTTTATAATTTTTATATGATATACTGATATAATATATTATTTTTTGATGGAATTGATGATGGAGAATTGATTTATTTATTTTTTTAAAAAGATAAAAAGTGGGGCCCACGTAGGAGGGAGAAGATATGGGATAAGGGGGGCATCCCTATAATTTCATCATTATATCACTTTAATATATTATTCCAATTTCATCATAAGACTTGAATATCCTTATCATAACATTTCGATTACAACAATTCTAACACTATTAAAATTACATGTTCTATATGGAGGACATCGGAGTCTTTGTTTCTGACGAAATTGGAATGATATATTAGAATGATATATTGATGAAAATATATTACTATATTTTGCAAAAAAATAAGAAATTTAGCAAAAAAAATTGGGGGCGGGACAACCCCATTTTTCTCATATATATATATATATATATATATATATATATATATATATATATATATAACAATGGATATAATTCATTACTTGATTCATTGCTATACATTCCTCGTAATAAATCATATAAAAACTTGATTATTCATTAACTTTTTCCTATGAACTTAAATGAATTTTGCACAGAACAATACGTGCATAGTCCAATTTAAAAATCATTGTTATATGAATATTTAACAACGAAGATTACATTTGTGGCTTATTACAAGACCAAAAATTAATTCAACAGATAATATTCACCGTTATATCTTTAACGGCAACAAATACTCAAATTATTTGTTACTTTAAATCAATTTTATTACAGCGCAAAATCTATCTCATTGTCGTCATCTCCTATACTTTTATCTTCAAATCTTTCATAATATAATAATATCTATCTCATTGTCGAACCTCTGATTAATAATTTGGACGAAATTAATGGGCGCAAAATACCTCTCCCAATCATTACTCCACACAATTGAGCTCTCATAGATGTGGCTCTCGCTAGTAGTCAACCTCTGTGTTTTAGGCTGGATTAAGTCTTGCTATGCATATCAACTTTTTTTTATATAATTTAGTCAAATTTTGAAAGATCGAATGGGAAAACCCGTAAATTTGAACCATTAAGATGAAAGCGATATAAAAATTTGAACATTTAAGATGAAAGTGATATAAAAATTTGAACCCTTAAGATGAAAGTGATATAAGTAAATTACGTTATATCTATATATATAGTCACTATTAGACGCGAAGACTTCGCTAATCACTACCAGGAAAAAGGTTTGTGGTGATAGCTTTTTGGTGATGGGAACTTGTGGCATCCAACAAAACGATCCCCACAACTATTTTAAAGGGAAAGTTATAAAATCCCTCCGAAATTATAAAAAAGATTGCGTATTCCAATGACATAATATGAAGTTAGCACTACCTAACCAATCAAGTGTGCTTTCTATTAGACCTGGCCAATGGGTCGGAGGTCGACCCGTCCAATCCGTTCATGGGTCAAGTTTGAGCTAGGAGAGTTGAGGTACGCGCTGGCTCGGTCCATCAAAAATTGTTAAAAAAATATACATGCAGAAGCTAGATATGGCATGTATTAGTATGGTAAATTTCATGTTTTCATATTTGATTTTAGTTTTACATAAAATTATTAGTTTACATGTCAAGTAACACGCAAACTACTTATATTAGGTATATAAAGTATAAATGGCGGTAATGAAATCATTTATACTTATAAATAATATTAAAAAATTAATAGAAAATAAAATGGGTCATGAACCCACCCATGGTGGACTTTGGACAAAGATTTTAAAACCTCTGACTATGTTCATCCCTGCATTCCATTACATGCAGGTGTACCCTCACGTGAGGGAGAATTAGCAGTGTATCCCTCTGCAATCGAGTGGAAGGCAGACGATCCCAATTCCTGACTTGAAACTTCAAATGACAAGGTCCACTTGCTACGATAAATATATCAATATTATACTCATTTGCACGGAGATGCTAATAAATCTTATCGCATGTATATATATTTTGTTGGGGATATATATAGATAATGCGGAAACAAACAATCAACCAGGATAATATCCCCTGAAACTGTCCTGCAGCAAAGATGGCACACACAAGATATGTTCCCCACACGGGAACTCAAATAGCAACAATGATAGCACAACCACAAGCAAGCAAGCAACACAAGAGACAAGATTTTTACGTGGAAACCCTTGCTCAATGTGAGCAAGGGAAAAACCACGGGGTAAGACCGGCAACGACTCCACTATGGTCAAAGTATTAATGTTCTTCCCGGTTTTGTTGCCCACAAAACTGAGGTACAAGCACACACAACGGATAGTTCTTCAACAAGGAACAAACTATCCCTAGGTATCTAACTATACCAATATTGTGCTCAAAACAAGGAGGACAAAGTAACTCCCCTTGTGGGCTCCCGGATGGAGACCCAAACTTGGCTTCGGCTCCCTTGAGGTCGTCCGTAACAACCTCCCCGATGCTCCTCTCGAGCTCGCCCAACACCACTGCCCTCCAAGCCCAAACCGATGCACCCAAAGCACCCAGCTGCGGCTACCCTCGAGCACAGATGCTAGGCTTCTCTCTCGCTCTCTCTCTCCCGCTCGTGTGGAGGAAGAAGAAGAAGAAGGAGGTCTGAAACCCCTTGCTGCTGTTGTCGCTGGAATGGGGAAAACGGGGGTCGTTCTTCTCACGGGATGAGGAATAGGGCTAAATACTGGAAACGAATGGGGCGTGCTGCATTCTGTCGAGAATCCCTGGAATGGGGCTGCAATGGGGCACCCACTTGCTGGGTAAATATCAGATATGCCCATCCCCCCAAGTTGGGGATGGAAAATTACCAAAGAAACCCAACAACCTCCCCCTCCAGCCCCAACGGGGAGGTGTTGTCCTGTGATGGAGATCAACAAGAGGTGACACCGCTCAGCTCTCTACAGAGCTGAAGCTTGTCACGAGTGACTGCCTTGGTCAACATGTCTGAGGGGTTCTCATCGGTGTGAATCTTCTTCAACATGAGCTGCTTCTGCTCAATTGCATCCCTCAGCCAATGGTATCTCACATCAATGTGCTTTGTGCGAGCATGGTGCATGGTACTCTTGCTCAAGTCTATAGCGCTCTGGCTATCACAAAACACGACCGGCTCACTGCCATCCAATCCAAACTCACCAAGAAAGCGTTGTAGCCACAACACTTCTTTCCCAGCCTCTGCTGCTGCAATGTATTCTGCCTCAATAGTTGAGAGAGCAACACATTTCTGTAGTTTGGATTGCCAAGATATGGCTCCCCCTGTAAAAGTGAAAATGTAGCCTGAGGTGGACTTTCTCTGGTCCATATCACCTGCCATATCTGCATCAGTGTAGCCACACAGTTTGGGATCTGACCTCCCAAAAGCAAGACACATACTTGAGGTCCCTCTCAAGTATCTCAAGATCCACTTCACGGCCTCCCAATGGTCCTTCCCCGGATTGGACATGAATCTGCTCACCACGCCCACTGCATGGGCTATGTCGGGTCTAGTGCAAACCATGGCATACATGAGGCTCCCAACTGCAGATTGGTATGGGATCTTAGACATCTCTGTCTTCTCCTCAGAAGTAGAAGGACACGACTCTTTTGTTAGCTTGAAATGAGAGGCTAAAGGCGTACTGACAGGCTTGGCATTCTTCATGTTGAACCGCTCCAACACGCGTTCAACATAGCTCTCCTATGACAACCACAGCATGCGCTTCTTCCTGTCCCTTGTAATCTGCATCCCTAAGATGTGACTTGCCTTGCCCAAATCTTTCATCTCAAACTCCTTGGAGAGTTCTTTCTTGAGCTTTGCAATCAGGTTGGAATCATGACCTACAATCAACATGTCATCCACATAGATCAAAAGAATGACAAACCTGTCATTGGGAAGACGACGAACATATACGCATGGGTCGGCTGTAGTCCTCTTGAAGCCCTGCTTTCCCATGAAAGCATCAAACTTCAAGTACCACTGTCTCGGGGCTTGCTTCAAGCCATAGAGACTCTTCCTCAACCTGCATACCATATGCTCTTTCCCTCTCTCTTGAAATCCCTGTGGCTGCTCCATGTAGATCTCTTCCTTCAAATCACCGTGAAGAAACGCTGTCTTCACATCCATCTGCTCCAGCTCAAGGTCCATGCTAGCAACAAGTCCTAGCACCACTCTCACTGAATTCATCTTCACCACTGGGGAGAAGATCTCATCATAGTCCACGCCTTCCTTCTGGCTGAATCCTTTGACTACCAATCTGGCCTTGTATTTCACCATCTTGCCACCGTCATATGACTTCAGCTTGTACACCCACTTGTTCTTCAAGGCTCTCTTCCCTTTAGGAAGCTCAACAAGGTCATAAGTGTTGTTATTCTTGAGAGATGACATCTCTTCATTCATTGCATTCTGCCAATGACCCTTGTCCTTGTGCACCTGTGCCTCCTCAAAGGTGTACGGCTCACCTGCATCTGTGAGCATCACGTACCTGGAAGTGGGGGTAGCAGGATGATGGCTGGTGTGTCCTCTCAGATCGCCTGACCTGAGGCTCTGCTGTGTCTGCAACGGGATGAGGCTGCTCCCCCTGCCCTAGATCCCCTAGACCTGCATCAACGGGGTCTGCATCTGGCTCATGCTGCTCTAGCTGCCCATCCTCTCCACCTGTACCCTGTACTGGAGAGGGCTTTGTGTCCTCATCATTATCATCATCCATGGAAAATTCATCTGCATCACCACTCTCAGTGGTGTCCTCAGCCAACGTCTGATTCTCATAGAAAATCACATCCTTGTGCCTGGTGACTGTCTTCTTTCTTGGATCCCAAAGTCGGTATCCAAACTCCTGATCTCCATAGCCAAGAAAAATACAAGACACTACCTTGTCATCCAACTTCTTCCGCTGCTCCTTGGGTACCAATGCATACGCCTTGCATCCAAACACCCTCAAATGAGCATATGAGGGGTCTTTCCCTGTCCAAACTCGCTCTGGAATCTGAAAACCCAAAGGAACTGATGGAGATCGGTTCACCAAGTAACATGCGGTGCGAACCGCCTCAGCCCAAAAAGTCTTGGGCAACTTCGCTGTCTTCAGCATACAGCGGACTCTCTCAACAATGGTCCTGTTCATCCTCTCAGCTAGACCATTGTGCTGGGGTGTGCCTGGCTCTGTCCTCTCATGCCTGATGCCGTGCTCTGCACAATAGCCCTGAAAGCTATGGGAGGTGTACTCTCCCCCATTGTCTGTGCGTAGACACTTCAACAATTTTCCTGTCTCATGCTCAACCATGGCATGGAACTTCTTGAAGCAATCAAACACTTGATCCTTCGATCTCAGCACATACACTCACACCTTCCTAGATGCATCATCAATGAAGGTGACAAAATACCTATTGCCTCCCAAAGAGGCCGTGTCCATAGGACCACAAACATCTGAGTGAACCAGCTGTAAAAGGTCTCCCTTCACCTTGGATGTCGCTCTGTACGGTGCACTCCTGCTCTTCCCAACCTCACATGCATCACAAGGAGACAAAGTGATGTCATTGTGGTAGGGGATCAACTCTCTCTTGCTAAGAAGTTGTAAGCCCTTCTGGCTCATGTGGCCAAGCCAACGGTGCCACAAATCTGAGTTATCTGCTTCACTAGCATGCAAACTGCCATACATGACCTTCACTCTAGTCATATAGAGTGTGTGACACAAACTGCCTCTTGCCATGATGAGAGAACCCTTGCTAATCTTGCATCTGCTGTCACCGAACTTCAGATGGTAGCCTTCACTATCTAGCTGTGAGCCAGATATAAGGCTAAGCCGCACATCAGGAACATGCCTCACATTCTGAAGAGTCATTGAGCACCCAACATCCGTCTGGATCGAGATGGTGCCCATGCCAATGATCTTAGAGTAACTCTCGTTACCCATCAAGACTCTCCCATAGTCACCCCTGGTGTAGGTGGTGAAGAACTCCCTGTGTGGAGTCACATGATAGGAGGCGACCGTGTCAACGACCCACTCCAAGTTGCTCCCTGCGTGCAAGCACTGGTCTTGGATGGTGAGAATCACCTCATCTGCACTTTCATCTGCCACAACTGCAGCTAAATTCCCATCTTCCTTTTTCTATTCTTTCTTGGCTTCAGCTTGCTCTCTCTTCCAAACCCTACAATCTCTCTTCCAGTGACCTAGCTTCTGGCAATGGTGACACTTTCCTCTGCCCTTGGACTTGTCTCTGGATTGCTGCCTCTCCTGTGACGCTCCTCTGCTACTGGATCTTCCTCTTCTCTCAACTGCATACACATGTGAAGAGGAGGATGCCTCTCCCGAAGAGCGGCGTCTAATCTCCTCATTGAGGAGACTACCCTTGACCATAGCCATGGTCAGCTTGCTATCTTTAGCAGAGTTGCTCACGGTGATAACTAAGGTCTCCCAACTGTCTGGCAGTGAGCCCAAAAGAAGAAGTGACTGCAACTCTTCATCAAGTGTCAACCCCATGGATGTCAACTGGTTGATAATGCTTTGGAAGTCATTCAAGTGCTCCGCCACTTTGCATCCATCCTTGTATTTCAGGTTCACAAGCTTTCTAATCAAGAAAGCCTTGTTGGTAGCGGTCTTCTGGTCATAGAGCTCGGACAGCTTGTCCCATAGCTCCTTGGCATTCGTCTCCTCGGCAACATGATGGAACACGGACATGTCAAGCCACTTCCGAATGGTGCCAATGGCCTTTCGGTTCAACTTTGTCCACTCTCCTGCGGACATGTTATCCGGCTTGGCGCTTTCACCCTCCAAGGGATCGTGGAGGTCCTTGCAATACAAGATATCTTCTATCTTGGCCTTCCAAATCTGCCAGTTGCTGCTTGTAAGCTTGATCATTGTGCCCTCCTCATCTTTGCCCATTGCTCAAGCCTGAGCTCTGATACCACTTGTTGGGGATATATATAGATAATGCGGAAACAAACAATCAACCAGGATAATATCCCCTGAAACTGTCCTGCAACAAAGATGGCACACACAAGATATGTTCCCCACACGGAAACTCAAATAGCAACAATGATAGCACAACCACAAGCAAGCAAGCAACACAAGAGACAAGATTTTTACGTGGAAACCCTTGCTCAATGTGAGCAAGGGAAAAACCACGGGGCAAGACCGGCAACGACTCCACTACGGTCAAAGTATTAATGTTCTTCCCGATTTTGTTGCCCACAAAACTGAGGTACAAGCACACACAACGGATAGTTCTTCAACAAGGAACAAACTATCCCTAGGTATCTAACTATACCAATATTGTGCTCAAAACAAAGAGGACAAAGTAACTCCCCTTGTGGGCTCCCGGATGGAGACCCAAACTTGGCTTCGGCTCCCTTGAGGTCGTCCGTAACAACCTCCTCGATGCTCCTCTCGAGCTCGCCCAACACCACTGCCCTCCAAGCCCAAACCGATGCACCCAAAGCACCCAGCTGCGGCTACCCTCGAGCACGGATGCTCGGCTTCTCTCTCGCTCTCTCTCTCTCTCTCTCCCGCTCGTGTGGAGGAAGAAGAAGAAGAAGGGGTCTGAAACCCCTTGCTGCTGCTGTTGCTGGAATGGGGAAAACGGGGGTCGTTCTTCTCACGGGATGAGGAATAGGGCTGAATACTGGAAACGAATGGGGCGTGCTGCATTGGGGCACCCACTTGCTGGGTAAATATCAGATATGCCCATCCCCCCAAGTTGGGGCTGGAAAATTGCCAAAGAAACCCAACATATTTAATCAAAAGGTTATGTTTTTGCCTCTCATCGGAATCGAGGATCAGTCGCCCTATGGCCACACAAAATACCCAGACGTTTATTCGAAAAATCGCAACTTTAAACGGATCTAATCCACTGTTAGATTAAAGCGAACAATGTGATTAGTTTAAGATGGGATCTAATAGAAGATTAAGCAGCGGTTCCCGTGGGTTTGGGTTGTGTTGGGAGATTGTGGGGCATCTGGCTTACGGGCACATCTCTGCCGTCCATGCAAAATAAAGGCCCATTGTGGTCCGTACGATTCTCGCGCATGAATTGCATGTTTGGGATGGAAGAACACCATTCCAATTCCATGCATTTTTTATTTTTCCTGAGAGCTTTTGACAAAAGTACTTTATGGGTTTTTTTTATAGTTTCAAATGATCATATTCATGCTTAGGGATTGAAATATCGGGTCAGGTTCGTTGCTATAATCATATATCGATAAAGCTTTATTTTCCTTCTTGTTTTTGTTCCAAGTTTCGAAATTATAGAAGGTTAGATGAAATCTGATCCCCCTACCCCCAAAAAAGAAGAAAAATCATAGTATTCAATTCAATTAACCAAAATAATATTTCTCTGCTCTAAGAAGCGACATTAGCAATTAGGCTCGGTCGAGGCTGAGTCAGTGGCGAGTTTTGACACGTGGCCTGATAGAGCACGAGTCGGAGGCACTGCTGCACCTGAGCAAGAGCAAGCAGGCCCTCATCCGATGGCGGCGTCCTGGTGTTCTAGATGGACGTTTGGATTTACGACGGATGAACTCGGTGCAGGTGTGGGGTATACCGTTGGTCTAGAGAGGCTTGGAGAACGTACGAGAGATCCTTAAAGTGGTGATCTCGGTCGTTGGAATCGTATTGAATGGCAGAGAGATGAGGAAAGATAAGGATTTGGTTCTCAGTGTGCGGAACTTCAGACAATGATGCCGGGGGTGGAAGAGAGTTTGCTATCACGGCAAGGTTCTGGATGTTGAAGTGGCAACGATCGGGCCCTGTGTCCTACCTGGGGAGGCAGAATCCGTGAGGTTGGCCTTGGCAAGGAGTCAACAGAATATGCATCGACTGGCAGCGGAGCCGGCCCACAAAGGTGAAGTTAGGAATGATGCAACATTTCGTCTCAACACAAAAACCGACGACTCGAATCATGTGCAGGATGCATGGCGATTCACTTTCCATGTAAGGCTTTAATTAATGGGGCGTTTCCCTTTCCTTCGGAGAATCTCAAGGGAGAAGTGCCAAGCTATGACTTTTGATGAGAACGATCTTAATATACCAAATGTGTGGATACGAATTTGGTAATGGAGCTAAATCTTGAAACGTTGCAGGTGGGTGCTAGTAGGGATTCCGGTGCAGTTAGTCCAAGGGCTTGCTACTCCGGTACGAGTGCCAAATTGGACGTAGAGCACTTCGACATGACCCAGGAGGCGGTCCCGGAGGGAAGGAGGATGGAGCCTTTGCGGGGATGGTGGGACGATGAGAGAGCGGCAGGAAGGGGAGGGGGTTGTCTTCGACCATGTGGCTGTAGAGGCGGTCCCCCAGAAGTGTGCTGGACGGAAGGAGGGTCGGGAGGGGGGGCTCGGAGGGGCTGGAGGGAGAGTGTGGTCGAGGTTGCGTGGGAGGCCTATCATGGAGGGGTTTCAAGAGGGGGGCCCGGTCTTGCTGGTGGAGGGGTTGGCGGGGGGAGTTGACGGAGGTCGGCTCGGAGGGTCTGGGTGCGTTGGGTTTGGCTCCGAAACTTGGGGGCTCGGAGGATAGGAGGACGTGGAGGCTCGGAGGAAGTGGTGGATAGCGGAATCAGGCACGAAGGCTCACGGGTAGGAGGAGTTAGCGGAGGGTTTGTCGGAGGCGTTGGCGGTATCTGGCTCGGGGAGGTTGATGGTGTATGGTGCCAGACATAAACATAAGCACCCTCAAACACACGTGAACCTAAGAAAAATACACACATAAAACACATCCTCTCTTTCACAATATAAAACAAACAAATTATAGAACACACTTACACAATGTAATACATAGACACATACACACTAGCATACACATGTTAACACTATCACGTACATAGACACATGGTACGGCCCAACCCGGTCCATGCCCATCCCTAGTTATGAACTATCGAGGTAGTTTATGTCTTTACTGCATAAAATAGTTACTTTAAGTCCCGAGCATAACACGGTAGAAGTTTAGGGAGAGGCTTATGGATGCAGGAAATTAGAACGAATGTTTGAAAATGAATTGTGAAATTTTAGCAATCTTAAGTGGGAGGTAAGAGATATCTTGATACATCATCGAACATCACTCTCTTCAAATCAACCACCAGGTCGATGCTTGTGAGCTATCTCCCATTGAGATAAGGGGTAAGGGGTGGTATTATGTTGCTAAAAATTTTCTCAATATCCACTCTTACATGAGTAATATGTAAAGTGTTAAAAACTTTAATTGTAAATGGACATTGGAGAAACAAATTAGCGATCGTTTCTTCATCACCCAGACAAAGAGGACCTGCATTTATAGTTGAAATATAGGTATATATTCAAGGGTCTATCTTGTGTTCACAATTTACGGTGGCTAAGGGGCCAAAGGAAAATAGATACTTTTGGTGGAAAAGGCTTCTGTCAGAATTTAGGGTTTAGTTTTGGTCCTAGACCACCGTGTGGTAGAAGATTGTATAGCTCATTTGTTATTCTGAACGAGGATGTCCTTCTTAAGATGGCTACCGAGTCTTTGGGTTGTTGGACAAGGGGAAAGGTTTAACAGAATTGTGTAAGATGTAATAGTTCATCGGGCACGTTATACCTTTTGGTGAGCATTTTAAGCCCATTTTGCTTGGAAGCGAGGGTGGATAGAGCTTTGTTTTAGAATTGTTTTAATCGACTTGTTCTAGATGAAGGGTATAGGAGTTTCTGTTTCGGATGAAACTAAAATGACATATTATATAGATATAGTGATGAAAATATATAGAAGTATTTTTCAAAAAAATAAAAAAAATTTATCCGAAAAATGAGACAAGGCAGCCAATGGGAGCAACAGAGACTCCTACGTCCTCCATTCAGACAGTCATTTTTTAACGGTAACACAATTATTAAAAACGACCCTTCTGGATGGAGGTCGTAGGAATCTCTATTTCGTGTGAAATTTGAATGATATAATATAGGGATATATTGATGAAAATTCATGGAAGAAATTTAAAAAAAAATAAAAAGCGGACGAAATAGCGCGGGGGAGCCAAGTTAACTACCACCAAGAGGGCAGCCTCATTTTACCCGATATGTATGTATGCATGTATGTATATATATAACAGTAGATATAATTCATTACGTGATTCATTATTATATATTCCACGTAACAAATCATATAAAAACTAGGCTATTCATTAACTTTTTCCTATGAACTTTATTAAAATTTGCAATGATCAATACATATTTTAATGCATAATCCAACAGAAAAATCATATTCGCCGTTGTATCCTTGACAATAACAAATATTGAAATTGTTTATTGCTTTAAGTCAATTCTATTATAGTGCAAGATCCTTCCTCTCCTATAGTTTTATCTTCAAATCTTTCATACTATAATATTATATATCTCATTGTCGAACCACTGATTACTAATTTGGACGAAATTAGTGGGCACAAAACACATCTCCCAATCAATACACCACATAGTCGAGCTCTCATAGATGTTAAAAAGCAATAGGAAACCGTAGATGTGGATGTCGCTTGTAATTAACCTCTGTGTCTAAGGCTGGATTAAAGTCTTGCTGTACATATCAACTTTTTTTATATAATTTAATCAGATTTTGAAAGATCGAAAGGCAAACCCGTAAATGTCAACCCTTAAGATGAAAGTGATATAAAAATTTGAACCTTTAAGATGAAAGTGATATGAAAATTTGAACCATTAAGATGAAAGTGAAAAGTAAATTACGTTATATCTATATGTATAGTCACTGTCGTTAGACATATAGACTTCGAATATCACTACAAGGAAAAAGGCCTTGTAGTGACAACTTTGTGGTGATGGGAACCTGTGGCGACGAACAAAACGACACCCACAACTATTTTAAAGGGAAAATTATAAGATCGTTCTGAAATTACGCAAAAGATTGCGTATTCCAATGACATAATATGAAGTTAGCACTGTCTAACCAATAAAGTGCAATTTTATTAGACCTAGCCAATAGGTCGGGGGTCCGTCCACCCAGCCCGCTCATGGACCAGTCTTGAGCTAGGAAAGTTGAGGTATGGACTGACTTGGTCCGATAAAAATAAAAAAAATACATGTAACGTGTCATAAATTTCAAAATCTTCATATTCAATGTTAATTTTACAAAAAATTTAATAATTTACCTGCCAAGTAACAAGCAAACTACTTATATTAGTTAATTAAAATATAAATTGTTGTAATAAAATCCTTTATACTTATAAATAATATTAAAAACTCAATAAAGATAAAAATAAAATGAACTTTGGACAGGCCCACGGTGAACTTTGGATAGAGATTTTAGAAGCATGCATTTTGACTAGGTCTACTTTCCATTACATGCACGTGCACACTCACGTGAGGGAGAATTAGCAGTGTATCTCTCTGCAATCGAGTGGAAGGCAGACCTCCCAATTCCTGACTTAAACTTCATATCGCAAGGCCCACTTGCTATGATAGTTATATCAATATTATACTATTATATGCTCAGAGATTCTACTAAACCTTATCTTGTGTATATATTTAATTAAAAGGACTTTAACACCACAAATCTTATAACTTTGTCCATTACCTCATCAACCTTTAAAACAATGTATTTTCCCCTTCGAACTTGTAAACTTGCTCCGACTTACCCTCACATCCTACCTCAGTTTTAACATTATGAGTCAACCGCTTTGTGTTAGTCTTGAGTTAATCGAACCAATGAAAATCCAACGGCGGATATTCCACATCCATGTTCTTTCCAACAACCATCCTCTCTTCCTTCTTCTCCAGACATACGACGACGGATGTTGGAGATGAAGGTGGAGCCGCCTATGGATTCGGCAACAATGTGACCGTCAGTGAAGAGGATGTCGAGTGGGGGGGGGAGGTGGAGGACGGGGGTGGACGGAGGTCCAGGAGGGAGTGCAGGTCGGGGAGGAGGTAGGAGAATGGCTTGGAGGAGGCGGCTAGACCCTGGAGGCGAAGCAAGATGAGGGGATGAGGAGGTGGAGTGGGCATAGGCAATGGAGCAAAGGGAGGAGGGGGAGTGGGCAAAGGCAAGGAGGTCGGGGAGGGGTGGAGGTTGAAGAGGTTGGGGTGGGTGGAGGTCCAGGAGGGATATACTCCGGAGAGGGGCAGATGTTGGGGAGGAGGGCGGCGACCTGGAGGAGTTGGCTAGGGGTGGGGCAAGGTGAGAGGAGGAGGTGGATTGGGTAGAGGTGGAGGAGCATGGGGAGGAGGAGGTGGAGTGGGAGGAGGTCAGGGAGGGGGTGCAGGTCGAGGAGGAGGTTGGGGAGGTGGGCAGTGGTCTGGATGAGGTGGCTGGGGGGGGGGGGGGGGGGGGGGTCAAGGTGAGGGGAGGAGGTGAAGTGTGCAGAGGCGGAGGAGATCGGGGAGGGGTGCAGGTTGGGGAGGCCAGGGGTGGATGGAGGTCCAGAATGGGGTGCAGATCGGAGACAACGCAGGGGAGGGTTGGGAGGACGTCGAGGACAACACAAAGAGGTTGGTAGCGGCACAAGGTAGGGTTGGGAGGTCAAAGGCAATATGGGGGAGGTCAGTGGCGATGCAGGGAAGAGCTGAGAGGTTGAGGACAGTATAGGAGAGGTCGGGGACGATGCATGGGAGGTGGATGGGAAGTTAAGAAGAGGGATGACATCTTTTGTAAATTTTATAAACAAAGAGAGTTATATATGTTGGATTCTTTACTTGATGGGCATTACCAAATAGATAACACAATAGCGATGAGATATCTATATATATGCAACGAACATGAGCTGACATGATCTAAATAATATTAATTGACTATCTCAACAATAGGATTAACGGATTCGTATTCCAGCATAATAAAAAAATAATTATTTAACTATCTCTGCAATGCATATAACGGATTCAACATTTCAAAGTTTATTTAATAAATAATGCAATCAACATTCCAATGGGATTAACGGATAAATTAGCAATGATTTTTGACAATAGAATCAACGGATCTTTAAAAGTTAATACATCTATAAATTAACGGATCCAGTTTTATCAAAGCATACAAGCATTTATCTAAGAATGTGACATAAAGGACGTATTGTACTAACTAAGTTTCAAAGACATAGAGAGAAACAAAATGTACCTGAAAGTGATGCAGCCATTGTAAGAGAAAGATGTGATGGACTTCTAAAGATAACCCCTTTCCTCAAGACTCCCTTCTTCCAAAGCCTTCTCAAGAGAGAGAACAAAAAAGAACCAAATGGATGGAGGAAGAGAGACTCCTTACGTAACTTCCCTATTGAGATGAGGTTCAAATAGGGAAACAAGATAGTGGGTTATCTTTGGGGACCATGACCATTTCTATAACTTCCTTGAGAATTTTCGAATCTACCCATCATAGATTTGGAAATTCTCTCTTAGTCTCTACATAAGTAATCCACATGTAACCAAATAAAATATACACTTATGCCCAAATGAATTTTTGAACTTTATTTGATCACCTTTTAATTTATTGGGACACTTGGCAGTATTATCGATTATATATGTATACATATAAGTCCATCGTTGGAATTAAATTCCAACAATCTCCCACTTGGACTATATGTGTAGATATTATAATCTCATAGTATCCGAATGAGCTCAACCTTTCTGTCACCACTTTTAAGTGTATCCATAAATCCTGTCTACAAGTTGTACCAAGCATATGATCAAAATGACTACGTTACAATCATAGTAACTTAACCTTTAATGGTCACATATGTTAATACAACTTAATAACGATGATAAGAACATGGGTATGTAGCATGGAAATCATATGTAATGTGATCTTAACATATCAATTTCCAACTGGTCCACTGAATTGAGATAATACTTGATGAATAATATAGTGAACATAAAAGAGTTGTTTAACAAAACAATAATCATAATGTCCAAACTGAAAAATACTGAGATAACCAAATAGAACTGTTTACAAGCATTTTCAAAAATTACAAACTCCCACTAAAACTGAATATCCTTAACTGAAACGACACCCATATTCATGGTATGATCATGAAATACTTTGGGTGGCAATCCTTTAGTAAGCGGATCCGCAATCATGGAGTTTGTACCGATATGCTTAATAGATAATTGTCCACTTTGTACTCTTTCTTTAACAACCAGGAATTTGATGTCTATATGCTTAGATTTTGTCGAACTCCTGTTGTTATTGGAATATAAGATTGTTGATTTGTTGTCACAAAATAACTTTAATGGTCTTTCAATACTATCAACTATACGCAGCCCAATGACAAAATTACGCAGCCAAATTCCATGATTGGATGCTTCGTAACAAGCTATGAATTATGTTGCCATAGTGGAAGAGGCTATAAGAGACTGCTTAGCACTCTTCCAAGAAATAGCACCCCCAGCAAGTAGATAGATGTAGCCTGATGTATACTTCATACTATCTTGACATCCAGCAAAATCGAAGTCGCTATAACCAATGATCTCAAGTTGGTTCGACCTCCTATATGTGAGCATATATTCTTTTGTTCTTTGTAGATATCTCAGGACCCTTTTAGCTGCTTTCCAATGAGTCTGTCCTGGATTGCTCAAATATCTGCCCAACATCCCTGTAATATATGCCAAGTCTGGACGAGTACAAACTTGCGCATACATTAGACTTCCAACTGCTGATGCATAAGGAATTCTTTGCATCTCCCTTTTCTCAAAATCATTCTTAGGGCACTGATTTAGACTGAACTTGTCTCCCTTAGCTACAGGGGTATCAGATGGTCTACAATCTTGCATGCCATATCTTTTGAGAACCTTTTCAATATAGCTCTTTTGAGATAAACCAAGGATATGCTGAGAACGATCCCGATATATCTCAATACCCAAAACAAAAGAAGCATCACCAAGATCTTTCATATCAAAATTCTTTGAGAGAAATTTCTTGGTATCCTGTAAAAAGTTCATATCATTGCTAGCAAGCAAGATGTCGTCAACATATAATACTAAGAAAATATGTTTACTCCCACTAAATTTATGGTATATGCATTCATCAGCCAAATTCATCTCAAAACCAAAAGAGATGATCACATGATGAAATTTAAAATACCATTGTCTCGAAGCCTGTTTGAGTCCGTAAATGGATTTCTTGAGTTTGCAAACCATATTCTTTGGATCTCCTGACACAAAGTTTTCTGGTTGCACCATATATATTGTTTCGTCAATGTCACCATTGAGAAATGCTGTCTTTACATCAATCTGATGCAATTCTAAATTAAAGAATGCAACTAATGCCATTATAATCCTGAAAGAGTCTTTCGAAGAAACTGGAGAGAAAGTCTCTTTATAATCAATACCTTCTTTTTGTGTAAATCCTTTTGCAACAAGGCAGGCTTTGTATCTTTCCACATCACCTTTTGAATCCCTCTTGCTTTTAAATATTCATTTGCAACCAATGGGTTTCACACCTTCAGGTAATGGGACAAGTTCCCACACATTGTTATCCTTCATGGATTTAATTTCCTCATTCATGGCATCTATCCTCTTTAGAGAGTTAACATTTTGCATGGCTTGATGAAAGGTGATTGGATAATCTTCCATCACTCCAATGTCTACATCTTGTTCTTGGAGAAATACAATATACTCACCTGATATTGCACTTCTTCTCTCTCTAGTAGATCTTCTTAATGGCAAAGATTGATAAGGTGTTGACGTTTGTTCCTCTATAATTTCATTCTGGGTTGATTCAGTAACATTGTCTTGAATAGTTGTATCATCAGAAATGATAGGAATGTGATCCCTATCAATTCTAACAACACCTGAGGGAATGTCAACATATTCATCTTCAAAGACAAAGTCTTTACCTTTATCTCCCCTCGCAAACTCAACATCCTCAAAAAAACTAGCATTACCAGACTCAAAAATGGACTTAATTGTGGGATCATAAAATTTGTACCCCCTTGATCTCTCATAGTATCCAATAAAGTAACAACTAATTGTTCTTGCATCCAGTTTCTTTTCATTTGGCTTGTAAGGCCTTGCCTCAGCCGGACATCCCCAAACATGAAAATGGTTTAGACTGGGCTTCCTGCACGTCCAAAGTTCATATGGGGTTTTATTAGTTGCCTTAGTTGGAACTCTAATTAGGATATATGCTGCAGTCTTGAGTGCTTCTCCCCAAAGAGACTCTGGCAAGGTAGAATGACAAATCATACTCCTCACCATATCCTTAAGTGTTCTGTTTCGTCTTTCAGCTACACCATTCATGGTCGGTGACCCTGGCATGGTATACTGTGGGACGATACCGCACTCTTCGAGGTATCTTGCAAATGGTCCTGGACGTTGTTCACCTGAACCGTCATATCTACCATAGTATTCACCACCACGTTTAGATCTAACACTTTTAATCCTTTTACCGATCTCAACTTCGGCCTTAAAATTTTTGAACACATCCAAGGATTGAGATTTTTCATGAAGGAGATATATGTAGCCATATCTAGAAAAATCGTCTATGAACATTATAAAATATTGTTGTCCATTCCAAGCAACCGTAGGGAATGGACCACAAATATCTGTATGTATAAGTTCTAAGATGTCTAATGACCTATTGGCTTCAAATCTCCTTTTATTGATTTGTTTTCCTTTTATGCAGTTCACGCATATATCAAAATCTGTGAAATCTAAGGAACTTAGAATTTCAGTTGACACAAGTCTTTCTATCCTTGACCTGGATATGTGCCCTAATCGTTTGTGCCATAATGATGCTGAATCTGTATCTATAGATTTTCTTTTCATACCTCATGTAGTAGAAAGAAAAGATTCACTATAAGAGGCAACCGTATTCAATCAATAAAGACGATCAAATTCAGATAAGAAACCAGAACCAATGAGGATAGAATTTTGAAATATACTAAGTTTTCCATCACCAAAAGAAACAGAATAACCAGCTTTGTCCAAAAGATAAAATGAAATTAAATTTCTACGAAAAGAAGGAGCAACAAAAGTTCCATCTAGATCAAGATAAAAGCCACTCTTCAGCAATAATCTGAATTTTCCTATTGCTTCGACATCTACTGATTCACCATTCCCCACGTAGAGGTACTTTTCAGCTTGACTAGGTTTTCGGTAACTCAGGCAGCCCTGCATGGAGACACTAACATGAGTAGTAGCTCCAGAATCTAGCCACCAAGTATACTATGGTATCGAAGTCAAATTAATTTCTGAACAAACCAAACTATGAAGCGTACCTTTCTTAGCACGCCAAGCGTGATAATTTGTGCACTGCTTCTTCCCGTGTCCTTCAGCTCCACAAAAGAAACAACCCGTAGCAGATGGTTCCTTATTTTGTTGTTTCTTATGAGGTACTGTGACTGCAGCTTCCTTTTCCTTCTTCCTTTTCTTGTCCTTTCCCTTAGAGGTGGATGCAAGATGAGCACTTTCTGTCTTATCTTGCTTTAGCCTTTCCTCTTCCTAAACACAATATTGATGAGCACAGACTCCCACTAATCCGGATCAGGTAAAAATATCACACTCGGGTCGTTGCGATCCGGATCGATAGAAATCTCGGCTCAACAAGAAAATAAGGATCATACCATCAAAACAAGAGAAAAATCAATAGAAATCAATAGTGGCCTTAGCTATTAGATTAGCCTGGTATAGCGACCAGGGTCGGACTCAGGGAGCACGTAATGGCCTCGCAGCCTACGAAGTAGTCAGAAATGAAATAAAATAAAAGAAAGTGATTTTTTTGGTGGATTTTTAATGTTTTTATATTTTTTTGGATTTTAAAACTAATAAAGAAATTAAGAAAATAAATATACAAGCAACTTGGATGAATTATTTAACTATTAAAAAATCACCCAAAAATTCAAACAAAAATGTTTTTATGTTTTTTATAATTTCTTATGTTTTTGGTTAATTTTTGGGGTTTTTCTGATTTTTATAGAATTTTATAAAAATAAAACAAGGAAAGAAAAGAGTGTTGCTGTCCAGTTAGACTTGGAGGGCCAAAATAAAATAGATCAAGGCCCTATCATGGTCTGAAGGTAATTTTCTTGTAAAGTATGAAATGCAAGGAAAATCTAGACACTGGTTTTATTAATTTTTGATTTTTCAATTATCTATTAGAATTTTTATGGGTTTTTAGGGGTTTTGTAATTTTTATAGGTTTTATAAATTTAAAAATGACCAAACTTGGTCAAAAAATCCAACAACACAAAACAAACAATATATAATTTTTTTGTAATTTTTAAAGGTGTTTTAGTATTTTTTGTGATTTTTAAAATTAGGCAGTAAGAAAATTGAGTGTTTTTGAATTTTTAAAAATAATAAAAATGCTCAGAAATGTCTCCAAAAATTAGTGAAAATTTTCACCATGGCAGGAGCCATGTGTCCAATTTTCATCAAATTTGGAGTAGGTTTGATATTTTATTAAAATAAAAATAAAGGCATAGTGCACAGGGACCTAACTGCAAATAAAATAAAGCCATGGTTCCCTTGGATAACACGGTTGGAAAAATGAGGGGCTAAAATGTAAAAAGTCCCTGAGGCCACGCACGATACGCGTGACTCAGGCCTGGAGGGACCTTTTTGTCATTCCAATTAATAAAAATATAAACAGTAACACACGAAAAACACAGGGCAAGTTATGTAAATATCCCACTAAAACACGTGGCGAAGCATGTGGCCACTATAAACAAGGGTATACAAGCAAATAACAGAAACAACAGGGTCCTCGATGCAATATGTCCAAAATAAAAACAACTAATCTTGATATTTACAGGACTAGATATTAACATTAAAGAGATGAGGGCCTAAGGGTAAATTACCCTTTATTTAATGCCGATGGCCGGATGCATGCCACGTGGAGATCTGACGGTGGTGAAGCGGCGCGGATAAGCAAAGGACTCCTCAGCGCTGATTCAACGGCTGGGAACGCGCCAGGTGTCTGATCAACGGTCGAGAGGGGCTGGGCTCCCTTCGCTGGATGGAGGGCTGAGAGGAGACCACGTGGAGATCGAACGGTGGCTGCTGGGCCTCCTCTTAACCCTGATCGGACGGTCCGGGAATGATCTAGAGCTGGAAGGCAATCGGACGGTCGGGGAGGATGCTTGATGAACTGGACGCCGACGAGTTTTGCCGGGCTCGTGTGCGTGTAGGGGAGCTCCTCGGAGGCTGCTGAAGATCGGAGAAGATGCGCCTGGGCCTCCCGCGTCTGACGAGACCCTCCGATGGTGCCGCAGAGCTCTGGAGAGCTCAGGCGACACCGGCGGAGGAGAAGCTGCTGCTCCAAAGAGTCGAGCCCTCAGATGGACTCGCTTGGGCCTGCAAAGCACGGCAACAAGCTCCTGGGTCGAGGGCACAGTGCCTCGACCCGGTTAGCGGTGGTGGAGGTGAACGATGCGGCGGGGCTAACGAGCTCCGGCAGAGCGACGATGATGAAGCTCGATACCCGGTTGTTGTGCGAACTGGGGTGAATGGATGGGCGAAGAAGGTGCGCGGGGGAACGACGAAGGTGGTGGACGATTTCGATGATCGAAACAAGGGTAAAGGTGGTCGGAATTGGAGGTCGTCGGTGACGGAGCGAATTGGGTGAAGAGCAAAATTAGCTAAACAAAAGAAGAAAGAGGGCTACCTACTGGATGAGGTCGACTGGGGAAGAGCTGGGGAAGATCTAGGTCCTAGCCTCGAGGGCCGTCGGTGACCGAGGCTCGGGCACCACCTCTGGGCGGCGCACGGCGACGCGAAGTCGCCGGATCGATGGTCCAGATGCTCCCTCCTCGCTGCAACACAACCGGGCGCAAGCTGTCACTCTCACGGTGGCTATGGAGGTCCTAGGGTGAAGAGAGCTGATCCAAGGATGCGAGAAAATGGAGGCGGAGCTCAGGATAAATACCTCTAGGGGTCCGTCTAAACGGGAGTCGGGCGTGAAGCTCGAAGCGCGGATCCCAAGGCAAACGTCCGGGCGAGGATCTAGGTGGATCAGGGAGTGATTAGGACCCGGATTTAGAAATTTTAGTGGTC
This sequence comes from Ottelia alismoides, assembly GCA_037367405.1. NCBI lineage: Eukaryota > Viridiplantae > Streptophyta > Magnoliopsida > Alismatales > Hydrocharitaceae > Ottelia > Ottelia alismoides. The sequence continues at coordinate 196,685 of JAZKJV010004991.1, forward strand.
GGATCGAGTCTAGAAAATGTCGAGATATCGGGTCGAAACTCAGATCCGGGACTATGTGGTCCAGGGGGGGAGTTGACCGGGGGGTCAACATCCCCCGTGGACCAATGAGAGCTGGCCATGTTGAAATGATTTGAAAATTCATTTAAAAATAGAAAATGGCCGAATTAAAGAAAACTTAAAACATGAAAAATGTTTATTTATTTATAACCTATTTTTTGTGATTTTTTATTATTTTTTTGAAATATAAATTATGTATTTACAATATAGTGCTATATATAGGTATATATACAATATGGATTTTTAATTTTTGATTTTTAGTTAATTATTTTTGTGCATTTTTATTCCCATTTTATATTTTATTTAATTATTGCATAAAATTAGGAATATTTTGATGTTTTTATTTTATTTTTATTATTTATTTGTAAGGGTAAAATAAATAGATATAAACATCTATATACATGGTATATATACAATGTTCTTTTTGGTTTTTTTATTCTTTTTATTTAATTTTTGTTTTTATAGTTTTTTATTTTATTTATTTACATAGTGGGATATGGAATATATACAAGTTTTTATAGAATTTAATTTATTTTTTTATAGGGTAAAATAAATATAGAAGTGGTTTATGTACATGGTGGATATGTACAAGGTGAGTATTTATATTTTCTTTTTAATTTTCTTATTTTTATTTTGATTTTGTATTTACAAATATTTACAAATATATACAAACCTATTTTTATTTTGTTTTATGAGGAAAATGTTTTTATTATATTTACAGGTATATTTACTCACATGAGCTCCCTATCTCTCTCTACTTTGGCTTTTATGCGGTCAGGCCCATGCTGAGCCCTCCCTTGGGATTAGGTTGCTCAATATTTATTCTAAATATTTCCCACTTTTTCTTTTGTTTCTTTATTCTTTTATTTTTGCACAAAAACATGCTAATTACTAGTTTTTACACTATGCATGCTTTTTGGTAATTATTTGTATTTACACATATCTACATGTATTTGCAAAGGTTTTTGTAGCTAAAATATAAGAATAAAGAGTGATGAATGAGTATTCATCAGTCCCCTATACTTAACTTTGCTAGTCCCTTAGCAAATGCTTATTTGAAAAAGAAGTGAAAAAGAAAAAGAAAAAGAAAAAGAGGAGAATGTACATGGATCAAAGTTGATTATTAAACTTGCCTTCATTAAATTGAAATATGGAGCTCGATCGGATCTTTGGATTATTAATGTGTCGGAACCTTATTTGGACTTAAGTTTAAAACTCAACAGCCTCTAAGTTCCACCAATCTATAATCAAGACTCCTCAACAATCCAGATCAGAACAAGTCATCATACACAAACCCTGAAGACTATGAATCTTTCCATGTACTGTGAATGTGAAGTGTAAGCTCTCCAACTCAGAAATGGCAACTTGACAACCCTCCCCAACAAGGTAACTCTATGACCTCAATCTGGCCACTCTTTCCTCGAGGAGTGGGGTATTCCCTTCTAAGTTCAACTTCAACCGACTCAAGAAGAGGGGGAAGAAGAGAATGGACCATGGACAGTGTAGCCATTTATCCTTGGGAGCTCAACCAGTGTAGCCAAGTCTCCCTGCTGCAAGCTACATAAGGTGGGACATAAATCTTAAGCTTTGCTTATTTGCACTATATACATACTCCGGTGGATTATTATTTTCTATCAGACCCACCACTTTTTTTAGAGTTATTCTCTTTTTGCATTTTTTTTCAAGTGCATCTATACAACATATACATGTGCAGCATATATACAAGGAGTTTTTTTTCTTGAGCCAGTAGACTATCCCTCTTTTGAAGCATTATTGCAACCCACAACTCCCATCGTTAGACCTCATGGCAACCAGGCCAAGTTGAGACGCACTTCCTTCACTAAAAGAAGAAGAGAGGTTCCGCCTAGAAGTACTACCCTCATATGCTACCCCAAGTCAAGGAAGACTGCCTCCTCACCACCTCATCCGTAGAGAGCTCGGTGCAAAGTGCTGGTCCAAGTAAAGTCATTGTCTATACGAGTTATGTGTGTGTTGTTAAGTGCTCTACTTAGGCTCATTGAGATGACATGTGATCATAGCCTAGTGGACTCAAAGAATTAAGTCACTATGGACCTGAAAAGCCTTAACCCTAAGCCCTATAAGGTTCCTCTTAGAAATTAGGTGGATTAAGATCTTAATCAAGCTCCATTTCCCCATTTGATTCCAGGCTAGTTTAAATGTCAACTATAATCCAGGAGAAACTATATACATATATACAAAGATGCTATTTACACAATTTTTACAAACATGCAAAATTTTTGAAAAATATTTTGGAAATCATGAATGGATGAATGCTTGAATGCAAGTTTTGCAAAATATTTACACACATTTACACAAGATTTTTGCAAACTTTTGATTTTCAAAACATTTTGGAAAAAATTTGTACTATATACATAATTTTGATATGAAAATATTTACACAAACGTTACACAAAAAGTTTTTGAAACCCTTTTTACGAAAATAATTTGTACACTAGCTATGTATGTGTAAATAAAAGAATGATTATTTACAGGAAAATTTTTTAATTTTTTTATGGATTTTGATTTTTTAGCCATTTTTATTTATTAACACACTCACACAAAGTACGAGTTATGGTTAAAGTATATATGGAATATACACACACCCCCCTATACTTAGCTCGAACGATGTCCTCAGAGTCAAGAGCGATGAAGAAGACATAACTCGTGCTTAGTATAGGGAAGTGAAAAGGAAGGCTATACAAAGACGAATTCATGAATAGAAAATCAAGAGAGTCTCGGATTTTCCCCCTATACTTAGGATCAACTAATCCTAAGTATAGACGGTTGTACACAAAGGGAAAACCGAGTGAAGAATGTACAGGGTCTACCCCCCCATACTTAAGGTAAAATATCCCTAAATATAGGCAGCAAAACAGGGGTAAAAAAGAATCAAAAGAAATACTCAAAGATCCTACATCCCCCCTATACTTAAGGTAAAGTACACCCTAAGTATAGCATAATCAAAGATGACAAACTGGATGTGGGACTAAAGAATAGAATGATATGGACATCTGGATCTATACAGGTCGGAAGAACGGTGATAATCAGGCGTGAGATTCAATAGATGTGAGCCAAGAGACCACATCTCACACAAATGAATCGGGGCAACATCAGCGACCCGCGGCTCATGATCTAGAAATGGCTTGAGATGCTGGTCGTTCACTCGAAAGGTACTCTCAGAAGAAAACTCGGATATGTCAATGCTACCATTGTCGTGTACCTTTATCACCAAGTAAGGTCCCTTCCATTTGCTCTGTAGCTTCCCTAGAAATAGACGAAGCCTAGCATCAAACAACCATACTCTCTGACCAGGCTCAAAATGCTTGTGGCTGATGTGAGAATCCTGCCACTCCTTCACTCTCTCCTTGTACTGTAGGTTGTTTGAGAAGGCAGTATCTCTAAGCTCCTCCAAGGCTGCTAACTCTGCCCTCCTCTGGTCTCCTACACTATCTGGATCAACAAGTATCTCAGTGACTGCCCAAAGTGACCTGTGTCTCAGCTCAACAGGTAAATGATACGACTTGCCATATACGAGGCGAAAGGGAGATGTGCCCAAAGGTGTCTTGAAAGACGTCCTATATGCCCACAAGACCGAGTCCAAAAGCTGTGACCAATCCTTTCGGTCAGGGCGGACGACTTTCTGCAAAATAGTCTTGATCTCCCTGTTCGACACCTCGGCTAGACTATTCGTTTGTGGATGGTAAGGAGTAGCAACTCGATGGTCTATGCCGAACTCGCTAGCAAGGGCCTTCACCTGGTCGTTGATGAAATGAGACCCCCATCAGAAATCAATACTCGAGGTACCCCAAACCGCGTGATGATGTGCTTCCTCAAAAATCTGCAAACTGTCCTGGCATCAACGGTTCGGGCAGGGATAGCCTCAACCCAACGACTCACATAATCAACGACTAGCAGAATGTACTCAAATCCCTGACTCTTAGGGAATGGACCCATGAAATCGATGCCCCATGCGTCAAAAACCTCACAGAAGTGAATGGGCTGCATCGGCATCATATCACGCTGTCCACAAGTGCCCATCCTCTGACAGTCAGTACACCTCTTCACGAACTCATCAGAATCCTTGAAGAGGGTAGGCCACCACAAGCCGGATTGGAGCACTTTCTGTGCCGTTCTCCTCCCAGAGTGATGTCCTCCTGCCTCAAGCTTGTGGCACTAAGTGAGGACGCTATGGTGCTCCTCCTGAGGAATGCACCTACGCCAGACGCTATCCCCTCCTTCGTGGTAAAGGATGGGATCCTCCTAGTTGTAGGACTTGGCCTTCACAAGGAAGGTCTCAAGCCTCTGCATGGGCCAATCTTGTGGAACTTTCTTAGCAACAAGAAAGTTCACAATATCGGCATACCACGAGAGAGAGGCGATAGCAAGGATCGCCTCATCTGGGAAGGTCTCACAAATAGGGTCAATCTGCTCAGAATCCTCAAGGTGCTCTAGTCGGGATAGATGATCCGGCACCACATTCTTGACTCCAGGCTTATCCTTGATCTCAATGTCGAACTCATGGAGTAGAAGGATCCATCTAGTCAATCTGGCCTTGGCATCCTTCTTTGCCATAAGGTATCGGATGGCGGTATGATCAGTAAACAGGGTCACTCTAGATCCAATAATGTATGATTTGAACTTATCTAGGGCGAAGACTACGGCTAGCATCTCCTTCTCTGTGACTGTGTAGTTCCGCTGCGCAAAATCCAATGTGCGGCTAGCGTAGTGGATAGCAAATGGAACTCCATCCCTCCTCTGTCCCAGCACGGCCCCCACGGCAAAATCGGAGGCATCCGTCATGATCTCGAATGGGAGAGACCAATCAGGCGACTGGATAACAGGAGCCTCAACAACACTCTGCTTGAGAGTCTCAAACGATGAAAGACACTTGTCATCGACAAGGAACTCAGTGTCTTTCGTCAGCAGGTCAGTCAACGGCCGGGCAATCCGACTGAAATCGTGAATGAATCGTCGGTAGAAACCGATGTGCCCCAGGAATGATCGTAACTGCCGCAAATTGGACGGTGGTGCGAGTTTTCTAATGACATCTACCTTGGCCGGATCAACCTCCATGCCCCTGTCGGAGATGATGTGGCCAAGCACCGTCCCTTGAGTCACCATGAAGTGACTCTTCTCCCAAGATAACACCAAGTGAACCTCTATACATTGCTGAAGTACTCGGTCTAGGCAGTCAAGACAGGAGTCGAATTCGTCACCGTAAACCGAGAAATCATCCATGAAGACCTCCAAGCACTCCCCTACCATGTTCGAAAAGATCGACAGCATGCATCTCTGAAAGGTCGCAGGGGCATTGCATAGCCCAAATGGCATGCGTCGGAAGGCGTATGTGCCGAAGGGACATGTAAAGGTGGTCTTGTCCTGGTTCTCGGGAGCGATGGCCACCTGGTTGTAGCCCGAGTACCCATCCAGAAAACAATAGTGGCTCTTTGATGAATACTCACTCATCACTCTTTATTCTTATATTTTAGCTACAAAAACCTTTGCAAATGCAAGTAGATAGGTGTAAACATAAAATAATTACCAAAAGCACGCATTGTGTAAAAACCTATAATTAGCATGTTTTTGTGCAAAAATAAAAGAATAAAGATCAAAAAGAAAAAAAAGGGAAATATTTAGAATAAATATTGAGCAACCTAACCCAAGGGAGGGCTCAGCATGGGCCTGACCGCATAAAAGCCAAAGTAGAGGGAGATAGGGGCTCATGTGTGTAAATACATTTGTAAATAAAATAAAAATATTTTCCTCCCAAAAATAGATTAAAATAGGCTTATAAATATTTGTATATATTTATAAATATAAAAATAAGATAAAAATAGAAAAATTAAAAAGAAAACAAAAGCATCACTCATATACATATTCATCATGTATAGTCCACTCTCTTATTTATTTTGCCCTATAAATAAATAAAATTAATTTCCAAAAATTTTGTAAATATTCTATATTATATGATGTAAATAAATAAAATAAAAACAATTAAAACAAAAACAAAATAAAAATAACAAAATTAAAAATCAAAAATACTATTGTAAATATACCATGTATATATATGTACATATCTATTTATTTCACCTATGTATAAAAATAATAAAAATAAAATAAAAAAACTTTTTATTCATTATTTTATGATATAAATAAATAAAATATAAAATGGGAATAAAATTGTATAAAAATAACACATTAAAAATCAAAATTAAAATCCCTATATTGTATATATACCCATGTATAGTACTATATTGTAAATACATTATTTTTTTTGAAAAATTCAATAAAAATCACTAAAAAATAGAAAAAAATTAAAACAAAAATATTTCATGTTTTTACTTTTTAATAAATCGGCCATTTACTATTTATTAATGATTTTACAAATCTTTTCCAAATGGCCTCCTCCCATTGGTCCAGGGGTTTGTTGACCGCCCGGTCAACTCCCCCCCAGGACCACCTCTCACGGGTCCTTGGCGCCCGACCTGGTTTCTCGGACCTTTCCCATCCAAACCCGATCATCCATCACCTAAACCCCGGGTCCGTGTCAATCCCAGCACATCCGACACCCTCGCCGAGCCCCCGCCTCGGGATCCGCGCATCCCATTGCCCTACCCGACCTCATCTTCCCGGACCCTCCACCGTATATAGCTTGAGCTCCGCCACCCTAATTCTCATCTTTGGCTCATTCGCTCCACCCCCAGTGACCTCCAGTGCTCGAGTGAGAGTGACAGCTCGCTCCAGGTGCTGTCGCAGCGAGGAGAGGGGCAGGGAACCACTGATCCGGCGAGTCATCACCGCCGTGCTCCGCCCAGAGCAGGAGCTCGAGCCTCGGAGGTCGACGCTCCTCGAGGCAAGGACCGAGAGCTGCGCAAGCTCGTCCACAGTCGATTCCTCCACCTAGGTAGACCCATTTCCCTTTCTTTTTCGCTAATTTCATATTACCCCCAATTCGCTCCGCCGTCGTTCTTCGCTGATTCCGACCATCCCACTATTCCGTTCGACCATCGGAATCTACCATCGCCTCCGCCTTCCTCCCGCGCACATTCCTCGCACTTCCATTCAACCCAGCTCGCACAGGAGCTGGGGCTCGAGCTCCTCCGTCCACACCCTCGCCGGAGCTCGCTCGCACCGACTCCCCGACCACCTTCACCACGTCTAACGGGGTCGAGGCAGTTTGCCCTCGACCCGCGAGCTTTCTGGTGAGTTTTGCAGGTTCATCAAGCCCATCTGAGGGCTTGGACCATTGGGTCCAGTAGCTCCGCCTCCGCTGACCTCGCCGGAGCTCTCCAGGGCTCACCTGGGTCATCGGAGGCCACCACTCGACGCGGAAGCCCTCCACGCACTTTCTCCGATCTTCAGCGAGCTTCCAGGAGGACACCAGTGCTGCCACGAGCCCGGAGAAGTTTGCCGGTGCCCAGTTCATCCAGTATCCTCCTCCGCCGTCCGATCGTCCTCGAGCTCCAGACTTGATCGTGCCCGTCCATTTGAGGAGTGTCCCTGACCGCCAGATCCTTCGGGGGTCGATCTCCACAGTTGATCCAGCGAGGCTTAGCCGTGACGCATCATCACCATCAGATCCAGCACGTGGCAGAGTCCGGACCGTCCGATCAGCGTCGAAGCTTCCTTCGTCGGGCGCCACCCGCATCCTAGTCGTCCATTCACCACGTGGCGCCCATCCAGCCGTCTCCATA
>JAZKJV010004992.1:0-144238 GCA_037367405.1 Ottelia alismoides
TGAGGATCCGTCTACCACCCTCCCCGGAGCTTCACCACCCCATACAATCCTTTGCTGCCAAGATTCAACCTTGGGTCGAGCCTCTTTGCCTCAAGCCTCTCTTTCATTTTGTGCAGGACTTGGACCTTAACAAAACATCTGGAGACCACCAGAAGCTCGACACATAGCTCCATGTAAACAAAGCTCCAATCCTCCTCTGATGGGTCTCGAACTAATCTAATGCATCTACAAACGTGGGAGGCGTCCAAGAAGCCAGAGCGACCGTTGATGAAGCATTCGATGGCCAGAGACGTGTAGAAATCGAAGATCGAAGCTCACCTAGGAGTTATTTTGGGGTGTTCTTACATGCACTCCGAGGATCGTTGGATTAAGAAGAGTAGCCCAGATCTAGTCTTGGTCATCCCCCGAGAGGCGAATTGAAGTCCCCATCTGCCGTCGATAGAGACACGTGGACGCAACCAGGCCCTCATATCATGCCTTGAAGGGGTAAATTAATAAGCGAACCCTCGCTTTTTTTGATCGCAAGATAAGGCGATAGCCGTATCGAGCTAGAAGAATCAATCTCATCTATTTTTTATAGTGAACAACCGGTTCCAATTCTATTAAAACATGAAATGAGTCCCTATTATATATATCGATATATATATTTGCAAGCAGAATCAGATCCTGGATCGTCGGGCAGGGCAGGTGCGAGCACAACATCCCCTCCCTTTTTGATTATGGTTCGTTGCATCAGCTCTCGCCTTAGGGCGAGCAGTTGAGGTCAAATACCCCCTTCGACCCTCACTCTCGTGCTCCCCCCCGGGGACCACTCGGCTCGGTACCCTACAGGCTCCACTCACGCTCCACCTCACTACCAGTACCCTCCTTCTTATTCATAAACACAATCTCAGCAGAGAAGGCAACCTGCCCAACCTGATGTGTAAAGCAACCTATAGTGCGCTATAGTATTGTGTTTTTTCCCCTCAGGTCTAGAAAAGCTTGAATATGGGTTCTTGAATTATTTAGACTATATAAAAGGGGTGAAAGAGGAGGTGCATATCTCGTGGGGTACGTCCAGGACAAGCACGAGTCATGGAGAGCAGAAGTGCAAGCCTCAGGGCAAATGCACAAGCCAGAGCAAGGAGACACAAGTCCACCCAATCGCGGGTACAGGAGGACAGTGCAGAGGTGCAAAGACTCTGAGACCATCTCTATCCTACTCTAATATTACATTTGGTCATGTAAATATTAAGTACTTTAAATAGTTCTATAAATATTGCAAAGGACCCCTGGTATTTGTTGCATATTACATCATGGTCTGCACTAGGTCACCTCATGTAGCCCTCCATCTGAGGTAGGTGAAAATTAGAAGGAAGCCCTTTTATCTTCTTGTATTTGTTTTTTAGTATATTAATTTGTAATATTAGTGTAATAGTTTTAGGGAAATTGCACATTGAACCCTCCTATTTATTTTTAATTACAAAAATACCCATGCTAGGGTTGTAACTATGTATTTGATTTCTATTTGTATTAAATATCTCCAATCCCTCGTTAATTTGGGAAAATGTTGTAGATGATTTATATGATGCATGTTTATGCCATTATTTTTATTTAGCATTTTACTGCATTTTTTCATTTATTAAAAATCGTTTAGGAGCTATATTTTTCTTGTCTAGTTATAAAAAACAAAAAAAATATAAAACCTCTCTAAAAAATTCCAAAAAATGAAATATATTATATACTGTAGCTTTATATTAAAAATAAAAAAAGTACAAAAGAAAAATACTAAAGATTGAAAACCCTAAAAACACTATAAAAATAAGCAAAAATTCTATAAAATCCAAAAAAATCTTTTCATTATTTTTATTTATATAATATATTTTAAAATTAGTTTTGGAAAATTTTGGCCTATTATCTAAGTTTAAAACCTAAAATAATTTGACCTATTATTATATTCCATGTTGGATACATTAAATACCTTATAATACCTAAAAGTTATCCAAAAATAATAGGAAAAATCATGAAAACAAAGAAAAAGTTAAAAAAACATAAAAACATTTATTTTGTAAATTTTGACTATTTATAACTATTTTTTAAATTATAGAATCTATATATACCATATATACTACGTATTAGTTATATACATATTATTAGTGGTAGTAGTATGAATTATAATTATTTAATATATATTTTGAAATCCTTACGAAAAAAGGAATGTTCTTAAATATTTCCCATATTCTTGTATATTTATTATATATCTCATATACATATAGTATTTATAATGTACATATTACTATATATAAAAACATATATATATAATACACACATATTATATCTTTAAAAGTAAAATGAAACTAAAATTTGAAAAAAAATAAAAAAATGTTTAAAATTCAAAAAATATAAAATAAAAATATGGAAACCATTAAAATATAATTATACTTAAAATCCACAAAAAAAATCAAAAATCCAAAAGTACAAAAATAATTATTTTTTATTTTCAATAGTAGACAATAATTACCCTATACGTGGTTTGCTCTCAATGGTTCGGCTCCTACACTTGCTCTCGATACACATCATTATGTAAGGTATAATAAATTTCACCTCGTATTCTTTTGATATTTTATCTATATTGTGGGTTGATTGTTTGATTGATTATTCATGAGCTGAGTGCCGAGAGAGGACGATACAACGATTGACGGATTCAACCTGTTCGATATTGTAGGCCCCTCCAAAACCAGACGTTAGGCTCCTTTGAATAGTCAGTTCAAAAAAATAGCGATGCTGTCGTGGAGAAATGTAGGATATGATTGTACATATTCATATGCATAATTAGTCCTATTTTATTTCCTTGTTATAGGTAATTGTTTATATGTTTATAACCTACTTCTTTATTGAATTCTTTATGAGGCACCACATGGAAAAGGTGACCTTCTTAGGGAGGCCGGTGCACCCGAGCTACGAGTAGATTAACTCCTTCTTCACAAGATGATTGGAGAGAGCGAAGCAGAGAAATAAAGAGAGAGAGAGAGAGACAGAGAGAAAGCAACCTAACATAGTTTTTGTTTCTATTTGTGAGAGTGGCATTTTATTTTACATTATTAATTTGTAATAATACATGTACTTTGGACATTTGGATACTTGAACTCTCGCAGTTCTATTTTACCAAATGTCTGCTCACTTAGGGGCCCACTCATTTTTTCTCATATTTTTCTCACATTCTACCTTTTATTCTCCCAATTTTCAACTTGTTTTTTTGTTTTCCATATTTTGAATTTTCCACCTTTATTTTTTTATTTTGTGAATGAACCTTAGATTTTAGAAGTTGCTTGATTGATTGATCTAGGTCCAAACATCCAATATCTGCATGTACCTATAATTTCATGTTTGGACTTAGATCAACATAATATGGTTCTTTCACGTTAATATAAATTCTTACTTAGGATGATTTCATCTGTTTGCATTTGCTTGTAGTATAATTTAAAATTTTTCTTGCTTCCCGCATGGAGAGTGCTGGGAAGTACTATAAATCTTCTTACTGAGCATGCATCATTTGATAAAAAGGTAAGATTTCCAACATAGTATCACTTGCATTTTCATCTTCTCTTCCAATTTGTATCACTTAGGATTTAAAGAAAATACAAAAAAATAACTAGATGAATTAGTCTGAAAAATACTCAAAAGAGTGAAAAACCAAAAATAAAACTAGGGGTTTGTTTAATAAACTTAGACCAAAATTAAAATTTGCAATGGACATCATTGTTTGAGTTATAAATCCCCCATTGTTTTCGGGTACCATTCATACTGAGTGAGGCATGATCCTAGGAAATAGAGCTAAAAACCTATCCTATGTACTGCCTTGTTATTAACTGGATTCACGAAGTATTGGTGCTTTCTATCATACGTAGGTGAGTAGGGTTTCATCTGCTTACAGCCTTAGGTTGAAGTATTGAGCTTAGGCCATGCCCTCACGGGTGTGTATGTCTCATCATTCCACATCCAAGTACCCTGCTAGGGGGAAGTATTGATTTTGTCTATTGGATCCAGACCTAGTAACAAGGATTTTCTTGAAAACTGCAGGCTACTGGGTGCAAAGGAAGTAGGAAGTACATAATACTTTGCTGCCTGTATTCACTTTCCTATAAAGCTAGTCCACTCAGGACTTGTTAAAAGATTGCTTGAAAACAAAATAAAATCAAAAAGATAAAATAGTCGAGCTCTTACTGGCTTTATGTTGTGTAAATTGGTGAACCCGTTTTGCTTTGATGTTTGTTTGGATTTACATTTAGGTCAAAGATCTAGTCCCGCGCACTTGGGATCTTTTTCATCCTTTTCATTTTTACCCTGCTTATTTTGAAAATTCTACTATTCTCATCTTCATTTCATCTATTGTTTATGACCATATTCCATTCCTCATATATTTCACTTCTACCCAAGATGTCGACCAATGGATGGTTTCATCGGGACCCCCCTTATACCTACATTGATTCCATGAACTCAACATCTTCAATAATTTGAGGTCATTCTCGAGAACTCAATTCAAACTTTGTAAATTGATCACCAGACTCCTCGACTTCATCTCATTCCTTAAGAAACTAGGATTACTCTTGTCCCGATATTTACCCTATGCATGGAGCGATTTTAGCTCATATTAAATGTTCCATTCACCACATATCTGGAATTGACCCTAATTCCATAGCCATCTCTTCATCTACTGTTGAAGATTTTCAATTTGAAGGGATGCATCTTTCTACGCAGAACCAAACCTAGACCTCGTGGAGATCAATTCCTCTAATTCCGATTCAGAGATGGATCCTCAAGGTAACGAGAAGGGACCATAGAAATCGAATCATAGTCAGCTAGATCAGAATACAATTAATGCTCAATTGCTACCTTCCATTTAGTCGATTCAGTAATAGTTCACTGATCATGCTCTTGCCCAATTTACCGTCCAAGATATGTTGAATGACATGAGGAGAGAGAGAGAGAAGAGGATGAGGAAGAAATGACGAACAAGGAGATGGACACCATGGAGGACCAACAAATGATGCGATTAGAGAGGCTCCCGAGCCGACTCTAAAAGAAACATACAATCCTCGCTTTGGCTAGATGACTAAATGGATACATATCCATGCAGCCCATGGACACTTTGAGTTGAAGCCTCAATTATTGGTTGTACTTTCCTCCTTCAATGAGAACACCAATGAAGAGTCCTATATCCATCTCCAACAATTTTCTCGCATCTGCCACACCATTCACTACCCTAATATCTCGTTAGGTGTAGTCAAGATGACGTGTTTCATTTCAGCCTTCAAGACAAGGCTTATATTGGATCAATCATTTGGGGAAGATCGTGACGACGTGGGAGGATTAAAGTCTGCATTCCTCCACAAGTTGTATCCATTGGTTCGTATCTAAAACAAATACAGTCATTGATTAGAAACATATCCTATGGACGCACGAGTCCATCCATGAATCTTGGGAGAGATTTATAGATTTGTAAGAGAAATACCCCCATCATGACATTCCTCAGACCAGCTTGGTCTGGCACTTCTTTGTGGGACTCACTCAAGAAAGTTAGAGGCTTGTTAACACCGTGCGTGGTGGATCTCATTTCAACAAGGATGATGTTTTACGAAAAATATTCAAAGAAATGACCGAAGTAGAGACCTCTTTATCATCATACCAATCATATCAGCATCAACTCTAGATCCACCAAAAGCTTGTCAATATGGCGACATCATATGAACAGGACAGGGATGAGAGCTCCAACCTTGACATAATTAGGAGCCACATGTCCAATGTTCATATTATCGAGAAGCAATCACGGGAGCAGTCGGAGCTACTGGTCAATACCATTAATGTCGTGCAGTCTACGAGCTCATCTATTGCAACTCTCGCTGAGCCGAAGGAGCAATCATCACCACACCAGCCTCATGCGAGTTCAAGCCAGTCCCAGTTCTAGCACAAATACTACGTGCAAGTACCTGACCAATCATCACAATCACACCAGCAGTAACTTGTAGTCTACTCGCCTGAGCCCCAACTTCCCTCATATGTTAATCCATTCTTCTCACCACTGCCCCAAATTTAGGAGGTGAATGACATCCAGAATAATGATGTGCAATTAGCCTTTCCAGGAGGACAACAGTAGAACCAATCTTTGGCTATTCGACCGTATCTCCTACCCTCAAGTGGGAGGTTTATCCAAAACCACCCGCCTTTACAAAACCAGTTTCCACCTTATCAAAACACATGGAGACATAATCAGAACTATCAAAAACCATCGTACTACCAATATTAGTCACATCATAATTACACAGTTGCTCAGCATGGGCAATACCTCCCTTCTCCTCAATTTCATCAGTAGCAACTCCCTCCTCACTACAACTCTCAATTTTTCCATCAACAGCCTCTGCAGCATCACTCCCAGCATGATCAACATGATGAGTCACCCGAGGCAACTACTGTTAACCCCACTCTTGACTGCTTAGACCAACTTGTCAAAGGACTAACATAGATGAATCAGAAGCTTGATGACCTCACCGCTTCAAAAACTCCCCAGCGCAGATCTAGGACAAACCCAATAATTTCAAGCACAAAGAGCAGGTATCTGTGATATCTCAACTGGATCTGAAGAGTCAGGTATTTTAGATTTTTCTATTGTCTCATGTAGTGACTCTCAGGAGCGAGCGGACATTGCAGTCGTCTGTCGCAATGAAATGGAAGAATAAAGCATCTTCGGGTTAGTCATCGTCTGCACCAGCCAGTCCAACAATAGAGCCAGGAGAAGAAGAAGATGATGGAGGAGCAACATCAGTCGTCCACCACTACCATCAAGAGAAAATGAACAAAAAATCAGAAAAAACAAAAATTCCCAAAAAGAAAAGAAAAGCCGAAGCCAAGTCACACTAGCCTTGGAGGAGCCAACACCAGCAACACTTCCAGTACAACCTGATGAAGATGAATCTCATGTGATACATTTTTTTCCTATTTTGTATGGCGGCTTACCTTCTAGCCAGTCATCTATACAAAATTATGTAATTAAGAACAATGCATTTTCTCTTGTGAATATTCATTTTCCAGATGTAATGAAAAAATACCAAAAAAATTAGAAATTTTAAAATGCATTGTTTGACCTTGGTGAGGTTGAAATTATTGAAAATATTGTGTTAAAATGTCATTGATGAAGGCCATGGAATACATGCCTGCTGTGAAGAAAGGTTTAAAACATACATGTATCTCGAAGCACCAGCCCTGAAAGAACATATGCATATGAGGAGAAAAGCACATCCTGACCATGGGCACAATGAATGCTATCAATGATCTACCACAAAAGAAGAAGGACAAAGGAGCACCTTTAATCAGATGTCAAATTGTTTATTAGACTTTCGAGTGAACTCGGCTTATAGCGACTCTTCTATAAACCTTATGCCCTCCTCATTACTTCAAGCATTTTGGCTTGGATCGCTTAAACCCACACAAATGATCCTGCAATTTGAGGATTGGTCCATCAAGAAGCCTAAAGGTTTATTAGAATACATTATCTTGATTGTGCAGGACATGCACTTTCCTGTGGACTTTGTTGTCCTAGACATGGATTCTCCTACACTGCTACTCTAAACTCCCATCATTCTTGGTCGGGCATTCCTTCAAACAATCGAAGCAATCGTCGAATATGGGTATGGAAAGATCCTGTTTCGCTTCTACACTGACAAGGTCATCATGGACATGATCGTCGAGCCGAAAGCTGTATTTTATGAAGGAAAGCCTGAATCAACAAAAGGATGTGATATTGTGAACATCAACGAGTGGTAATTGTCCTTAAATGATATTTTAACACAAGAAATCCTATCTTCAGTCACAATCAATACTTGCTTACTTGTCAACATGGAAACAAAACGAAATCAGAATCACCTATTAGCTTGTTTGAGGAAGATTCATGACAAACCTAACATGAGGATCTCATTGCAGATATGTTTGGTAAATCTTTATCAAAGCTAATAGTCACAGAGATGGATAACACCTCACTAATTGCAGCAAATCATTCATCCACTGCACAATATCCGAAGTGTCCATGTAGTAGACTCCACAATAACCTGAACTGAAACAACTTCTGACAGGTATGAAGTATGTTTTCCTTGCGGGTGAGGAACACATGTATCTGACCATCATCAGCAACAACCTGTCCCCGAATTAAGAATCTTGACTTCTCAAGGTTCTAGATAATAATCGTAAAGCACTTGGTTGTAAGGCCTCAGATTTCCATAGGATAAATCCAGCCTTGTATTTACACCACATCTCTCTTGAAGACAACTGCAAACAATCCCAAGAGTTCTAAAAAAGATTGAACCCTAATATATTGGGATGTGGTTATGAAGGAAATTATGAAATGGTGTGAATCATACTTTATTTATACCATTTCCAAATCAAAATGGGTGAGCCCCTGCATGTTTTTCCAAGGAAATTAGGGCTCACAGTGGTTAAGAATGACCAAGGAGAGGAGATTCCTACTAGGCACCATATCATGGTAGGTGTGTATTGATTACTGCCATCTAAATTTAGCAACGAAGGACCATTTCACACTACCATTCATCGATCAGGTGCTTGAGAGTTTAGTTGGGAACGAATTCTTCTGCTTTTTAGATGGATACTCTGGGTACAACTAGGTGGTTAATGCCCCTGAAGATCAAGAGAAGACAAATTCACCAGTCCATTCGGTACTTATGCTTTCCAAAGAATGCCCTTTGGATTATGCAATACCCCTACCACATCTCAAAGGTGCATGCTTGCAGTCTTCGTTGACATGGTCATGAGTTTTCTCGAAGTTTTCATGGATGATTTCTCAGTCAATGGTGACAATTTTGATTCATGTCTCATGCACCTAGACAGAGTACTGCAGAAATTCATTGAAGTCAATCTAGTGTTATTATGGGAAAAGAGTCACTTCATGGTCACCGAAGGTATTGTGCCGGGCCACGTCATTTCCATGCGAGGCATGGAAATCGACCCGATGAAGGTGGATGTTATTGCCAAACTTGACCCACCTTAGAATGTCAAACAAAAGAGGTCATTACTTGGGCATGTGGAATTTTTACTAAAGATTCATGAAGAACTATAGCAACTTGCCCGACCTCTTATAGAGCTTCTATGTAAGGAGACTGAATTCATTTTTTATTAGCATGTTCTCCAATCTTTTCACTAGTTGAAAGATCTTGTCACTCAGGCTCCCGTCCTTAAGCCACCCGAATGGTCTCTCCCATTCGAGATCATGACGGGCGCATCATACTATGTAGTTTGGATTGTACTAGGATAAAGAAGAGACATGCTATTCACTATGCCAACAAATGATTGATGAAGCATAGAGAAATTACACAGTTACAGAGAAAGAGTTGCTTGCAGTAGTATTTACTTTAGAGAACTTCATATCCTGTTTTCTCAGAACAAAAGTTATTGTTTTCACTGACCACTCTACTATCAGGTACCTACAGGAGAAGAAGGATGACAAATCATGCTTGCTCAAACGGATCCTTCTCCTCCGAGATTTCGACTTGGAAATCAGATACAAGCCACGAGTTTAGAATGTGGTAACAGATTATATCTCCAGGATAGAATGCCAAGATACCCAAATGACTAGTACTCTGATAACATATCCTTCTTTGATGAATCCATTCTCAAAATTAGGTCTCTCCCTTGGTATGTCAATATTGTGAACTACCTTATATCTGGGGTAGTTTTACAAGATTGGATGAGAATAAAGAAGTACAGGATCATGCTTGATATTCACTTCTACTAATGGGAGGATCCATGCCCGTTCAGGGAAGGAACAAATTGCATTTGGCATCAGTGTATTCTTCAGGAGAAGTACACAAGTATCCTCGAGCACTGCCATAAGCTCGAATCGGGTGGACACAATTATGGAAGAAGAATGGTAGCAAAGATACTGAATGTGGCCACTGGTGGCCCACACTATTTGAGGATGCCAATGAGTCTGATTGTCAAAAATGGGGAAAACCCTTGTTGTTAAAGATTCAATGCCCTTTAAATTCATCCATATATTTGATGTGTTTAATGCATAGGGCATTGATTTCGTGGATCAGTTTCCTAACAGTCAAGGTTACAAATACATCCTGCTTTCCATAGACTATGTGAGTCGTTGGATTGAAGATATCCCTGCTCGAGCCACAAACAACTGCACAATGTGCTAATTTTTGAAAGATAATATCATTTCACAGTTCAGGATACTGAAGATTCTTATTTCAGATGGGGATAGTCTCTTCATCAATAAAGAGGTTAAGACACTATTGAAGGAGTACATCATCGATCATCATGTCGCTTCTCCGTGTCATCCTCAAACTAATGGCTTGTAATAATTATCAAGAAGAGAAATGAAGAAAATCTTACAGAAACTTGTGAGGCCAGATCAAGAAAAGAACTAGTCACAACTCTTGGCTTCAGGTCTTCGAGCATACAAAATGACCTACACGTCTCCCTTGGGCTTGTCGCCCTACCATCTTGTTTATAGAAAGCCATGTCATCTGACCGCAAAACTCATTCACAAATCCCTTTGGATAGTAAATATATGTAACCTTGACTCACAAAAAGGTGGTCAGAATATGAAATTAGATCTGAACAAGCTCTTGGAATTCAAATACTATGCATATGATAACAAATTAATGTACATGGAGAAGATAAAATGCTGGCATGACTGACACATCAGACAAAAAACCTTCGAATCTGGACAGAAAGTATGGTTGTTTGACCCAAAGTTGAAATTTGTACAGGGAAATTGAAGAGTAAATGGACATGGCCTTGCATTGTGAAGATTGTGCATGACAATGGAAGCATACTCATATCAAAACAGTCACTTGGCGCATAACCTTTCATCATCAACAATTAGTTGCTGAAGCCATGCTTGGAGCACGGCATATTCCTGGCTGTTGTTGATTCCATTCAAGTGGCGTTTAATGAGGATATCTCTCCAGCAACAGTCGAGCCATACAATGCAGATAAAAATATTTTTGATTGATTTTCTTCTTTTCATTTCAATTTTCTAATTTGTTCACTTTTTCGCATCACACTCATCCTATTCATCTATTATATACTTAGGATATGCCTCATCCTAATTATCGGGGGGGGGGGGGGTGTGTTCGAGTAATTCATTATTATTTTTCTCGCCTGTCTCTCGATTTTTGCTATTATGTCTATACTTGGGGATATTTTACCTTAAATATAGGGGGGGACATGCCGAGCCAATTAATTTTTTACATTCTGATCCTCAATCATCTTTATTTTGCATACAATCAGTTATACTTAGGATTAGTTGATCCTAACTATGACCGACTTCTTATTCTTTATTTATTCGTGGTAGTACAAACTTTCCTATACTCAACACGAGTTATGTCTTCCTTTTTCTCTTTGATCACAATAAGGAATCACTCAAGCTAAGTATGGGGGGGCGTATATACGTTGTATATACTCTATCGATAACTCGTACTTCTGTATTTTTGAATAATATGACTAAAATACTATATGGGTTGGAATATACAATTAATCAAATGTAAATAATACACTCAAATTATGTATAAAAATTTTAAAAATTTCCTTGGAAATATGATTAATAATTTGGTTCAAAAATATTTTGCAAAATGATTTGGAAAATGATTGTACAAAATCTTGAAAAATCTTTTGAAAATCGTTTGGAAAACTTTTTGTGAAATGTTTTCAAACCCTTGTAAAAATCTTTTGTACATCTTTGTAAAATTTGTTTGAATACAGTTTTTGAAAATTCATTTGCAAAAGATTTATAAAATGGTTGCAAAACTATTTTTAACAAAAATCTGTACATACTATTTGAAAATATTTGCAAAATAGTTTCCAAATCTTGTAAAATGTTTTAAAAGAGTCTGTTAAATTATTTGCATGATAAAGTTTTCAAAATGTTTGTAAAAAATTTCAAATTATTTTGAGAACCTTGTACATAATTATGACGAATAGTAACCCTAATAAAATGGTGTACATACATAATCACTGTATAAAAAACTGTAAATAACAACTAACTCCTATGAACTCTTATTGTAAATTCTACGACCAACGTCTTGAAAATAAAACACACTCCCATGTAAATATCTATACATACTTATTTCACTAACCTTTATTCAAAAAACCTTAAAAATTGCAATTTTTCAAAACCTTATAAAAATTTGCAAAATCTTTTCCAAAAATCCACAAAATGTTCAATATCAGAAAATCAGCTTCACAAGAAAGATTTCTCCTGCATTGTACATAACATTTGCATTTTCAAAATGATTAAGATAATTGAACAAGTCTAAATAAAGTCTGAAGATTGGAGCTTGGTCTACATTAATCCACTTAATTTCATAGGAACCTATTAAGAACTGGAATCGATATGCTTTAGGTCACCGTGACTTAATTCTTTAGGTTCCATGAGACTATGTTCATGAGTCGATTCGCTATATCTAACGAGAACCCTTCATGTCATCTGTACGACCCTTGAAATAGTGGCTTGACTAGAAACCTCAAACTTAACACTTAGCTTAACCCAGGTGGATTGTTGATAGATCTTGGAGTCTAAGTCGGGACAATACTAGCCCGCTTTGTCAAGGGTGGCTCAGGAACCATTCTTGGGGACTACCAAAACTGGTACTTCAACCCACTTCTTCTGGTAGCATGGACATCTAACAACTAGATATTATTCTTCACAACTTCTTCCAAAACTCCAAAACATGGGTGCACCAAAAGATTCTATATATGTCGGAGGAAAACAAGAATGCAAATCAGTGTAAGTGAAGAAAATATCCAAAAAGAATCCTACATCAAAAATCCCACAAAAATATTGAGCTTCCGAAAAAAAAAGTCTGCTTCTTGGTGTGGACTCGATTACACATACCGAGCTTCACAAATGAGATTACACTGGACCATTTCCACTTCTTTTCCCATTCTTCTAAGTTTTCCCCCTTCTCGATTGTGAACTAGCAAGCATCTGAACTTAGAAGGACATATCCATCTCCTGGAGGATAAGTTGTTAGAGGAGGAGACTCCTGGATAGTTCTACTATTTGTTTGGGAAGAGCTGACCCAATTCACACGCATGGTATTTGTCATTTCAGGGTTGCAAGAGTATGCGACTAAACGGATGGTTCTGACCTGTTATGAATTGGACTAGATAGAGGATTATAGAACCTAAAGGTTGTTGTGTAGAACTTCCTAACCTTAATACGGTTCCAAACAAACAAAGAATCCAAAGGTCTTAATTGAGCTCAAAACATTGATTTTATAAAGACAAGTTTACAAGTCAAAAGTTATTCCGATGTTCTTTCTTTTTCTTTTCTTTATATTCTTTCTATGTTTTTATTGCCATAAGTGTTTGCTAGGGACTAATAAAGGTAAGTATATGGGGTGATGAATCTCCATTTCATCACCTTTATTCTTTCATTTTGACCTTAAATTCCTACCTAAATATATGTATATAACATTAATTTGTACAAATAACACTCAATAATTGACTACATATACTGTATAAATTCATGCATTTAATTCCAAAATAAAAGAATAAAGGTAAAGAAAAGAAAAGGGATGAAATGCTAAAGACGCAGAGTGACCATAGACCCCGAGATCTAGTTATTATTGTTACTTAGTTGACAAGGAATAAAGTATGGGGAGTTAGGGCATATTGATTGTACAGAAAACACCACCAAAACCCTAATTTTTATTCATAAATAAATCCTTTTAGGCACCTATTTTATTTTATTTATTACTTATATCTAAAACAAGGAAACACCCAATATGAAAGTTGTACATAAAAATAACAATAAAAATACAAAATTAATTTCACTAAAAAAATAATGCACAATGTGCTTGGGACACTCGGAAAAAAGCTGCAAAGAAAACTTCACAAACCTCTATCTCCTTCTTATAACCTCAAAATTAACCAAACTCACCTTTATTTCTATAAAATTAAATTATCTATTTAATGGAGGTAGTTTCATTTAATTTGAAGTTAAGATGCAAAAGTTGACTTTCGGATCCCTATTGTATTATATAACTTTATATAATATTCAATATATCCACACTTTATATTTTACATTTCTTATATTTTTATATATTTGTAAATATGATATAAAACAAATTTTCATAATAAATCTAGAATAAAATCATTAAAAATTTATTAAAATAAAGGGATTTTTACACTCATAACCCTGAGTAATTTTGCAATTACAATCATAACCATGCATATTCGTGAATTACATGAGAAGCGCCGAGTAATGCCTAACTCTTACATAACATAACCCTGTGTTATGTTCCATTTGAGATGCCCATTTTATTTGGCGGTATCCATTATAAAAAGACAAAGTTACCCGTAATGCTCATTCTTATTTGCAAATCATGTCATCCCATTCTCTCTCCACAGCCGTGCCCCCACTTGTGCATCACCAGCAGCCTCCTGCACCGTGCACCACCTGCAGTTCCAGCAGCCTTGCACGCCTACATCTCACCTTCCCTTCAGTCATGCACCTGGCGTTCAACAGTCATAGCCTTCACAATACTTTCTCTTCCCCTTCCCGTCATTCTCTTCTCTCTAGCAATACTTTCTCTATGCTCAATCCACCTTCATCCATGCTCTAAATCATAAAAATATTTGCACTTTCCCGAATAAATCACCATTACGAATGTAATGGTGATTTTTATTGATTTTTTTGAGGAAGTTTCTTGAACTAATTAATTAAAAATTGACATGGGTAAAACAAATAGGATCAGTTCCCTCGTTCACAGGGGAACTTCCCCTGTTTCGTCATCTCCATTTCACTGCCTCTCTCTCCTATCTTCTTATTCCTCTCTTCTTTCCTCACCCATTTTCTCTTCTCCATCACCTATACACCCACCTTCATTCGTCGAGTACACACACGGCATCAGCCATAGCTACTGCCATGCCCGCCACTGATGCCTCAGCCAGCCCTCGCGTGTCGCGCCTCGCCTTCAGCGGGTCATCGCCTTCGCAAGTCGTTATCCCCTTTCGCCTCCTTCAGGAGGAAGAAGAAGAAACACACAATACCAAGGTCAAGGAGGAAGAAGAAGAAACTCATGCCGTCATACCAAAGTTTATAGGATCAGTTACGTCAGTCCTGTAGAGAACAAGCTCTCCGGTGAGATTCCAATGAGGATTGTGGAATGCGAGAGTCTCTCGATGGTCAAGCTGAGGAGGAACCGGTACATCGACGATATTAGGCTTCGTTTGGTTGCAGGGTTGGGTTGGGGTACACTGGTGTACCCCTCCTTCCAACCCTCTCAACCCTCCTCACAGTTTACTATTCACAGGGGTACCCCAACCCAACCCAACCTAGCAACCAAACAAAGGGTCCTTTGACCTCGGGTTGGAGCAGTTGGACCTCTCGCTGAACGCACTCGGCGAGACGATCCCTGGTGGTTCTACGCGGCTTTTCGAGAGCCTCCTGTCACTCGATTTGTCAAACAACCGTCTCATAGGCGATATCCGAGATGGAACTCCAATCTCAGTTACTTAAACCTCATGGAATGATCTCCTGTCCCACATTCTCCCCGAGCTTAGTTACTTACAGAACCTCTCTTGCTGGATCTTTGCTGCATCGCGCTCTATGGGTAGATCCCCGATGACCTCTGTGAGTCTGACGGCCTCGCCATCTTCCAACTCGACGGGAATCTGCTCTCTGGACCTATATCGGAGGAGATCGGCAACTGCATCTCACTCGATCTACTATAAGCTATTCCAAACCCAACACTAATTCCATACTTACACCATTTAAAGAAGGATCCAGGATCAGGTGCGGCCATGAACTTGCTCCCTCTCGCACCGGAAGGCTACCGGCAATTACACCTGAACTGCTGGAATGGGAGAGAGAAAATGTGAGAGACTTTCTATCGTAAGGCAGGGAGCAGGGTATGAAGGGTTCTTCCTATATGTAGGAAGCACATGCGACAAACAAGGCTTCAAGTATCACACTCTCTGCCAAAGAGGGATGCTGTTTGCACTTGAGTTTACCAATGCCTGCATCGAGATTCCACCTTGGCTTCATCTTTGTTGAGTAACTTGAGAGACAGTAACCCATCCAAGCAGGGGTTCCACGCCATTAAAGAAGGTCGACCACCATGGCATCGTCTTTGTTGCGAATTGAGATCCACTTCATCAGATCTGCTCAAGCCACTTTTTAATCGATTTAGAGGTGGAGTTTCAGGGAACCTCCAATAGCATTCTCCTCATAAGAGACTCTGCTGAAGAGAGAGCATCAAATCCTATTACAACAAAATGACGAAGAGGATTGCCATATCACGGCAAGTTCACGCACTGGAAGGGGAGCTTTTTATTTTTCTTTTTGATTTTCAATAGATTTTGGATAGATCACTGGTTAGATTAACTCAATGATATGGTTGGGTTAATGGAAAAACTAACGGAGGGTTATAGATGTAAGACGAAGTGACTATCTGAGGTTTCTCGTGTAATTTACGATTATGCAGGGATATGATTTAATTACAAAATTACTCAGGGTTATGAGTGTAAAAATCCCTAGAATAAAAATGCATCCTAATATATAGGTAAGCTATAACTATAATATACACATCCCTATTTATTTAAGCATATAAATTACATCATAAAAATACAATAAAAATATGTAATATGTAATTAAATAAGATTTAAATATATAAAATATTCAAATACGATAATAAAATACAAAATAAAAAATAAATATCAAAATTTAGGTAAATATGCCTATACGTATGCATGTAAATATTAACATCTAATAAATAACTTAAAAAAATAAAAATAATGATAAAATACTACAAAAAATAACAAACATACTTTATGTTTCAACTTAGAATTAATGAAATCATTTATTATTTATAACTAATTAATAAGGTATTTAACTCCTTGATTTTCCAGATTGGTCTACATGGACCAATCAAGGAGCTTCCTTTGTTGACCCTCGATCAATTCTTCTTCCCAAGCCACCTACCTGTCAGAGTGATGGAACCCATATCTTCTTCCCTTTTTCACGAGCATTAAATCGCTCATCTCGACCTGATTTTTCACATAAACACATCTATCCCTAATACATGCCTAATGCTTCTACCCTATGTACACAGTTCTGAACAATCCTAAACCCTAGGTTAATAAGGCGCTTCCACCCTTTTTATAAATAATACCTCTCGCCTTCCTCTTCGATTTTGATCCCTCTTTACCATGTAACCCCATTCTTCAATTCGTTTGAGCTGGCCAGTGACATCAACAAGCTCGCAGGAGATTTGGTGTGGAGAAAGAGCGACCAGAGGCGGTGATCCAGCTCGTCGGAGTAGCCGCTAACGATGCTTCCTCTGTTTACTGGAATAGCCAGGTTTGAGTTGTTTTTCTTTTCTTTTTTCATTACCTTTTTTCTCTTTAGCTTAGTTTGACCATTAGTGTAGCCAATAATTTCATTAGGTTAACGTAATTTTAGGAATTAGATTTGTTGGAGCCTTAAGCTCCATCTTTAAATCCATCGTGCTCCGCCCCTTGTTTCGACACACTTCCGTGACCATCTTCATCCCCATTGCCTTCTCTGCATTTCCCCCTTGTTCATACCCTTGATTCTACAAGAATCCAGGTCTGGAGAGCTCCCATTTGCCGCCTCCATTGGAGCTTTACCACCTTGTTCAATACTTTGCGGTTAAGCTTCAACCTTGGGTCGAACATCTTCACCTCGAGCTCCTCATTTATTTTGTGCAGTACCTGGGCCTTAACGAACCACCTAGAGACCACACGAAGCTCAACACAGAGCTCCAGGTGCAGCAGAGCTATAACCCCCCTCTAACGGGGCTCGAACTAATCTAACACATCCTGGAAACGCAAGAGGCTTCCAAGAAGCCATAGCGATCATCGACGAAGCATTTGGTGGTTGGAGATGCGTAGAATCGAAGATCTCCAGGAATCCCGAGGATCATTGGATCAAGAAGAGCGGTCTAGATCTAATCTTGGTCGTCCTCTAGAGAGGTGAATCAAAGTCCCCATTTGGCGCCCGATCGAGACAGGTGGACACAACTAAGCCCTCGGATCGTGCCCTTAAGGGATACATTAATAAGTGACCCCTTGTTTTTTTGTATTTTACTTTTGGTCCAGAAAATATTAAGAACCCTTCAAATAATTTTGTAAATACTGCAAAGAACCCCCAACATTTGTTGCATATTACATCAGGGTCCGCGTTAGTTCACCTCGCATATCCACTTGAGGTGGATGAAAATTGCAAGGAAGCCCTCCTAGATTCCTGTATTTATTTTTAGTATATTAATTTGTAATATTAGTGTAATACTTTTGGGGAAATTGCACATTGAACCCTCATATTTATTTTTAATTGCAAAAATACCCTTCAAGGCTTGTATTGCTTTCCTATGTTTATTAAATAGATATAATGCCTCATTAATTTTGGGAAAAATGTTGTAGATGTTTTATCTGTTGCATGTTCATGCCATTATTTTTTAATATTTTACTGAATTTTTCCATTTATTAAAATCATTTATGAGCCATATTTTTCCTATCTAGCTATAAAAATACACAAAAAATATAAAACCTATTTCGAAAATTCCAAAATCTTAGAGTAGATATATTACAATATATTGTAGCTTTAGACCAAAAATCAGAAAAAATACAAAAGGAAAACACTAAAATTTAATACGGACTAAAACCCAATAAAAATCATTAAAAATTCTAAAATCCAAAAATATTTTCTATTTATTATTATTTATTTATTATATAATATATAATAAATATAATTTTGGGAATTTTTGGATATGTTATCTATTTAAAAACAAAAAACAATTCATCCTATTATTATATTCCTCATTTTGGCATGTTAAATACCTTAAAAATACCTAAAAATTAGAAATAATTATAATAAAAGTCACAAAAAATAGATAAAATATTAAAAAACAAAAGCATTTTATTTTGTATTTTTTACTATTTATAGCTATAGTTAAAATTACAGAATCCATGTATACCATATAGAGCATATATTAATTATATACTTATTATTATTAGCATTAATTAGAAATACTCAATATATATTTAAAACCCGTAAAAAATAAAAATGACTCTGTTATATATTTCCCATATTTTTATATATTTATTATATATCTCATATACATATAATATTTATGATATGCATATTATTGTATATACATACATATATATACATATATATTGTATCTTTAAAAGAAAAAGAAACTAAAAATTGCAAAACTAAAAAATAAAATAAAAACTAAAAAACACACATATATATAAAATATATAACATATAAAACCCATAAAAATTAAATATACTTAAAATCCGCATAAAAAATCAAAAATCCAGAAAGTACAAAAATAATAGTTGTTTATTTTCATTAGTAGACAATAATTACCCTATTTGCAATATTCTCTCAGTGGTTTGTCCCCTACACTTGTTGTCTATACACATCTTTATGTAGGGTATACTAAATTTCACATCACATTCCTTTACTGTTTTATCTATATTGTTGGTTGATTGTTTGAGTGATTGTTCACGAGTTGAGTGACAAGAGAGGGACAATACAACGATTGCTGGATCCGACTTGTCGGAGACCATATGCTCCTCCGAGACCGGACTTTGGGCTCCTATGAATAGTCTACTCAAGACCCATTATCCAGCACCACGAGTCTCTACCTTATGAAAGTTCTTCCACTAGTGGCAGTCTGCTCGACAAACATAAAAACTCTTGTACTCTCTGGTCCAATAACTCTGCTATGAAAGTAAACATCCATGTCCCCATATACCATACATCAACAACATGTGCTTCCTTTTTTGAGGCCAATGCAAACAACATAGGATAAGCATTGCAAAGAGTCCCTCCTCCATTCAGTCATCCTACGAGAACAAAAAGCTCTCCCATTACCAAAATCAACTAGAGCAAGATAGTTACATCTTGAAGCACATAACAAATACTCTTCCAAAAAGTGATCAATGAAGCTAAAATTTCCACATGTGCGCACAAATTGGGTGAGGTAAATAGATGGAGTTGACCAACCTAGAGAGCAAGGAATTCTCATCGCCTCAAATCCTCATCATCCAGTTCAGAGTAATACCTTATTCATATCTCTTATCTACATCACTCCCCCCTCCCCTAGATAGGCATCGTCGCCACCTTCCATTCCACCAAGGTGAGACCCTTACCTTTACTAGATGATGACAAGAAACTACATCAATGCCTCCATACACTTGCAGATGCCCGTTGATAACACATGTGAATGAAGAAAGAAAATAAGATTTACGATAGAACCACCTTCACCAAAACCAACCTCCTTTCCCCTCGTTGAGCATGGAGTTTTCCACCATGCTAACTTATTATCTAGCTTCTTTATTGAAGATAACTAATCCACCTGCCTAAGTCTACCACAAAAGCACCATGAATCATCTCACATGTATAGTCATCTCTAAGGACAGATTGAAGGGGACAAAAGATTGAAGGGAACAAAAGTAGACGTTGCCCCATTAACCCTCAAATCCAAAGCACCCCAAAAATATCTAGAATCGGACAATTGCTTTTCAGTCCACCGCTCCAGCTTCAATGAAAAAATGGTATTGTTAGCATACTACATGATCGAATTGAGAAGTCATTCTTGGAATACTCCTCCTACCAGAACAACCAACTGGTGGGGTGGGGGTGGAGGCAAAGAGAATCCATGCTTCACACCCCGCAGCTGAAAGATTACCATCATGCCATTAATCATGACCAAGCATGAGGAAGTAGTGATGCACCTCTTCATTAGATCAATGCATACATTTGGAAATCCCCCTGGATTAGTAATGCCTATATGAATTTCTAGTTCATGCAGTCATATGCCTTTGAGAAGTCAACCTTCTTAAGAAATCTTCCTACCCCTCCTTCTTCAGTATGAAACAATAGGTGAAGTCGTAAGCACCCTGTCCAACAATTGACGCCCTGGAAAAAATTGGCCAGGACCTTGGCCATGATAAGATAGATGGTATTGGATAATGCAATGGGTCTGAAGTCTTTCACCGTCTCTGCAACCTCCTTCTTCAAAGCAGGAAGATTAGAGATATATTTATCTTCTCTTATCCCTGGTTCACACCTTTAAACTGCATAATTAGTGTCATAATATTGTTCTCAATCACATGCTAGAGTTCCCTGAAAAAAATCTAGCAAACCATTTAGTAATTAATTTTGATTCATCTACTCTAACTACTAAATATTAACTTTAATCCTTGAGTAATTAACCCAATAAATACGTTGATAAACATTTCTTCTTATTCCAATTTAATGTGCTAATTAGCATCATCCAATAAAATGATGCAAAATAAGGAGTTTGTTCTTATACGCATTCACATGTCAATAAGCACAATCTTCATTTATTTTTAATCAATTCCTACTTACATCAATTACAATAAAACTAACTATATTATATACATTACTAATATTAATCAAGAAAAGATACCAAAAAAATACTAATGTATACTGATGGACAATAAAAACCAACCATATTTTGAGAGACAAAATGTCGAATATATGAATATCTCATCCATACCTATGAAATTATGCTCACCTTTTTAATGTGCTCATTTTTCTCTAGAAAACAATATCAAAATCAAAACAATCAGAGTTCGAGTGCAAAACTTGGATTTGCAGTCATATTGTATAATGCATATATAACCAGACTTTAGCTTTCCTTTATTTTTTATTTATTTTATTTGAGTTTTTTTTCTAACTGACTACATAGAATAAAAATCCAAATAATATCAAAACCAAGAGAAATGATATATAATAATCTTATATATAGTATATATTTTCTCTTTATTCATTTTTATTCCACCTTTCTTAATTATTTAAAATAAAAAACTTAGATTAATGTATAATTTACTTCTAGAATTTTACTTATTTTTTTCTTGTTATATAGTTTTTATTAAAAATACAAAAAATACAAAATACTGAAAAATAATAGATATTTTACATATATAAAATATCGTCTTGAATCCATTTTTGTACATGTGTCCTATTTTGATTTTAGTCCTTAATAAAAATAGTAAATATCCTTGAGATACACATTTTTCATGAAAACATATTTTGATTTGAGTCGTCCTATTATTTTATTTTATTTTATTGTGTTTTTGTACATTGGCAAATGGTCAACTCTCCAGTACATGGCACTGGCTCTTCTGACCATGTACTCAGTTGCGGTCAAACCTCCATCTATAGTCAATATTGAGGGAATGTTTCATACTGCTCATAATCTCCACCAGTCAGAAGTGAGAGAGTGTTGATCTCAGGTCAACAATTCCTACTCCATCTATTACCATCTCAAAGCCCTATAAAACCCTAACCTACACCTGGCATATCCTTCATCCACCATAGAGAGTGAGAGACAACATTGTTGAATCTTCACATGGTGAGGGCGAGTGAAGGCCGCCTTGAGATAACGACGACCATATCGTCTTTATCCTGGCATGATCCAACATCCTTTAGACATTGTTGCGAGCTATCTAGCCCTTAGCTTCGGATCCCTATCACTAGAGATCCTTGAGGCATCAATCAGATTGAGCATCATCGTGCTTTGTATAATCCTAGGCAAACCACTTCCAGTATATCCTCTGCAATCCTTTCCTTATTCCTCATATTCTACTTTATCGTCCTAAAAAAGTCCCTTTGTTTTCCTTATCAAATTTCTGCTGCTCACTCTCAAACCTCCACTTCTTCTTCGTTAGATTAAAAAGCCCCCAACCCCTCAACTGAAACCATGCCCATCTCCTGAACCTCCCCACCTTATGTTTTACCCATCCGTGACCTCCCATCTCCAACATTTCAAAGGCTACCACCTCCAATCCCCCACGAACGATAGAGCTCCACCCCCTTTCTCTCTTTTCTCTGTGACAAAACCCCTAATCTAAGGATGAAGTCTTGAGCTAATCCTTTAACCTGCATACCCATGTAGTAGAAGCCACTAGACCTCTGCCTTAGCAGATACCTCCAGAGCATCGATCTACTCAAGTCTCACTTAGGATGTTTATGAAATAGGTACCTGATCTGTTCGATCGTGGCCTACCTTGACATGTTATTATTGGGTCACAGGTCGGCCTGCCCCGTTCCAGCAGATACCCATTTGTAACAAGTACCGGGTTAATGTCATAAGGTAACTGATATTCGCAGTACCCATGGAAATACTACATCTATTGAAAAGAAGAGATTTTTACCCCACGAACCCTATAAAATTTGTCAATTACCTCACAGACCTTTTAAACAACGTAATTCACCCCTCGACCATGTAAACTTACTCTGTCTTACCTCACATATCATGCCGTTAATTTGAGACTTCTTGTGTTAACTAGCTTGGGTTTAAGCTGAGTTAATCAAATCCTAGGAAATCCAATGGTAGGTTTTTCCCCTCTCTCTTCCTTTTTCTATCCCACTCCTTCCTCTTCCATTCTCTATCCTAAGCCTTCTTGGGCGACTTGGAAGCCTTCTTGGGCTTGCTCTCCTTCTTGGTCTCCTCATTAGCCTTGCTCTTCTTGGGAAGAAGCACGTGGCGGATGTTGGGCAGTACTCCACCATGTCGGCAAGCAACTTCCCAAGTTCCTTGTCATTCCTCATGGAGAGGAGGATATGCCTCGGTATGATCCTCATCTTCTACTCGAGGACGACAGTGAGGTAGATCAGTGCACCTGTGCCGATGCGCTGCACGTAGTGACCTTCCTCGAGGAAGCAGGCAACCATACCGACTGGGAACTAGACTCCAACCTTCATAGACTTGCTGACATACTTCTTACTCTTCGCACATTCCAGTGGAACTGGAGGGAGAGGGTGGGAGGGTAAGAGGAATTGGAGGGTGATGGGGAGGCGGGGGAGGAGGGTAGAGGTCGAGGAGGTGGATGGCGAGGACGAGGGCGGAGGTTGGAGAGGTGGATAGCGATGCGGAGGACTTGGAGGCGGAGGGTGAGGGTGGAGGTAGGGGAAGAGGAGGGCGAGGAGGGGTCGGGGAGGAGGAGTGCGAGGTGGAGGTCAGGGAGGAGGAGGGCAAGGGCAGAGGACCTAGAGGAGGAGGGCGAGGGCAGCATACTTGGAGGAAGAGGTGGAGGTCGGGGAGGAGGGTGAGGGCGGTAGACATGGAGGAGGAGGGCATGTGAGGTGGAGGTCGAGGCGGTGGGTGGGCATTGGGCAGGGGAAGAGAGACGAGGAGGGGGAGGGGGGAGTGGTACTTAATGTAAATTTGATAAACAAAATGGATATAATATAAAAGAATGTAACAGAATTCGGATAGTTTTAACGGATAAATAGATGTGGATTAACCACATGGTTTGTGGAGTAAGGGTTAGCAAATTTACGAGGTCGAGGGGGGAAATACGTTGTTTCAAGGTCGAGGAGGTAATTGGCACAGTTTATAGGGCATGTGGGGGTAAAAAAACGTACAAAGAAATTACTTATTTTTTAGATAAATGTTAATTAAGGGACAACATCGATAATTATATATTTTTTCATAAAATATATTTATTAACTTTGAAATTAACGGTATGTTTTTGTCAGTCACTCCTTCATGTATCCATTTCTTTGATTATTTAATTGGTCAACTATTGTTATACAATTTTGTTAGTTAGTAATCATATGAAACATTGTTTACAGAATCTATCGTAAATAATATTTATATTCGTGTATATTTGTACATGAGTGAACATTATCGATGTGGGGTATGCTAGTCTAAATAAAGAGAGTCATTGCTAGTGAGAGACAACATATATAAGAAATGCAGACGAAATGTAAATATATACATATGTAACCTTATCATATTCATCATGATAATGTTATACGCACGCAGATAATCTAAATGGTAGGGAATGCAATCTAAGTGATGAGGATATATGAATCTATGCAGATAATATAAGATGTATGAATATAGGAAATTGGAAGGAGGAGGGGCGATCCTATGAGATGGGATTTTGGTGAGATGGTGAGATGGGACATTCTGGACCACTAGTTCCAACCAGGAGAGAGAAAGGTAGGAGAGAGAATACAGAAACTTGTGGTCCAGAATGTCTCATCTCACCATCTCACAAAATCCCATCTCATAGGATCGCCCCTCTATATATATATATATATATATATATATAGACTACATTCATTTGTATATCTCGTGGATTTATATTCCTTAGAGAAGGGATAATATTTTATATGATCATTGCAACAATCACACCTTTTAGTTGTGTAAATGCGTTAGATTCCGAGAAAGCTCTTCATAAGTCCACTTGGATTGATCAGATGTGGTTAACTTGTCTATCTCAACTTCTTCCATATGCTCATGAACTGTATAGATGGATTTGGACAGAGTAGAATCAGTTTCTGAATGCAGTTAGTGCTATCAAAATCTTTCTGGAGAAGAATCGAATGCCACTTTTTTTAAAGAAGCCTGCAAAAGAGATTTAATTCCCAAATGGTTAGCATTTGCTGTTATATACAGAGAGAATGTACTATTGAAATGGGTCTGCAAGATTATGGAATGTGCTGATGAATAGTAAGTTACAATAGCAATGCTATCATCCGATTCCTATTATTATATTTGATCACTGGAAGTCTATTATAACCGATTTCCTCCGCAGCTGATTTGCCCAACTGAATTTCCTCTGCAATTTACAGACAAGCTTGAAAGCATCTTTATCTATATATGTGTTATTAATTCTGTGGGCACTCCTTCCATAGTGAATGACGCTTGTGGCTATAAAAATTCAAGAAAATGGATATTACAAGATGGCTTTGAGTACGAGAAAATTTTGATTTAAAAATATGAACGTCTTAACTTGATATAAATTATAATACATACACTCAAGTACAAAAAGGAAACCAAAAACACCTGGAGTTATACAGAGATTCTTTTGTGTTCCCAATTACAGCATATGAAAGGTCAGTAGAGAGTGCAATGCAACATAACAAAAGGCAGTAAGAACCATGTGTACCTATGCACAAAGATTCTTTTGTTCCGTGTATCTAGTTCAGCCACAGTAAACTAAAATTTCACGAGTGATTTTTCATATATCTATTGTGTATTCTATGTATTTTGACTGATTCAATGAAACCCCATATATAAGTTCACCTCGTCCCAATCAATTTACGGTCAACATATGAGAAAGAATCAGTGCAAAACAAAGATACCAAACAACGTAGAATGACGACATTGTGGTTCAACTGATGAAATTAAACCTTCCTCTGAGCCACCGGGCGTTGTCTATTGCTGTTCTCTGTTGTAGAACAACTCAGAGACTGTCTGATACAGTGGGGGAGAAGATATATGGGCTGCTATTATGTTGGCGTCCAATGGAAGGGGGTAGGCACGTGCAGGCGTGGGAAGCACCAGTGAAGGAAGATGCAGGCGACGTCACTGCAAGGCGCGCGAGAGGAGTTAGGGCACGAGGAGAGATGGGTCCGCGTTTGGATCGTCTGCTGTAGTGCTATACCGCAACACAACCACTTATTGGTTTTCTCACTATTGCAAAAATGTCAATTGATGAAGGCACAATCTCGGCGGTTGACAATAAACCGACGTCAATAGTAACTAATCTCAGCGGTCTGCATTCAACCACGGACGATAGTGCACACCAACCTTGGCAGTTACCACAACCCTTGTTGACAGTCAGCAACCATCGTGGACTCATAATGTATCCACGGTTGTGTGGAAGATCGTCGATAAAGAACGATTATGGAAAGTTATTACATTATCTCGGGAGGTTGGGATCCGGTGAGATGAAAGGCATTTATATCCCGTTGTTACTTGGTTCCAAAACTAACGTCGGTGGTTCGTAAAGCTGTTGAGGAAAACCTACGAAGTGCTGACACTTCTCCAAACTAAACCTTCGAAGTTTCGTCGTCGCTAGTCCTCACCTGTCATGATCTCACAACTTGTCCTCGATGGTAACGAAACCACCAAGGAAATTATTTATGCCGACGGTTGCATAAATATAACGATGGTCCATATCCACTGTTATAAATCCGCCGCCCATATATATGACGACAGTTCTGCGACATCCATAGGTATAACTAAACAGACGGTTATACTTTTGCCGGTGATCTTACATAAGGAGAAGCATCGTCTGCTGTAGCAAGGGTTGCAGCTGATTCTGTCGCACGATTGGGAGCTACTCGATCTTGATCGAGCGGTTCCCACGAATTCGTATGATCCGGGTCCACATAAGGGTGAATTCGTGGGAACTGTTCTATCAAAATCGAGCGGCTTCTAGACGTACAGCAAAGTCTGGTGCAGTCCTTGCTACAACAAACAATCATTTTCCCTTACATAAACTACAACTGCTACCACTACAGATTATTTCGATTAAAAAAATGACATATTAAAAAATTTACTGGGCAATTCAATAACCTTCTTAGATAAATAACACAACCGTCGACCACAAAATCGCCAACATAGCTCATCCACAGAGGTTAGTGAACCACCAACAATAAAAACCTTTACAAAACAGTGGAAGATGGCCAATTTTTCACTTTTCAGGGTGGATCCCTCCCATCCGTCCCTCCTCTCTCTTATCGTCGAAGCTCTTCATTCTCTCTCTTGTCGCCAGAGCTCCTGTCACCAGAGTAATATCTCCTTTGATGTTGTGATGCCTTGTGGAGTGTTTTTTTATGATATTTTATTCATGTACGGCTTTGGATTGGGGGTTGATTGTGGTTGCACGTGGGGTCTGTGGGTGGTCTGTGTGGTTGTAGGTGGGCCAGGTGGATGAGTCGCTGAAGGTGGTTGTGCGTGGCTTTGGGTGGTGCAGGTTGGTGGTTGTGGATGTGTGTTTGTGGGTGGCTGTTGGTATGGGTGTGTCTGTGGAGGTTGTGGGTGGCTATCAGTGGTCGCGGCAGGTAGGGGCTGTGGGTGGCTGCGGGTCGGTGGCTGTGGGAGGTTGTTAGTGGGAGTATATGTGGGGCATATGGGTAGGGTATGGACGGATGTGGGTGGCTTCCGGTGGCTGCGGATGGTGGTTGTGTGGAGGTTTTTTGGTTTGGTAACGAGTTATCCCGATGTAATTCGGTCTATCTCTCTCTTTTCTTGGATTGGAAATCCATCACATATCATAATGACATAACATTACATTCTTTATTCCAACCCTTATAACCATCCCAAATAGTTACTATTCAAATCAAGTTACCCCAACCCATTCAAATTGAACAACCAACAAACCCTTTGTGTTATGGGTATGAGGTATGGCTATGGGTTGGAGTGGGTGGGTGTGGGTGGTGCGGGTTCTGAGTAGTGGTTGTGGGTAGTGGTTTTTACAGATGGATGGTCATGGGTTTTCTGGATGTGGGTGACGGTTTGTTGGTGGTTTGGTTGTGGGTAGTGATGTCTGTAAATTGGTGGTTGTGGGCGGTTGTTGTCGTTTTGGTTGTAGGTGGATGGTTGTGGGTAGCATTGTCTATGGGTCGGGGTTGTAGGTAGAGGTTGTGTGTTTAATTTGTCTGTGGGTCTGTGGGTGTTCGATTCCATACATATGATTGTTGCATCTTTTAATTGATTATAACTTTATAGGTAAATTATTTTTTTGTATTGTCGTGGGTATTGTGATGTTTCTCAATGATTTATTTTTGCATATCTATGATTGTTGCATCTTTCATACTTTATATATAAATTCTTTATAGGCACACTCTTCGTACTTAGTACGATATTAATGAAAGTACGAAGAATGTTCTCTAAAGTATTCATCCCTAAATAATTTAAGTGCATCAATGTACAAGAGAAATTAGGATATGCGTATGTAGCTTTTACTTCTTTGGATGTGAATTTTATAAACGCATACTCTAAATTGCCTTTGTGTCTTACTTTTGCATTTTACTTGGCTAAAAGAATTGCAAATGTGCATATTATAATCACATTCACTGTGGAAATGATATTAACTAATTTGTATTTCTAAAACTTAAATAGTGAGGCTATATAGCTACCTTTTAGGTTTGGACAAAAAATTTTGTTTAATTTATTTTGAGACTCAATCACCACCCACTGCCCCACACGCAACCATCCACAACCCCCAAACCTATTTTTTAACCTAAAATTGTGAGCTTATCTGACAACCTTTGAGGTTTGGTTGATATATTTCAATTGTTGGTATGGTGATTTGGTTACCTATGAGGAAGAAGATTCTTCTGGTCGGATGGGAAGCAGCAGAGGTCTGGCATTCACCTTGTTCGATGGGAAGAGATAACACAGAAGAAAAGCAAGGGAGGTCTGGGTGTTAGAGATATTTGCAGTATGAATAAGGCTCTTCTGGCCAAATGGGTGATGCGGATCTGGGGCAACAACGACAGTTTGGTCATCAACCTGCTTCGTAATATTTATGGAGTTAGGGGCTCTCTTGAGACTAGGAGATTAAGGTTTGAATCTTCACTTTGGAGCGGTATTCGAGACATCCTGCCGTCGTTGCGGGAGGTTTTGAGGCCTAAGGTAGGGTCTGGGGAAGTTTTCAGATTCTGGCAGGATAACTGGACGGGCGAGGGGATCCTTAGCACTAGGTTCCCCAGGCTTTTTGCTTTGGCAGCAGACAAAGGTTGTTTTGTGGCGGATGCTTGTGGCTCTGGATCATGGAACCCTCGGTACATTTTTGTCATCCCAGAGCGGAGGTTGGAGGATTTTTCGAGGCTGTGTGCAGAATTGCCATCCCCGTCCTGTATTACGCAGGGAAGGGATCATTTTCTTTGGGAGGGGACAGATTCTCAATGAAGAAGGACTACGACATGTTTAGGGGGAGCCCGGATTTCATTGATCCGGATGAGGTTCAGGACATGAAGATCATATGGGTTAGCAAGATCCCTAACAGGGTGAAGGTATTCCTTTGGTGTCTCAGGAGAGGAAGGATTTGTGACAAGGAGAGAAGGGGAAGATTGTTTGGGATTGCTGACACGAGCTGTGATAGATGTGGGGAGCATCTCGAGGACGCGGAACATCTTTTCTTTAAGTGTCCATTTTCGCTTCAGATATGGAAGGAGTTGGGGGCACCATGGGCCTCTATTGGTGGTGAGTATGATTTTTGGAGGATGGTAAGGTCGCTTGGGGGCAACTCGATGGACGATTGTGCTCTTCCTTTTGCGGCATTATGGTCCATTTGGGGAGGAAGGAATGATTTGGTGATTAACAACCAAAGATTTTATTCTGAAAATGTATTAGCCTTGTGCCTCTCCCTTTATCGGCTATGGTCTTCTAGTTAATGTATCTATTTTTGATCTGGTTTTAATATAATTTCAGTGGTGAGTCCCGCCTTGGGACTTCACCCTCTTGCTTCTCAAAAAAAACTTTTATATTTTTCCTTACAAAATTAAAATAATTTAGAAGATTGAATAAGAGTTTGAGTAGCATGAACATTTTGATGTTGAAAGATAATTGAAGTAAAAATATCCAGTCATGGGCAATTTCATTTAGATGAGCTAGTTTGTTTACATGGATAAATGATGAACTTCTTCATTTAAATAAAACTGGTCCATGACTGATTGAATTTATTTCCTTTTTCTTTTTACTCTTCTAGTCACTGTTGTTATGATTGTGCTACTCAAATTCGCGATCAGTTTTCCAAAGGTAATAGATGATTTCTCATATGTATCTATATATATTGCAGCCTTTTAGGATATAATAAGTACCAAGTATAAGTTCTTTTACTCTTAGCCTTAATGATATTCGACTTTTTAATTTTTGAATGTTTTAAACCACCAGATCTCTTTTCGCATCTCTTTTTATAGTATTCAACTTGTGATATAATGCAAGCTGTTGTAACAAAAAAACCTCAAATTTTATGTTAAACTTATAGCTCTCTTTACATCAATTTAACTTGTGACATTATGTGACATAAAATCTCAGTTAATATACAATTTCTTATATTAACTTATAGTTGCATTTGTTAGTAATATTAAATATTGTACTAACCTTAGCAAATTACACACTAATTACAATTTAATTGTGTATTTTTTGTTCACATGACATTGGACCCACTCCCGATGGGTGAGAATTCCATGTTAAATGTTCTTAAATTGAATATATGCTGACATTTGAATTTTATATATAACAAAATTT
This sequence comes from Ottelia alismoides, assembly GCA_037367405.1. Lineage (NCBI taxonomy): Eukaryota > Viridiplantae > Streptophyta > Magnoliopsida > Alismatales > Hydrocharitaceae > Ottelia > Ottelia alismoides. The sequence goes on from JAZKJV010004992.1 coordinate 31,065, forward strand.
TAGCATATTCTCTTTTAAACTTAGGAGTTATAGTGGATGGATCTTGTATTGTAAAGAGACATATTGAGTATTATGCTTACAAGGTTGGGGTACTAAAATGGATAGAATAGGTTATGATTGAATGGGAATATCATGATGACAGGAAAAATTTCTATAGTGATCAGTATTTTAGTCTTACTTCATGCCCTTGTATGAAAATGCTTAAAGGGCAAGTTCTATAAATAGAAGACAGTACCTGAACATGCATGTGCAATGGTTCGTGTCCACATTACATCAATTGGATATCTCATGGGTGAGGAAGCTGGGGAGTTGTCAAATACTCCTATTGATGGAAATAATTTCAATACTCGGAAGAATATAGAATAAGGAGATATCAATAGATATGATTGATTTAATTAAAGATAGTGATCAAATTTACAATTTTATTAAAGATGTCGAAGAGCCCATTCTCTCCGTAGCAAGACTATTCATTTGAAATTCCCTAAGGCACGTCATCGGGTTATGTCAAGAAGCATGAATCATGTATTGAATTTATCTCATGAGGTGTTGGATACAAGTGAAAGATTTCTGAAGATGTTGAACAATGTGAAGAAAAAATTTAAGAAATTGAGTTTGCATTCGCAAAATGTTGATGCTTGTCCCAATGTTGGTGTTCTCTTTAAAAGTGAGTAAGCAGTTAAAACTTTGTATTTACTTTCTCTTAATTTCAAGGTTGCAGTCGTTATATGCATCATCGTGAACTGCAAACTAAATGACTTGTCATTTTGAGAATAAGGGATATCTTGTTGAAGAATGTCTCTCGTTCTATTTCTTATATAGATTCAAAAGGTAATAACTTCAAAAGGTTGGAGAGAAATGTCATTGACTTCAATGGGTATGATGATTCCTATTTATCTATATTCAAAATACAAGGAGGGCTTATTATAAAGACAACTACGGAGGCAATGGATGCAATTGATCACGAGCTTGCGCAATCTTACATTTTAAAATAAGCGCCGGAGATTGCAATGCATAAGAGGAATTTTTAATAAGTTTTATTGGCAAGGATGATTTGAATTCCGTCTTGTGGTTTAAGAACAAGATTTTAATTCTAAAATCATATGATGATTCACTATGGATACTTGATTTGATACATTCGCGTTAAGACTGCTGTCTTATGCTCATTATCATCGTGGATACATAATCTGTGGGTGCATTTTAAAAAATATAAGCAAATGAAGGCGATTGTTTACCAAGTGTTTATGTAAAGAGTTCTCTAAAATCAGGATGCGTCATAAAAGAGATTGTCGAAATGTAATTCAATCATAGCAGTCACATTATCTTGTTCAAATCTAATGGGTTTGATGTTTTTAACGAGGTTGGTCTTAAGTTGGATCCCCATCATGGCCATAGCTGTCTCAATAAAAGATGTATGATACCACAAAATAAATAGCCATTTGTTCTAACGTATCAAGTTGATTGAGTTTTTTATTTTCTCGATAATAAATTCAATGATTGGGTTATTCCAATAAAAAACTATTCTTCAAGGTCGTTAAGATATTGAAAGTATGGATAAAGGTCATTCAACTTAATAGTTTGCTTATCAGAATGAAACAACAAAGTCTAAGTTTTTAAATTTATATAAAACATTTGTTTTTGGATATAATCTAATCTGGTTGATCTCACATTTTTTTTAGAAATGGTTATCACACATTTTACGACTCGTCTCTAACCTTCTATGGAGGAGGAGAGGATAGATCTTTAGATCGAGGAGGAGTTTGTGATTTAGGGTGTTACTGAGGACATTGATCTCAAGGGGAGTGATGATGCGGTGGACTTTGGTACTGATCATGATATGGCAGACTCTAGTAGTATTATTGAGTTTTTTTTCTTTTTCAGTAGCACTTATACTTATATTTTAATTAGGGAGGACACATCGTGGTTGCGGGCCTACTATACACATTTTGGGATGGTTGCCTCCCCGAGAGGATACATGTGGAATTCTCTAAACCCTTGTCCCAAAGTACCAGTTATTTAGAAATGCTTGTCTGAACATTTATCTCACTTCATATTAGAGATTGGCATTGCGTGCATCAAGAGAGCAAAGATCTTATTTTTACTTGCATTTGTCATAAGTGTACCTAATTTTTTTATTTATATGATTTAACTAATTTTCTTTCGATTTTCAATTTTATATAACCACATTTTGAGTGAGATAGCAATTCTTTAATTCGTATTGGAATCTCTCCTGTGGTGCAAAGATACATAGAGCCGAGAGAGAAAATTGTAGATGTGTGAGAATGTTTAAGTTTTTATTATATGAAAATTTTAATATTTTTCTAATTCTAAGATACTTTCTTCCGTTCAATCTCTCAAGGAAATATATCGAGTTAATCCAGAATCCATTCCTTCAGAGGATTGGATTGAAGCTTGTGTCTGCTAGTCACCTGAAGTTTTTTTTTGAATCCAGAAAAGGGGAAAACACACATAGATGTCCACCCCATTAAATTAATAAAAAAAGACTACAACAACCAAGACTCGAGAAGTGTCCGAGCATGATGGACTACATTCTCAACATAGAACCTCTCCGCGCAGAAAATTACACCATTCCTAGCAAGCCATAATGCTCACGAACCCGCGATCGGCACTAATCTCTCCACATTTGGCCGAAATCGAGAGTTGAGAAGGGATTCCCAGAAAGACGACATGTTGCTATAATCAATCCAAGCCACATCCACCGTCCGCCAAAAAGCTTTTGCCTTTTCACATCCAAGGAACAGATGCTCATCGGATTACTTCATCGACCTGCATAGAATACAAGAGCTACCTCTGAAGGAAAGATGAGAGCCCACCTCTCCCTCGTGAGAAGTCTCTCATGCCTCAAGAGCCACATGAATACCTTGATGCATGTCGGAATCTTCAGCTCCCAAATCATCCTACAAATCTTAACCATGTCCTCTTGAAGTGCTTATGTTCCCCTGATCATCAGATTGTAGGTCTTCTTGACAGTGAGATCACGCTCCTTCCATGCCCAGTGATCGCTACCCAATGTGGGGCCTTCATTCGTAGATAAATATTCCATCAAATTCTGAGAATCCTGCATACGTCGTTCAGAGAAGCCACCCGTGAAGGAGGGTGTCCATACCCCATTATCCCAAGAATCAGTAACACAAGCATTTTTGTCCTCTGCCAAAGCAAATAAACACGGAAAATGGAGGCTAGAGGTCCGTCTCCCCTCCAATCATCAGTCATGAAGAAAAACTACAACCATCACCTAAGCGTGGATGGAATATAAGAGTAATATTTGGGAAAATCACACGAATACCCTTCCACAATGCTGGCTCAAACCGAATGGGACGCAAACCACTAACATAGTGTGCATCAACGCCATAGATATTGTGTATGAGTTTGCAACATACATCCTCCTTTTAGCCTCAAATTCTTGCAGCCCATTTCAGTATAAGGGTGCGGTTCATCAACTCCAGTCTAGGCACACCAAGTCCCCCGTCCTCCTTGGGCAGCGTAACCAGTTCAGTATAAGTGCGCGGTTCAAGCACCCTAATATAGGCACACCAAGTCACCTAAAGTTGTTTACGTAGTTAGTATTATAATTTAATAAATATATAAAATTGATGGATTACTATTATAATTTAAATGCCTCATATAGGTAGTTTTGTTTAAAAATAAGTCCAATAGAGAGAAGCAACCCAATCTGACGCATGGACAGGGAAGGATTGTTAATTAGATGAAGCTGAATTGGGCAATACTTTCATATCATATATTCTTTGTAGTAAATACAACAAACTATAAATAATTTTCTATACATAGTAGGGCACATGGGGATATTCCCGATTGAGTGCAAACCTTCGAACTCTTGAAGAAGAAGAGTGCGTCGATGATTCTCGTATGTAGTGTCGTAAGAGTTATTAAATAGCGCATGTAAATTCAATGATATATTTGTTTAACATATATCTCTTGTTAAACATTTTGTTAACAATTTTATCTAACATTAAAATAGGAGGAGATGAGATGACTCATCGGTTGTAGCTGCAGGTGGAGTGCCAATAAAGAATGCGGGTAGGGGGCAGGAAGGGGAGGACGGAGTTGTCGGTGACTTCGAACGGATCAGGGATGTGTGGATCTGGGATTTGGGAGAGGAAGGGAGAAGAGGGGAGTCACCGGGTCGGTGTTGGGTTCTGGAAGATTTAGAAGAGAGTGGGAAAATAATAAGTGGGGCATGGGAACAAGACGAGGTACATATGGGAAAAACTCGCACCGCTGGATTTTTCCATGATTTTATTAAGGGATATTTACACCTATAACCCTGAGTAATTTTGTAATTATCCAGAACCCTCGATAATCATGAATTACACTCAAGACCCTAAATAACTGCTCTGTTTTGCACCCATAATCTTCCATTAGTTTAGTCATGAACTCAACCGGATGGCTGAGTTAATCTAATCAATCAGTCACCTAACAGTTGAGATTAGAAAAAAAAGAAAGGAATGAGATTTAAAAAAAGAAATAAAGGAGAAGAGGATGCGGGTCACATCCTGAAGAAAGAAGGTGGGATCCGAGCGGGTGCTGCGGCTCAACCTGGGCGTGCAGGCAAAGGACAAGATGCTGCATCACCTGAGGCTTCCAGGTAGACCAAGCAGAGGTGCATGACCTAGGACTTGCAGGCAGACGCACGTGTGGGGGTGGGGGGGGGGGGGGGCTACATCTCGAGCAGACGGGGAGGGGGTGGGTGCATGACATGGGGCTCTCAATGTGGACATGCGTGCAGGGGGAGGGGGGATGAGAGCGCGGGCGGGGTGGCTGCAGCTTGCGGCCTTGGCGCACCAACAGGGGGGGTGGTCTACGGCTCGAGCAGGCGGGGAGGGCCTCTCAAGGCAGACGCGTACGCGAGGGGTAGGGGGTTGGGTGAGGGATGCGGGGCAGCAGATGGGGGCCGGGTGAGGGATGCAGGGCGGTAGAGGGGGACAGTGAGGCAAGCTGCAACTTGTCAGGGGGTAAGCCGGGTGGGGCGTCTCGAGCTCGCGGGCGCGCACGGGGGTAGGGTCTGGAGCCTGCCGGTGCATTGGGGGTAGGGTCTGGAGACTGCGCACGCGGGAAGTGGGGGTTTTGGAGCTTGCAGGTGCGGGGGGCGGCTGCAGCTTGCGATCTAGAGCTTGTAGCATAGCAACCAGGTCTCGAGCTTGCGGGCAGGGGGTATGGAGCTTGTAGGCGGAGGTGGGGGTCCTTGCCGACTACGAGGGGGCAGGAGAGGCATCGACCGGAGGTTGCAGACGGGGGTGGGAGGGATTCTTTGAACGAGAGCTTGCAGGCGAGGGAGGGGCGAGAAGGGGCAAAGGAGGTTGGCCGGAGGTGGGTGTTGGAGGGATCAAACGATAAAGGAGGATCTTACTTGTAAGTAATGGGAATTTAAGGGGTGTAAAATATGAAATACCCTTTGATCCACGTAATGGCATCATGTTATAAATATGATGTGTTTTGAAGGAAAAATTGTCAACATATAACCTTTTCTGTTAGAGTTAACGGAGAAGTAAGACGGAACTTGACACAAGGTTATGTCATGTAAAAGTTAAGTATTATTCGGGGTTCTGGATGTAATTTGTAATTATCAAGTGTTCCTAGGATAATTATGAAACTATTCAGAGTTATATGTGTAAATATCCCTTTTATTAACTCAAGAAGATTAACCCAACAAGTGTTAAACTGATAGCATGGGTCGTGGTGCACATGTAATATGAAGAGGTTTTGGAGTATATATGACAAACAAATAGTATATGATCATATTAGTGATTTTTCCTAGCAAAGCTGGCAGGAGGATTTGGTTCATATATGATCTTTAACACAATGACGAGTGCAAGTAAACGATCCTAGATGTTTAGGCTATAAAAAGCTCCCACAAGTGATTCCTGGATATAGAATGTGTTCTCCATAACAAACTACTAAGGGTACAATTGGGGTAGGAGGCTTATCTTGCCATTCAAAGATTCATTTATCAAAGAACCCAACTAATGTGTCAAACATGACATAGTCTATAACATGCACGACCCTCAAAATTCCCATTGTGGGAGGAGGAAGCATGGTAGGAGGATGACATCATTTATCCTTCTCAGGAATTTCCACATCATTTCACAACATGGGAACCTCCATATGGAAGCCCCATCAATAGGGGAGGTATGGGAGGCAACCAAATTTAAAGAAGTAGAAACCTCTATGTGGGAATCCAGATTCAACAAATTCTTGTTGTTGCCTTGAAGAATAAGAATGTCGGTAGGCTAAAGTAGAGAGGAGTCTCTACTGCTTTATGTGATAAGAAACTTCTTTTGAAAATCAAAGAAAAGTATTGTAACCATGAGACATGTTATGCTCTGTGGATCTAAATGTTGGCATGTAAACCAGTAGCAGAAATGAAAATGCTACAATTGATATTTTTGAGAGAAATAGAGTCGTTGCTTATTCATGTGGTTCTAGGGTTCTCTTATATAGAGGAGAAACCTATTGGGCAAGTTACATAGAGGGGACATAAAGAAAAGAGATTGCATAAAATAAAAAAAAATAATAAATATCTCGACACTCCCCTTAAGCTAGAGCGTATATACCAATTAAGCTCAACTTGGATCAACATCTCTAGAAAGGCCTTCTAGCTATAGCCTTGGCTCTCATGGAAGGATGGGTTGTTGGAAATAAGAAGTGCAGCTTGGTTGTCACATTGGAGGTGCATAGGAAGAGGCACCTCAATAGCTAGGTAAATCAAAACGGATCTGACGCACATCATCTCGGTAGTCCCTTGTGCCATGGTTCTGTATTCTGATTTTGCACTATATCCAACAACCACTGTCTGCTTCTTGCTCTTCCATAACACTAACGAGCTCCCTATAAATGCAACAAATCTAGAGGTAGACTTCCTGTTATTGGGGTATCCCGAATAATCTGCATCTTCGCAAGTTGTAAGGGCAATGGATCTGCCTCTGCAAAATAAGAGACCAATGCTAGGTTGCTTTATAAACTTATTCACTTTACTCGCTCTAAAGGATATATCTAGCATGTTGATGATCGCATATAGGAGCATCCCAACGAGCACCATGTACCTCCTCTTGTCTACCTCCTCAGTATCATCATCATATAGCTTCATCCTCGGGTTCATAGGAGTAGTGTGACCTGCAATCTATCATGCTTGTCTAGGAGAGAAGGTCCATATCATACTTCCAATAGGTCATCACAAGACCTTGCTGGTTCCTAGCAAAATCTAGTCAAAGGAAGTAACGTAGACTGCCAAGGTCCTTGGTTACAAGCTACTGACTAAAGAAAGACTGCTTGAATGTCCTACACATTATCCCCTGTAATGATGATGTCATCTACATAAACTAGAATAGCAATTGTACCTCTATGAGACCTCTGAACAAATTATGAATGATGTGCAGTTGATTTCACAAACCCCTTCTACTCTATTATATCTGAGAGCTTCTGAAACCATGCTTTTGGACTCCTCTTAAGCCATAGACAACCTTATGAAGTATGCACACCTTCTGACACTCATCATCATCAGTGAACCCAGGTTGTTGTTCCATGTAGACTTCCTCCTGTAAGTCGTCATAGAGGAACACATTCATCGCATCGAGTTGATACAGAGGCCAGTCCCATGTGATTGCACCAGAGAGAAGGATTCATAGTGTAGAATGCCGAGCTAATGGAGAGAAAACTTCATGATGGTCCACCCCATTGGTCTGGTGAACCCACGAGCCACAAGGTTTGCTTTGTAGAGGTCTATGTTGTCATTTGCTCGGTGCTTCACAGTGAACACCCACTTGCAACCCATAATGGACACATCTGCAAGAACTAGAACAATGCTCCACATGCCACGCAACTGTAAATCGACCATTTCTTCCATGGCTTAGCGCCATTGGTTCACCTTGAGAACCTCCTGATATGTGTGTAGGGATTTTAGCAGCAGATAATCCCATAACAAACTGCCTAAAATATGGCAAAAGTCGCTTCAGAGATAAATGACCAGCGAGGGGGTATCACACACAAGAACTTTTGCCTTTCCGCAAGGCAACATTCCCCCCAGATCATTCTCTTGTAGTGGTCCATGTGCATCATGTATGTCTTCATGCTCATCTTGTAAATGTCTATGTTCATCAATCCCACCACTACTTCCATCAGTAGAAACCAAATTTTCAGAATTTACCTTAGGCGTGATCGATGTTGGGGAAGGCATTTCAACATGGAGTATAACTGAGGTACATGTATAGGTGGAGATGGAGGAACAACCTCATCATCCGACTCATAGGGACTCAATATATCACTTGTAGGAGAATGGTACATGATGGACTCAAAGAAGGTAACATCATCACTGACATAGTACTTCCCTTGTACAAGACAGAAACAACTATAACCCTTTTGGGTTACGAGAGTACCAACAAACATACATTTGACAGCTCTAGGAGCAAGCTTGTCACGATCGGGATGTAAAAGGTAGATAAATGCCACACAACCAAAAGCCCATGGTTTAAGAGAGAAAAGGCCCTTCTCAGAAAAGCAAGGGAAAAGAGTATTTTTTTCACCCAAAATGGTAGAGGGCATCCGATTAATTAGGTAACATGTTGTCATCACATCATCACCCCAGAAGGAATGAGGAGCCCAACTCTGTATAAGAAGAATCATGGTGATATCCGGAAAGTGATAATGTTTGCATTCAACAACATGATTTTATTGAGAAGTATATGGACATGAAGTCTGATAGATAATGCCACACGAGCTAAAATGAGTTGTGTCCCTGATGATCAGGAACACAACTCAGACCCCACATCTTAAGATGAACAACTCAAAAAGACCCTGACTACTATGACCTTGATGACTTGGATAGCTAGACCGATAATGCTTTCCAAGTTGGCATGGCTCATATTCAAAATTGGACTTGGTAAAGATGCCAGAGATGAGGTGACAAATCTTCTAGCATAAGATGACTAAATCTAATATGCCAAGTGTATGAAGAAATCGATTCAACAAAAAGAGAGGTGGCATCGAACTAAGGAGATTGGATCAAACTGTACAACCCTCCATGCTCACAGCCACATCCAAACACCATGGCAATGAGGAAGTAGGGTCAAATATAACATGGTAATGTAAATCATTTGTAATATGACTGATAGAAGATAAATTCATTGACAAGGTCGGTGCATAAAGAATGTTCTGTAGACGCATGGAGGGAATAAAATGAACCTCCCCATGTCTGGTAATAGGAGAATTTTTCCCATCAGCAGTGACCACTGATTTACCCAATTGTGCAGGGCTATAGGTACCAAAACTAAGTGATCTCTACATAGATGATAAGACACTCCATATTCCATTAACCACTTTGAAGGATCTGGTCTAGCACAACTTGTAAATACATCATTAATACCTGAAGTACTAGTGGAGAGAGAAGCAACATGTGATGGGCTAGTACTAGAAGATCCATCGACTGGTGGCATGATCTCTCTCATACGAGCAACAAAGTCATCATAACGATGATCGGTAGAATTAGAAGCAACATGAACCTGCTCAACAACACGAGTCGATGTTGGGAAGCCGTGCTTGGAGTAGCATACGTCCTTTGAGTAACTTGACTGGTGACAGTATGAACAAGGTTGGCGTGGAAGTATACCTCCTCTACCTTGTGTACCATGTCATTTGAATGGAAACGACCCACCTCTAATAGGAATGCAGCGATAGCCGATGACATCTGAGAAGATGTGGTAGAGGGGATGCTCAATCTGCTCAACCTGCAGTATGCCTCCTCCATAGGCAGTATAGTAGCATCTATAAGTAGCTGAGAGTGAGTTGAGTCATATTCAGGGTTAAGTGCTGCCAGAAAGAACTTAGTCATAATCGAATCACGATAGGCGTTGTGTTGCTCTAGTGAGGCCGTCAGTGGCATGTAGCTACCCTAAGAGGTATATAGGACATGAAGAGGATGATTACCATGTTTGGTCGTAAAGATATCATGCTGGAGTTGCAATGTCTTTGACTCATTCCTCGCTTGAGAAGAAGTCCCTGCAAGGATGTCCTACATTGCCTTTGTTGTGGGCTGACTTAATATAGTTAGTCCATGCAAGGATGTCTCGCATTTCCTTCATTGTGGACTGGCTCAAAATATCATTGGCTATATCTGCAGAAACAATACCAGATAACCAAACCTTTACATAAGCATCATTGTTCTCCCATAAGGCATTGGCCTCAGTCCTGTCTTCATGCTCATCCTGTGTCAAAATATGCTTCTTACCATGGCTCTATAAGAGATTCATGAACTACATTGCCTACCGCTCGTAGTTTGTGCCATCCGTCTTGACAATAGGTGTCATACCCTTAAAGGCACCTGTGGATGAAATATCAACTCTGTTTTCTAACATATTATCAGGTTGGTACACAACTGAGACCATAGACAGATGATAGGGCATCTACACAAACATCAAGCAGGGTGGTTGTAGGTGTATATTCATACCACAACCAACTCTAAGCAAATTTGTCCGCGGTAGGGCTTGAAGAAGTCCACAGTTGCCTGATTACACCCTAACTATAGAGAAATCAGAGCAAAATCATACCAAAAATAGGCCAGATCATAACAATGGCCAAATAATGTCGCAGCCAAGGTCAACACTGTGCAACAGCATTGCTGGGCATTGTTGTTGTACAACGCGGCTGTTCAACGACGATGGGCATGCAATGCTGCTGAGCGACACGATTGTGCAACAACGTTGGGCAAAGATCCGTGGCTCGTGCAACAACCAAGGGCCGCTACAACCCAGGTGGGAGGTCCATGGAGAGGAGAACGGTGACAACGGTGTGTGTAGGAAGGGGAGGCAACGACGGCACGCGTAGGGCTTGCTAGTGGGAAAGGATTTAGGGCACATGCTATGGTCTAGGACCGCTGCTCTGATACCATACTGAGAGAAATGTAGTTGTTTATTCATGTGCCTCTAGAGTTCTCTTATATAGAGGAGAAACGTGTTGAGCAAATTACATAGAGTGAATAAAAAAATCATGTCAGTTGTCTATTAGCTGCAATGCATCCCCGTTCATTTCCTCTTTTTTTTTCACTTACTTTCCCCCCAACCAGATTAGGATTTAGGGTTGTGATATCACTATTTTAAAGAAGCCTAACAACATTCCCGAGGGATGTCCAACAGAAGCACCCTGTAAGAATTAAGTAGACATCCTTAAAGAAACGATAGTGTGAACAAATACGACATAAACAAGCACAATTTACGAGAAAACATCAGAGTTGTTTTGTTGAAGTTCAATCCGAATAAAGATGAAGTACGTATTTTTCCAGTCCCATGATAGAATAAAGCCATACTTCAGTAACTGCATTCACCGAAACCAAGATCGTCCGCCAAAAAGACGGAAGTGTTTTCATCGCGAGACACGGGTATGGAATGATCAAGCTACACTCCCCAGTCACATAGCATTGATGATACCAGACGGATCTTAGCTGCATCATATCAAACAAAATGAGCATACCTCTACTACTCATAAATATTGCATAGCACATTGATTATTCCTATAAAGGGAGAGAGGGAATAAGAGAAACATAAATTCTGTTTTTCGAAATTCTTGTCTCGAATCTTTACATCCTTCAAAAAAATTCAAATCGATACTATTATACATATTAGGATTATATATTCCTTCAAAAAAAGGATTATATATATCCTCCTCTCCCGAACAAGGAAAAAACTCTCAAACTAAGGTGAAGCCCTTGATGCACTCTGGAGTATTAATAATATGGCACAAGTTGCACCATTGGATTTCAAATTATATAAAACCAATTAAATCAGATCAAACCAATCGTTTTCTTGGTAATGAAAATTATAATTTATGTTTCTTAAACAATCAGAATAACCGGTGGATGGAATGCTGCTTGCATTCCGTGTAGTTTGTTGCAATGAAAAGCAGATAGGACAGCTCATTACCGAACCAGTAAGCATTGGGTCCAACTGGCTTGTACTCATGTTTATTAATGATTTGGTTACATTTATATTTGGAGAAATCACAAGTTGAATATATATGGTTTAACACAAATAAGACACATAAATATATTTTTCATTCTTAAAACCATAAGACCTTTATAAACTGCTACACTTGCTTATTGGCATCTGACTGCCTTTGGCAAGAAATAATACAGAATACCTTTTGTACTGCTGCAATGGCTTCAGAACCATGCCCTTCAGTAACATATACACTTGCTTAAAGGCATCTGACCGCCTTCAGCAAGAACATTGTTAGTACCCAATTGCGAATTTTGCTTGGGAATCCCAGTATTCTCTAGTCTGCTTGAGCATGTCTTCACGTTCTCCGATTTTCCTCTCCTTCCAGTATTGGGGGCACCTGACATATTCGGACAAAGATAACTCAGTCCAAATATAACTCAACGGACTGACAAACCTGTTTTAAAAGTGAGAGGGGTGCTACCTCTTCTTTAGTAGAAGCGTTAGCTCTGACATGTGAACAGCATTAGCATATACCCCAAGCTACAAAGAACATGCATGACGATAAGATGACTGCTTTCACAAGAAATTGTGCAAATTTTCCACTTTAAGCGTTTAAGCATGCTAAAGATTTGTCTGCTATCAACGTTGCTATGCAATGGAAGGGAGAAAGTCTACCTGTAAAAAATGGCGAAGACTTTTCCCATTATAAGTAGGGTCGGCTACATGGATTCTTGCGTAAATCCATGTTGAAAGATTCAACTATTTTTTACGCTAGTTGTCGACTACCTAACATAACCCCCGCAACGGGGGATTTGAATCATGGTCTTTTGGGTAGTAGGCACACTACACTACCAATGGAGAAAGTCTACCATTAAGCTGCGTATCTCATGGCTCATTTTTTACACTGAGGACCTTATAGGAAAATTATATAAAACAAGATAGGGTTTGAGGGTTCATTGATGATTGTTGAGATATTTCTATACTCATTTGTACCTCTATAGCTATTTTATTTCTTTATGTATGTCTTATGTAATTTACCCATAGGTCTCTCCCTATATAAGAGAGCCTAGGGTTACTGGAATGAATACCTCTTTTCATTTTTCCAAAATGGTATCAGAGCGGCGCTCCTAGGCCGGATCTCTCAAACCCAAAACCCTAACCCTACCTTCCAGCCCTTCCCTTCCGTGCGCCGCCGCCCCTACCCGGGAGTCGCCGCACACGCAACCCCCTCCTCTGTGCAGCGCCGCCAGTGCACGTGTGCATCGCCGTCGCCGCTAGCCAGTGCGACGTCGATTGCACGTGCACAACCGCTTGCACGTGCACACGCTGCCTCCCGCGCGTGCGTGAGCCGCCTCCTGCGTGTGTGTGCGCCGCTTCTTGCATGTGCACGCGTAGTTATCTTGCGCGCCACAAGCGCTAGTTGCAAGTCAATCTCTTCGTTGGATAATGGATTTGGGTGAATAAGTCTACATATGCACTCAAATCCATATATGTCTGTGTAGATATTCAATCTTTGGTCTACAACACCCTAGTTTCTCCTCATCCGGCAATATGTCTGAGAACAAAGTTGATGTACCCGCCATTAGCGCATTCAGAGGTCCAACGCCAATCGTCAAAATGGATGAGACAAACTACGAGCTTTGGGCTATGTAGTTCATGAGTCTGATGAAATCAAATGGTAAGAAGCATATTCTTACCGAAGAGAAACCAGTGGAGAAGACTGGGGTAAATGCTTCGTGGGAGGCAGAGGATGTATACCAAAGTTTGGCTCTCTGGAACATTGACGATCGAGATCGCCAATGATGTACTACATCAGCCTACTGCTAAGACGATGTGGGATATCCTAGCGGCAACATATTCTCAAGCTAGGAACGAGACGAAGATCCTTCAACTCCAGCATGACATATTTACTGTTAAGCAGAATGGGCGTCCTCTGCATTCACTATATACATCCTCGCGTGGGATGTTTGAGAAGCTTTACAGTTTCATGCCTCTAACGACAACTCCAGAGCAGATAAGACATAGGAATGCTACCATGGTATGGGTATTCCTAGCAGCTCTTGATCCTGAATATGATGTTGCTCGTTCTCATATTCTAGCGGATGCTACTATCCCTCCCATGGAGGAGGCGTTCCGCAAGCTTAGCCAGATTACTCTTCCTTCCACGGCCTCTAAACAGACTTCCTCAGCCATGCTAGCCTCTCGAGGAAGAGGAGGTCATTCTACCTCACGTGGACGCGGACCTCGTGGTAGAGGAGGTCACACTCGACAGTCTTGTACTTTCTGTCATCGCGTGGGTCACACCGAGGAGACATGCTATTCCAAGAATGGATTCCCGACGTCAGCCTGTGTTGCAGAGCAGATTGAGTCTCCTGCTGCTTCTACTCTAGATCAGAGGTTTGATCATCTTGTAGCCAGACTAAGGGATATTATACCTCCTTCTGCATCACCAGCGTCAGGAGATCATTCAAATGTAGCAGCCTTAGCCTCTTCCAGTACCTCTGCTACAGCCAACACTTCAGGTACTTATGCCTTTACATCATGTCATGGATCTGACATTACAGAGTGGATTATGGACTCCGGTGCAACACATCATCTATGTGGAGATAGACATCGGCTTACTTCATATAAACAGGTTCAACCAGGGAGAACAGTCGTGATAGCTAATGGGACTCATTCCCCGATCACATACAGGGGGAGATCACTTTGATGCCTTCGATGCATCTACACAATGTGCTATATGCTCCTGATTTCTCTATGAATTTGCTTTCTACTAGTCAGATTACTAAGGATTTGCACTGTCGAGCTATTTTTGACTCATTGTCTCTTATTTTTCAGGACATTCTTACAGGCAAAGTGATTGGGTGTGGCTGTGAGAAGGGTGGTCTTTGTCGCATGGTTCGGTCTCCCTATGTAGGCATATCTTCTCATTCATCTGGATCAGTCTCTCTATTCACTTGGCACCTCCGGTTCAGTCATCTCCTTCTTCAAAAGATGTGTCATATGCTGCCGCAGATTTTGCATAGTTCTTCCTTTCAGTGTGAAGCTTGTCAGTTGGGAAAGCATCATTGGTCTGCCTTTCCCAGTCGTTAGAGTCGGAGCAGTAGCTCCCCTTTTGAGTTATTTCATATTGATATTTGGGGTCCGAGTTGTGTACTTGATCTCAAGGGACAGATTTTATCTTGTAGTTGTGGATGATTTTTCAAGATTGTTTTGGGTCTTTCTTTTGAAAAATAATTCTGAAGCAGGGGATGTGATCAAAACCTTTCTTACTGAAGTGCATAATGTTTCCTCTACCTGTGTGAAGTTTGTGCGAACTGATAATGCTTTGGACTTCTGCACTCGTGATCTATCTCATTTTCTTTCAACCAGAGGAATTGTTCGTGAAACATCGTGTCCTTACACCTCTCACTAAAATGATATTGCCGAGAGGAAGCATCGTCATCTTCTTGATGCTACTCGGACTCTGCTCATTCAAAGTCGTGCACCACATTCGTTTTGGGGTGATGCAGTTCTAAGTGCATGTTATTTGGTGAATCATATGCCTACATCTGTCTTGGGTGAGAAAATTCCTTTCTATGCGGCATTTCCTAAGAAAGAGTTATTCTCACTCACTTCTCGTGTGTTCGGTTCTGTTGCCTTTGTTCATCAATTAACTCCTGGTCTTGACAAGCTCGCTCTTAGAGCTGTCAAATGTGTGTTGGTTGGATACTCCAGGACTTAGAAGGGATACCGGTGCTATGATCCTTTGCGTAGGAAATACTATATTGTTAGGAAATGTGAATGAGTTGTTCTATTCCGTAGCCCTAGGCTCTCTTATATAGGAGAGTAGCCTATGGGTAAATTACATAAAGAGAATAACAAGAAAATAAAATAACAAAGAGATACAGAAATAGCCTATGCGTCAACACTCCCCCTCAAGATGGAGCATAGATATCAATCATGCTCAGCTTGGACGCACACTTCTGGAATGGGCCTCTAAATAGTGCCTTGGTGAAAATATCAGCAGTCTGATTCTCTGATGTGACGTGAGATGTAGCAATGAACCCCTTCTGAATCATGTCACGTATGTAGTGACAGTCGACCTCAATATGCTTGGTCCTCTCATGAAAAGCTGGGTTATTTGCAATGAACAAGGCAGCCTGATTGTCACATTCCAACATCATAGGAAGAGGTATATCAATACATAGGTCTGCAAGTAAGGATTTTACCCACATCATTTCTGTGCTCGCCTGGGCCATAGCCCGATATTCTGATTCAGCACTGGATCGAGCTACTACTGTCTGCTTCTTGCTCTTCCACGAAACTAGAGCATCTCCAACATAGACTGCAAACCCTGATGTTGACTTCCTGTCCTTGGGGCATCCTGCATAGTCTGCATCCGCACATCCTGTAACAGAAATCTCCTTTCCTTTCTTAAATAGCAAGCCTGCACCTGGAGATGATTTTAGGTATCTCATAATCATGTGTATGGCATCCATATGGACCTGGCGTGGTTGCTCCATGAACTGGCTCACACGACTCACTGCAAACTGTATATCAGGTCTAGTGATAGTGACATACAGTAATTTGCCTACCAGTTCTCTGTACCTTCTCTGATCCACCTCTTCTGTGTCATCATCATACATCTTCATGCTAGGGTCCATTGGTGTCGTAGCAGGTCGACACCCTAGCATACCTGTCTCACTCAGTAGATCTGTGACATACTTCCTCTGTGTCATGACTAATCCATATGGATTTCTAGCAAATTCCAGCCCCAGAAAATATCTAAGGACTCCCAAGTCCTTGGTGACAAACTCGGTCCCCAGCCTTTCCTTTGCTTGCTTAATGCCTTGGTCATCATCACCTGTAATCAAGATATCATCAACATAAACCATGATTACAATGATACCTCTCGCCGTCTTCTGTACGAACAAGGAATGATCAGCATTGGAGCGTTTATATCCTTGTTTCTCAAAGAGGTCTGACAGCTTCTGAAACCATGCTCTGGGGCTCTGCTTAAGACCATAGATGGCCTTGTGCAATCTGCACACCTTGGAACACTCCCCCTCAACAGCAAAACCAGGTGGCTGTTGCATATAGACTTCCTCCTGCAAGTCTCCATACAAAAATGCATTCTTCACGTCCAGTTGATAGAGTGGCCAATCCTTAGCAACCTCAACGGCTAACAGGATCCGTAAAGTGGAATGACGCGCCACAGGGGAGAAGGTGTCTAGGTAATCTACCCCATATGTCTGCGTGAAACCCCGAGCAACAAGGCGTGCCTTGTACCTGTCAATGGAACCATCTGCATTGTGCTTAACTGTAAACACCCATTTGCAACTCACCGGGCTAACATCTGGAGGTATAGGAACCAAACTCCAGGTTCCTCTAGACTGAAGCGCCTCCATCTCTTCTTCCATTGCTAGTCGCCATCTAGCATCCTGCATAGCATCCTGATGGTTCCGTGGGATGGCTGTAGCTGAAAGTGCCAATGCAAACGTCCTGAATGGTCCAGATAGCCTCTCAAACGACACCACCGCTGATACAGGATACTTGACACAGCTTCTCTTCTGCTTGCGTAGAGCGATTGGAACATCTAGGTCCTCTGTGGTATCACCATGCTCCTGTACTGCATCCTGCTGAGAAATGTCGTCAGATCCATCAACATTAATATTCTCATTACATACCGTAGGCGAGCTAGTTGACTGGTCAGGACCATGAGCTTGATTCGGCCTCCGGGTGTAATGGAATGGTAACGGAGATACTATGGATGGCGGTGGTGGTGGCTGTGGCGGTGGTGGTGGTTGAGATGTTGGTGGCGGTTGTGATGTTGGTGGTGCCATGAATACAATGTCAGGGGATATAGGTGGCGGCTGCATCTTCCCAGAATCTGAGAAATACATGATGGATTCAAAGAATGTAACATCTGCACTGATCATATACCGCCGACGCACAGGGTCAAAACACTTGTACCCTTTTGAGTTCTGGAGTACCCCACAAAGACACACTTGACAGCCCTAGGAGAGAGCTTGTCAGAACCGGGCGACAACTGATGGACAAATGCGACTGACCCAAACACACGAGGGGTAAGAGTGAACAGATCCTTGTCAGGATAAATAAGTGAGAAAGGAACCTGTTCATTCAAGACAGACGAGGGCATACGATTTATAAGATAACATGCAGTAAGGACTGCATCACCCCAATATGAATACGGAACATGACTCTGAATGAGAAGTGACCTTGTGACATCAAGTAGGTGACGGTGTTTTCTTTCTGCAACCCCATTTTGTTGAGACGTATGGGCACATGATGTTTGGTGAACAATTCCTTTAGAGGAGTAGTAGTTGGCTAGATTATTGGTGCACAACTCTAGGGCATTGTCACTTCTCATAATTTTGACAGTTGTGGAAAAAACATTCTGAATCTCATTTAGAAATTGAATGATAATATTTCCAGCTTCAGACTTATTTTTCATTAAAAATACCCATGATGCTCTAGAGAAATCATCCACAAAAACAATATAAAACCTGTGCCCCTGATGATCGGGAACACGACTTGGACCCCAGACATCAACATGAAACAACTCAAATTTGGAGTTACTACTCCGACCTTGACTACTGGGAAACGATGACCTGTGATGTTTTCCCAACTGACACGCCTCACACTGGATAGGTGTGTGAGAAAAACTATAAGGTAAGACAAGACGTAACTTCTGAAGCGGTAGATGACCAAAACGCAGATGCCACAGGAGAGAAGATACTTGTCCAGCGGGAGAAGATGTGATTCCGGCAAATGGAGTCTGGTTCAGACGATAGAGGCCTCCTTGCTCATAGACATGACCAATCACGTTGCCCGTACGGATGTCCTGAAAAATCAAAGAAGATGGATCAAAAATAGCTCGACATTGGAGATCCTTCGTAATCTGACTGATTGACAAAAGATTCATAGAAAAATGCGGTGCATGTAAAACATTCTTGAGCTGCATAGAGGATGTCAATCTAATCTCCCCCTGACCCGTGATGGGGGAATGTGTGCCATCGGCAATCACTACTGTCCGTCCTGGAGGGATCTGAGTATATCCTGAAAGTAGACTCTGGTCGCCACATAAATGATGTGTAGCGCCTGAGTCCATGATCCATGGCAATGTATCCGATCTACTACTATGAAGTGCAAGTGTACTACCTGAAGTACTCGCAGAGGCAGAAGCAGAAGCAGCAACATCAGTATGACTCTCTGTCGTCGGTGCTGGGCCAGATGGTGGGATAATGCCCCTGAGGCGGGCAACCAGATCATCAAAACGCTGATCCAATGAAGCAGCAGAAGGAGGCTCTATCTGCTCAGCGACTCGTGCAGATGCAGGAAATCCATGCTTTGAGTAGCACGTGTCCTCAGTATGTCCGATGCGGTGACAATATGAGCATGTAGGCCTAGTGCGACCACCCCTTCCACGGGGAGTGCGTCCACGACCCTGATAATGAGAACCACGGCCTCTGTTGGCCGCCATGGCTGAGGGATTCTGACTGGCAGCTGCTGAAGGTACAGTGATCCTACTCAATCTGTGAAAAGCCTCCTCCATGGGAGGAATAGTCGAGTCCGCCAAAATCTGTGAACGTGCAGCCTCATACTCTGGATCGAGTGCAGCGAGAAACACTCCCACCATCGTTGCATTCCTGTATGTCTTCTGCTGCTCTGGTGTGGCGGTAAGAGGCATGAAGCTGTGAAGCTTCTCAAACATTCCTCTCAAAGATGTATAGAGAGAATGTAACGGGCGGCCATTCTGCTTTATCGTGAATATATCATGTTGTAGTTGCAGGATCTTCGTCTCATTCTTCGCCTGAGAATAGGTCGCTGCCAAGATATCCCACATGTCTTTGGCTGTGGGTTGATGTAGAATGTCATTGGCGATTTCAATAGCCAATGTGTCAGATAGCCACACCTTGGCGTATGCATCGTCTGCCTCCCATGAGGCATGAACTCCAGTCTTCTCTGCAGGCTCGGGCTCTGTGAGAATATGCTTCTTGCCCGTGGACTTCATCATACTCATGAACTGCATTGCCCACAGTTCATAGTTCGTACCATCCATCTTGACGATGGGCGCTGGACCACGAAACGCGCCCATAGATGGGGTATCTGCCTTGCTTTCTGACATACTGGAGACTGAAGACTGGAGCGAAAGACAATAGATAATATTTGTCTACAATGACATAGACGGGATTAGTTGCATGTGTAGACCTCAGGCAACTATCCCCATGGATCTGCGCGCGCTACGATCCGCACACGCACAGGAGTTGCACTCAATATGTATCCCTCACACGCTAGAGATGCGTGCTACTGCTTCCTGTTGCGTGGTATCTCGTGCCCTAGCGCACGCTTGAGATGGTGCCGCACAGGTTTCTATTGTAGAAACCCTAGCGCACGCTTGAGATGGTGTCGCACAGGAGGCGCACTAGGCCGCACAGCAGGAGGCGCAAGGTGCACTGGAAGGTGCACGTGATGCGCGCTATACCGCGCAGCGGGAGGCGCAAGAGACGCTACTGCTTCCTGTGCGCCAGATGCGCGAGAAGCGAGAAGCGCAAGGTGCGCAGGAGGCGCCTTAGACCACCGATCGGAGAAGAAGAGCCTCCGATAGGCTAGAGATGAACTTGGCGGCGCCGAGGGAGAGAGAGAGAAGAGAGAGCCGGCGGGTGGGGATGGGGTAGGGTTTCGAGAACTCCGGCCTAGGACCGTCGCTCTGATACCATGTTAGGAAATGTGAATGAGTTGTTCTATTCCGTAGCCCTAGGCTCTCTTATATAGGAGAATAGCCTATGGGTAAATTACATAAAGAGAATAACAAGAAAATAAAATAACAAAGAGATACAGAAATAGCCTATGCGTCAACATATATCAATGTGGATGTTACAGTTTTTGAGTATGTGATGTACTTCTCTCCTACAGGTGATAGGTTGGCTTCATCGAACTCAAATGATGAAGTCTACAAGCCACCTCCTCCCGTGATTGATGTTCCACCTCCACCACCAACATCACCTCCTTCACCATCTCCTCCACCACCTCCTCCTACTACTAATCAGTCCCATGCGCCACTTGTTCCATCTTTACCTAAATTCTCCACTCGTCAGACTACTTCTTCTCATGGCCATCGCCCATCATCCACGGAGCCCCAGGTTTGTTTTAATAACATAGCAACAACAACTTGAAAGCAGCCTCCTTTTGAGTTTCTTGGCAGCAGTTGGAGGCTTCAATGGATCAGAACAACATGCTCCAAGATTAGCAGAAATTAACAGTAAGGAGTTGTTCCATCAGCTTGAAGCCCAGCAGCAAAAGGGGCGGTTGCCGCTGCCTGGAGAGCAGCAGCTTGCAACCGAAGGAAGCAGTAGCAGCAGGTGAAATTGGCTTCTTGCAGCGAGGAGGTGGAGGGGAACAACTGTTCCAGAACTGCAAGGAGCGTCAGCAGTAGGTGAGCTGCTTGGGAGACTCCTTCATTGGAAATTTGAGAAAGAAAGGAGAAGAATAAAAGAAAAGTAGGGAGGGTAGGGTGTTATATAACAATGGAAGAAGGCTTTGTGTGCTGACATGGGGAGGAGTAGAAGAACTAAGTGGGAAAAGGGAGAGAAGTCAAGGGGAGAAATTTGATGGAACTGGATTTTTTTAAAATCAAAATTTATTATTATTATTTTTTTAAAACCATTCTATCTCTTTTATTTAAAAAAATCAAAGTCAATTGTATTCGCACCTCAATTTTTGAATTTTGATAAATAATAGCTCGTCTCGATCGTCTATGCATGATAATTAAACAATATAAATTTCATACTTTTCTGATCTAAGATGGATACAGGAATTGACGAAATATTGTCTTGATTTTGATCAAATTTTGTGATTTTAAATTATCAACGACCTTCGATTGATGAATGGTCGATTTCATTGGTCTTATTTCATCAAGACGAATTTTCTGATAGTCTCGATTTGTTTTGCAGCTCGGATTTTACGTCGTGGCTTTTCCGATGGCACGCATTACGATGCAATCGATTTCTGATCGATTGATCCCAAATAAAATTTTACCTATGACCTATGGATCGATTTAGATCATTTAATAATGATCGATAGCTTTATTGGATTAAATGGACCATAATCAGGTCGGGTTCGGATTATTCGGATCTAGATGTCATATGCATCAGTTAGGAGATGAGAGTGTTGGAATGTAGAGTTGGTTAAAAAAGAGCGAGGAAGCCCAAGAAGTGTTGGAATGAGACTATCCGAATGGATCTTAGTTTTTTGGATCTAAGCATAGAAATGACCCATGATTGATCAGAATGAAAGCAAAGAATACATGTAGCCGACCCTACTTAATGTGGGAAAAGGCTTTGTTGTTGTAACAAAATTTAACTTTTGATTTGATTGCGTGACAACGTTTATGGTGAGAGAAAAAACTTATAGTATAAAGGCTATCCAGATACAACTTTAATCTTTTAAGTTTTCAACCAAAATACATCAAAACAAAGACAAATGTTTATTATTTTACGAATATGGATATGGATAGAATTTTATTTTTGTGAGTATATGGATATGTATAATGATTATGTAAATATATCATATTGTCTTCATTTTCAATTAGTTTTTTTGTTATTTACATTGTAAAGTGTGAATTCAGGGTTGATTATGTTTAAAAGAATAATAAGCTCCTACTTTGATAGGGATATATCAGAGAAATTCAAATTATTGTTAATTTCTTTGTAATAAAAATCATCAGTAAGTTATGTATTGTTCTTTTAGACATTATTCATCATTTTTTTATATATAAGAGAACTCAATAATAGCATTTTGAATAATCTGTACAACAACGT
Organism: Ottelia alismoides; assembly: GCA_037367405.1. Classification (NCBI taxonomy): domain Eukaryota; kingdom Viridiplantae; phylum Streptophyta; class Magnoliopsida; order Alismatales; family Hydrocharitaceae; genus Ottelia; species Ottelia alismoides. The sequence continues at coordinate 53,848 of JAZKJV010004992.1, forward strand.
ATTTTTATCTATTTACATTTGACCCCACGTATAAAAAATTATCTCCGCCCTTTACATTTGACCCCACATATAAAAATTCTGTCTCCGCCACTTGCTCCCATTCTCGTGCAATGTAGAAATCATATTGGTCAGTGATGAACAGAATCAAAGAGATAAACATTTTACGATATTAGGAAGTTACAAGAGGCCCAACTATTATTATACTGCAAGGAGTGGCATATAAATGAACAATTGGCAACTAAAGATGGATTTTTAAAATTATATGAGACATGCAACTTGGAAGATGCATCAATGCATTTGGCAGAGGCAGGGAATATACTAGTATATTTCAGCAAGGAAAAGAAAGTTGGACAGTTGAAGAAAAGAAACTATTGATACCTCCCTGCAAACAGGGCATTTAGCAGATGGAGGCGCATTTTTGAAGTCTTCAAATAATAGCAAAGAAGCAGCCGAGCAGGCACAGCCTTTGCAAAAAATATGGCCACAAGTCAAAGCATATGGATGAAATACGGTATCCTGCGTATCAAGTAAATCCATGTATCAATGAAGGTAAGAAAATCATGACTGCAACCTTGAAACAGTTAAACAAAAATGAGGAGGTAAAACTGTGTATACTACTTGTCAAGACATCACGAAAATAAGCACACATTAGGAGTACGACGATGCAAGAAATTGATTTATGAAGCACCATATCAAGGCAGAGGAATTGATAACCTTGTGAAGGTATATGCACAAACAAACTAAGACGGCCTACTCTAATTTTGACCACCACATGTCATAAAAAAGTAAAATTTATGCTGGCCTCTAGGTTGTGCACTAAAGAGTAGAATTATATTTATGTTTCTATATTGTTTTTCTAATATTCTACTTGTCCTATCTACTTTATGTAATTTATCCATCAGTATCTGTTAGGAGAAAAATCAGAGATGTGTATTTCTGAGAACTCTAAGCTCTCTTATATAGAGGAGAGGCCTATAGGTAAATTACATAAGATGGAACATAAACATAAAAATAGGCAAAAGATACATATAGAATGTAGAAATACATAAATATCTCTACACTCCCCCTCAAGATGGAGCATAGATATCAATCATGCTCAGCTTGGACGAACACTTTTGGAATAATCCTCTGAGTAATGGCTTGGTAAAGATATCTGTTGTTTCCTCTCTGGAACTAACATGAGAAGTAGAAATCAAGCCCTTCTGAATCATATCTCTGGTGTAATGACAATCTACCTCAATATGTTTTGTTCTCTCATGGAACGTAGGGTTGTTTGCAATGAACAGAACAACCTGGTTATCACAATGTAGCTCCATGGGTAGAGGAACCTCTACATGCAAATCAGTTAATACTGCTCGAACCCACATCATTTCTGTACTTGCTTGCGCCATAGCCCTGTATTCAGATTCAACACTTGATCTCTCTACGACTGTTTGTTTCTTGCTTTTTCAAGAAACGAGAGAACTGCCAACGAACACTGCAAATCCCGAAGTCGATTTTCTATCCTTAGGACAACCTGCATAGTCTGCATCAGCATGTGCGGATATAGAGAGAGTTTCTCCGTTCTTGAAAAGTAGTCCTGTGCATGGAGACGATTTTAGATATCTCAGTATCATGTATATAGCATTCATATGTACTTGTCGAGGCTGCTCCATGAACTGACTCACTCGACTCACTGCAAAGGAGATATCCGATCTCGTGATTGTAGCATAAAGGAATTTTCCCACCATCTATTTGTATCTTCTCTTATCGACTTCATCCGTATCATCATCATATAGATTCATGCTAGGATCCATAGGAGTAGTAGAAGGTCGACACCCGATCTTGCCCGTCTCTGCAAGCATGTCTGTAACATACTTTCTTTGGGTCATCACAAGACCCTGTGCATTTCTAGCAAATTCCAACCCTAAGGGCCTGTTTGGTTGCAGGGTTGGGTAGGGTTGGGTTGGGCAGGGGTACCCCTGTGAATAGTAAACTGTGAGGAGGATTGTATTGTTTGGTTGGAGGGTTGGGAAGGGTTGGGCCAACCCAACCCTTCCCAACCCTGCAACCAAACAGGCCTTAAGGAATACCTTAGGGTACCCAGGTCCTTAGTCACAAATTGACTATCCAGAAATTCTTTTGCCATCTTGATTCCCTGCTCATCATCTCCCGTAACAACTATATCATCAACATAAACCATGATAGCAACTGTACCTCTAGATGTTCTTTGCACGAATAAAGAATGATCTGTATTTGACCTCTTAAACCCCTGTCGTTCAATCAGATCTGAAAGCTTTTGGAACCATACCCTCAGACTCTGTTTAAGGCCATATATGGCCTTATGGAGTCTACAGACCTGTTGACACTCCTCCTCAGCAGCAAACCCCCGAGGCTGCAGCATATAGACCTCCTCCTGTAGACCTCCATACAAAAATGCATTTTTAACATCAAGTTGAAATAAGGGCCAGTCACGTACCACAGCAACTGAAAGAAAAACACGTAAAGTAGAGTTTCGAGCAGTCGGAGAGAACGTGTCCATGTAATCAACCCCATAGGTCTGTGTAAAACCACGTGCAACCAACCTTGCTTTGTAACGATCAAGGCTCCCATCTGCATGGTGTTTAACAGTAAACACCAATTTGCAACTGACAACAGATGCTCCAGGAGGAGGAAAAATCAGACTCCATGTGCCACGGGATTGCAAAGCAGCCATTTCCTCTTCCATAGCAAGACGCCATCGGTTATCTCTCAATGCATCCTGGTAAGTCCGTGGAATTTCCATGGATGATAGAACAACTGCAAATCTCTGGAAATCTCCTGTAAGACGATGAAAGGAAACCTGAGAAGCAAACGGGTAGGATGCACAAGTACGCTTTTGCTTTCTAATGACAATGGGTACATCCAGGTTCTCAGGAACCTCATCCTGCACTGATCCCTGTATAGAAACATCTCCAGACCCATCGTTAGAAACCATGTTATCAGAACAACCTGGGGCATGCTAGATGACGAGCGATGACCATGAGCAGAAGGGGGCCGATGAGTATAGAATTTTGGTAATGGTGGAACCACGGTGACAGGCATCTATGTAGATGGAGGTGGTGGACGTGGTGAGGGTGGTGGTGGTGGTATGACTGGTACATGAGATAACTGACTCGTAGGAGGAGGTGACATGTAGATCTCAGTATCCGATTCGAAAGTAGTCATCCTGTCACCTGTAGAGAGAAAAACGTCACAGATTCAAAGAATGTGACATCGACACTAATAAAGTATTTCTCACGTAACAGATCAAAGCAATGATATCCCTTCTGAGTTCTGGAGTACCCCACAAACACACATTTGACAGCCCTGAGAGAGAGCTTGTCAAGACCTGGAGCCAACTGGTGGACAAACGCAACAGAGCCAAACACACGGGGCGTAAGGGAGAACAACTCCCTCTCAGGAAAGGCTATAGAGAAAGGAGTCTTCTCACCCAAGACAGATGAGGGCATGCGATTTACTAGATAACAAGCCGTAAGAACTGCATCACCCCAAAACGAATGTGGAGCACGGCTCTGAATAAGTTGGGTCCGAGTGATATCCAGTAAATGACGATGTTTCCTCTCTGCAATACCATTTTGTTGTGAAGTATAAGCACATGATGTTTGATGAATTATACCACGAGAGGAAAAGAACAATGAAAGTGCACGAGTACAAAACTCCAATGCATTGTCAGACCGCACAATTTTCACAGAAGAAGAGAAAATATTTTGAACTTCATTGATAAACATTTTAATCACATCTCCTGCTTTAGATTTATTCTTCAACAAAAACACCCAAGACAAGCGAGAAAAATCATCTACTGCAACAAAATAAAACCTGTGTCCCTGGTGATCAGGAACACGACTGGGACCCCAAATATCAGTATGGACTAACTCAAAAAGAGAGCTACTGCTCCGACTCTGACGACCTAAGAAAGTGGACCTATGATGCTTTCCCAACTGACACGCTTCGCACTGGAAGGACAATCCTGGAGAAATCTGTGGCAAAATACGACACATCTTCTGAAGAGGTAGGTGATCAAAACGGATATGCCAGGTATATGGAGAGGCTGATCCTGCAGAATGGAGTGATGTGCCAACATAGGGAGTACAGACCAGACGATAAAGGCAATTCTGCTCACGGCCACAACCAACCACTATGCCCTGAAAAACAAGAGACGATGGGTCAAAAATAGCTCGACATTTCAAATCCTTCGTAATCTGACTAATGGAAGATAAATTCATAGAAAAATCAAGAGCATATAACACATTATGCAATTGCATGGAAGGCGTCAAACTAATCTCCCCCTGTCCTGTAATCGGGGAATGAGTCCCATCGGCTATCACCACAGTCCGCCCTGGAGAAACCTGTCTATATGCAGTAAGTTGCTCTTTATCCCCACATAGGTGATGTGTCACTCATGAGTCCATAATCCATTCTGTAATCACAGATCCATCACTGGAGGTGAGGGCATGAGAACTACCTGAGGTACTGGCTGTAGCGGATGTACTAGCAGAAGCAGAGGTTGCCACATCTGAATGGCCTCCTGGAGCTGCGTCAGGAGGCATGATGTTCCTCAGTCTGGCAACGAGGTCATCAAATCGCTGGTCCATAGAGGAAGGTGTAGGAGACTCAACATGTTCTGTTACCTGAGCCGATGCTGGAAAACCATGCTTAGAATAACATGTGTTCTCGGAGTGGCCAGGACGATGACAATAAGTACAAGACTGACGGATCCGACCCCCACGACCACGAGGACCACGCCCACGAAAAGTAAAGGAGTCATCTCTTCCTCTGGAGGCAGCCATCGCCGAAGGTGTCTGGCTAGTAGTAGAGCTCTGGACAGTGATTCGACTAAGTCGACGGAAAGCTTCCTCCATAGAAGGAATAGTGGCGTCAGCAAGAATCTGAGAGCGGGCAGCATCGTACACTGGATCAAGTGCAGCCAAGAATACACCCACCATGGTAGCATTCCTGTATGTCTTTTACTGCTTAGGGGTGGCCGTCAAAGGCATGAAGCTATGGAGCTTCTCAAACATTCCTCGCAGGAATGTGTACAGTGAGTGGAGAGGATGTCCATTCTGTTTGACTGTAAAAATATCACGCTGCAATTATGGTATCTTGGTCTCATTCCGCGCCTGCTAATATGTCGCCGCCAGAATATCCCACATTGCCTTCGTCGTGGGCTGATGTAGCACGTCGTTGGCGATCTCTATCGTCAACGTCCCAGACAACCAGACTTTGGCATACGCATCGTCAACCTCCCATGAGGCGTGAATCCCTGTTTTCTCCATCGGCTCATCTTCGGTAAGAATATGTTTCTTACTGTTAGACTTCATGAGACTCATGAACTGCATAGCCCAGAGCTCATAGTTCGTCCTGTCCATCTTGACAATCGGTACCAGACCTCTAAAGGCACCTGTGGTGGGTACATCGACTTTGTTTTCTGACATGATGCCAAATGAAGATCGCAGGGTATGTACACTAATATAGATGTGTCTATAATGACATATGGGGATTTGATTGCATATGTAGACCTATGCAATCAAATCCATCACTCGAGTTGTGCAAAGAAGAAGGAGAACGTCGGAGGGGAGCGACGACAATTGAGGCCGACGACCTAGGCGGGCTTTTGGGGACCCACGAGAATCAGCAGGATGCCGCCGAGGATCAGAGGAGGCCTGTGCGATGATGCAGGCGGAACCCGGGCAGCGCAGGAGGGGCCAGGGGGCGGCGCAGGCGGGTCGGGCGGTGCAGGCAGGCCTGGGGCCGACGGCGCAGGCGATGACTCGGCCTGCTAGTAGCGGCGCCGAGAGAGAGGAGGGGGCTGGCGGGTGGGAGGCTAGGGTTAGGGTATACGAGCTCCGGTCTAGGACCACCGCTCTAATACCATGTTAAGAGAAAAATCAGAGATGTTTATTTCTGAGAACCCTAGGCTCTCTTATATAGAGGAGAGGCCTATGGGTAAATTGCATAAGGTGGAACATAGAAATAAAAATAAGCAAAAGGTATATATAGAATGTAGAAATACATAAATATCTCTACAGTATCTCCTCTAAATAAGAATCTTGGGTTTATGGAATAAACATATTTCGATATTTTTTCCCAACATGGTATCAGAGCAGCGGTCCTAGACCGGAGCTCTCGAAACCTAATCCTAACCCTACCCCACATGTTGTCCTCTCTCTTCGAGGTTGCCGCCCATCCGGGCAGCTGCTTCTAGCCATCGAACCCGTTGAACCAGTAGCTACCGCTGCTCCTTCGACTCCTCCATGCGACCCCAGCGTCGCCTGCCGCCTTTGCGACCTTCACCCCAATCGCTCTAGCGGCCTTCACGGCTCCTACATCACCTATTGCGTCTGTGGTCCCCTGTGCAGCCCCCTGCGGTCCCTCGGTCGTCCCCCGCGGGTCCTGTAGCCCGCTACTACTACGATTGAGCAACGACCTAGGACTTCTTGGCCATCAGCCTTATTAGTCGTCGGCTTCCTCCGTTCTATCCCATCGCCAGCCTTCGGTGGAGTTAATGGATTTGAGTGCATCAGTCTACATATGCATTCAAATCCCTGCACGTCTGTGTAGGCACTTGTTACACAACCAAAGTACTCTTATCCCGGATATATATCAGAAAAAAGGTCGACGTATCTGCCACATGCGCCTTCAGATGTCCAGCGCCTATAGTCAAGATGGACGGGACTAACTATGGGCTCTAGGCGATGCAGTTCATGAACCTCATGAAGTCCAATCGTAAGAAACATATCCTTACCGAAGTGGAGCCAATGGAGAAGACTGGGGTTAATGCCTCGTGGGAGGCGGATGATGCGTATGCGAAAGTCTGGTTGTCTGGTACTTTGGCTATTGAGATTGCCAATGATGTGCTACATCAGCCCACCGCCAAGGCGATGTGGGATATCCTCGCTGCAACTTATTTGCATACGAGGAATGAGACCAAGATACTACAGTTACAACATGATATTTTCACCATCAAGCAGAATGGACGGTCATTACATTCTTTGTATACATCCTTGTGTGGGATGTTTGAGAAGATACACAGTTTTACACCCCTCACATCTACTCCTAAGCAACAAAAGATATATCGGAATGCTACTATGGTTGATGTCTTCATTGCAGTGCTAGACCCCGAATATGAGGCGGCTCGATTGCAGACCCTAGCGAATGCTACCATTCCTCCTATGGTGGAGGCATTCAAACGACTTGGTAGGATTATTGTTCCATCTTCTGCTCTGAGTCAAACTTCTTCAGCAACGACTGCCTCTCGAGGCAAAGAAGGCTCTTCCCAGTTTCATGAACGCAGACCTCGTAGCAGGGGAGATCGTATTCGTCAGCCTTATACTTGCTGCCATCGGCCTGGACATAAAGAGGATACATGCTATTCCAACCATGGCTTTCATGTGTTTGCTCGAGTAGCTGAGCAGATTGAGCCCTCGGCTGTTGCCGTCTTGGATTAGAGATTTAATGAACTTGTGGCACGATTGAAGGAGTTATACCTCCCGTTAGTCCAATTGTTTCTCCATCGGCTTCGGGAAATCAATCAGATGTGTTTGCTTCAGCATCCACTAGTACCTTAGATAGCACTTATGCACTTAGTAGCCGTAATCCGACATTATTGAAAGGATTATAGACTCTGGTGCTACACAATACATCACTTGTGTGGAGACATAGGTCAACTTACGGTGTAAGACAGGTCTCTCCAGGAGGGACTGTGGTTATAGCAGATGGGCCTCATTCCCCCATCACTGGACATGGGGGAGATTAGCTTGATACCATCTGTGTCTATAGAATGGGTTGCATGCACCTGAGTTTTTTTTATGAATTTGTTATCTATTAGTTAGATTACAAAGGATTAACATTGTCGAGCTATTTTTGAGCCATATTCTCTTGTATTTCAGGACATCCTTACGAGCAAGGTGATAGGCATTGGCCGAGAGCAGGGTGGTCTCTATCGCTTGGTCTGAACCCCTTATGCTGGCATTTCCTCCCATTATGATGAACCTGTTTCACCCTTTACGTGACACATGCGCATTGGTCATTTCCCGCTCTAAAAAATGTGCCATGTTCTACCTCAGATTTCTCCCCGCTCGTCCTTTCAATATGAGGCATGTCAAATGAGAAAACATCATCAATCTGTCTTCCCTAGTTGTCAAAGTCGGAGTAGTAGCTCCATTTTTGAGTTATTCATATAGATATTTGAGGTCCCAATCGTGTTCCTGATCATTAGAGACACCGATTTTATCTTGTTTCTATTAATGGTTTCTCTCGTCTGTCCTAGGTCTTTTTATTAAAAAAATAAATCTGAAGCTGGAAATGTTGTCAAGAACTTTATCAATTAAGTGCATAATGTGTTTTCTTCGTCTGTGAAATATGTGAGAACTGATAATGCTTTGAAGTTCTGTACTCATACCCTTTCCAATTATTTTTCAACTTGTGGTACTATTCATCAAACATCATGTGCCTATACTTCCCAATAAACCAGTGTTGCAAAGAGGAAGCATCGTCATTTGCTTGATGTTACCAGAACTCTTCTCATTTAGAGTCGTGCTCCGCACTCTTTTTGGGGTGATGTCGTTCTTACAGCATGCTACCATATTAATCGCATGCCCTCATCGGTCTCGGGTGAGAAATTTCCTTCTCTTGCATATCTGAGAAAGAATTATTCTTGCTTACTCCTCGCGTGTTTGGCACGGTCGCCTTTATCCACCAGTTGTCTCCAAGTCTTGACAAACTCACTCCTAGAGCAGTCAAGTGTGTTTTTATCGGGTACTCCAGGACACAAAAAGGGTATAGATGTTATGATCCAATGCGCAGAAAGTATTATGTTGGTGTTGATGCCACCTTTTCGAGTATGTGATGTACTTTTCTCCTACAGTTGATAGGTTGACATCTTCAAACCACAATGATGAAATATACATGCCACCACCACCATCATCACCACCCAAGGACTTAAATACCGGATTTCGGTTTTGTTTCGGTAAGGCTGGAAAGAGAAATTCGGTGGAATTTCTGTGAAATGGTCAGAAACATGAGAAGTTAGTTGAAAACTCTTTTTCTTCTAAAATTGAGATTTCTATTATTCTTTTAACTCAATAAATGAGAAAGAAATGCACCATTTTTTGCTAATAATAAGATATTAACATGATATCTTACGTTAAATTTCCATTCAATAGCTCGAACAGTAAAAAAAATAGTATACTGCTCAAAATCAAAACAAGATTTGGAACCAAAATTAGAAGCCATTAGTTTCAGCTCTTGAATATGAAGAGAATGGTGGCACGTGCAATAATAACAGAGAAAAACATAGCCTAACAAAGAGTACTAGCAAAAGGATATCTTATATAAGAAATTAAATATTGAAATGATAGGTTAGAACTTGTATCTAGCCAAAATACTTTCAATATAGAAAATATTTACTTTTAGAATAGGACATACACATATACACTCACAAACACAAATCTTTGTAACATGTACGTCTAATAGATGCATTGTATAGCTTGTGATCATAAAATATAAGTTATACAAAACACGTACAAATCAACTAACACCAAGAAACTATATATCATTCATAAGCACAATCTATATCCAACCTGATAGTAAGCAAGTACTTACAATCGCAAGATTTTCAAGGTTGCTAACATAGCCTTCACACAACCGTACATACTCCTTGTAGTAGAGAGAAGCCATAAGAAAGCAAAGCCTTAAATTTCGGATTTCGGTTCCATTTCACCATATCTGAAAAGATAATTTTTGAGAATTTTGGTGAAATCGCTGGAAATCTTGGAAATGTCTCTAAACTAAACTTTTTCCAAAAACTAATGTTTTTAGTATCCCTAAGTAAATAAATAAAATAGAAATGCACAATTATTTGTAAAATAGAATTGTAAATAAGTTTTGAAGTAATATTATCATAATCATCACCCATGTTGATATGTAGAGCAACGCATTGCCTAGAGTCAGAACAGTATGCTAAAATGGAAGCAAAGGCTATGATAATCACCTTGTCAATAAGAGTGAGATGACATATATAATAATTACTAATTAAAACATATACATTAAAATAAAGGAAAAACAAAAATAAAGCCTTTTCAGTTAAAAACGTGAATTTAAATCATAAATCTTGTGGTTAACTGATTTGGTTTGGATTTAGATCTAAAGCTTAGAAGCTAACAAAAGAAATTTCTTTAAATAACATAAATCACTCTGAAAACTCAACACATCGACGATAAATAAGTGAAAATTCATCAATATATGCAAATTTCGATGAAAGTGAAGGGTAGGTTCCCTTATTTTTGTTGTTTTGTCCAAACGACATGCAATTTCGATGAAATTTCATTAACATTTCGATCATATTTCGATTGTGTGGACTGGAACTTTATGTGGACGTCTTTGAGGCATCGTGGCTTCCCAGATCAGTGGATTTCTTGGATTAAGAGGTGCGTCACGACTTCCTCTTATTCGGTGCTGGTGAACGGGAGGCCGGAAGGGGGTTTCTTCCAACCTCAGAGGGGAGTGCGACAAGGTTGTCCTTTGGCTCCGATGCTTTTTGTCTTGGTGGCGGATGCTTTGGCAGTCCTATTTAGGCGTGCAGTGAGTGATGGGTGGTGTGAGGGATTTCGAAGTGGATCAATTTCCATTCCTCTCTTACAATATGCGGATGATACGGTGCTCTTTCTGGGAGGATCAGAGGATATGACGAGAAGGGCGGCGCAGATTGTTGAGGTCTTCAGCAGGCTCTCAGGCCTTCAGATAAACATGCACAAGTCGGTTGTGATCCCATTTGAGATGGAGGAGGAGGAGGGCGGCAGATTGGCGGACTTGTTGGGATGCCCGATAGGGAAGCTGCCGATTTCTTACCTGGGTCTCCCCCTTGTGGCAGGGAAACTGAAGAAGTCAGATTGGGATATGGTCCTTCACAGATTTGAGCAGAGGTTAGCGGGCTGGAAAGCGGTCTCCCTTTCGAAGGGGGGAAAACTGATTCTCTTGAAGCATGTCCTCTCAGCTATCCCTATTTTCTTCTTCTCTACTAGATTGATGCCAGTGGGAATACGCAAGAAGTTGGAAGCGATGATGAAGAGATTCTTCTGGTCAGATGGAAAGCAGCAAAGAACTGGGATGCATTTGGTTGGTTGGGAGGAGATGACGCGCCCAAAAAACGAAGGTGGCTTAGGGATTCGGGATTTGGCTTGTATGAATAAGGCACTCCTGGCAAAGTGGATAGTTCATATTTGGGGAGATTCGGATAGCTTGGCAGCCACACTACTACGCGAGATCTATGGAGTCCGGGGCGTACTCGAAGCTAGAAGAACAAGGTTTCAATCTCCTCTGTGGTATGGTGTACGAGAAGTCTTACCTTTATTGACTCCGAAGTTACGACCGAAGATCGGCAATGGGGAAGTTTTCCGCTTCTGGAGAGATGATTGGACAGGGGATGGGACACTATGTAGCAGGTTCCCAAGGTTGTTTGCTCTTGCATCTATGAAGGAATGTTCCGTGGCTCAGGCAGGGGCGTCGGGGACGTGGGAACCGCAGTTTAGGTCGGTACTCTCTTCTTACCGTTTGGATGATTTAGACAGGTTGCAGTCTGAGCTGCCCACGCCAGGTTGTCTTACAGAAGGTAGAGACCATTTTCAATGGGATGGTGGCAGATTCTCAACAAAAAAGGCATATAAGGAATTCAGGGAGACTACAGTGGACATGGATTCTGACCTTTGCCAGGATATGAAGATCATATGGGCTTGTAAGATTCCGTGCAGAGTTAAGGTCTTCCTTTGGTGCTTGAGGAGGGGCAGATTGTGCGACAAAGCAAGAAGGGGAAGGCTCTTCGGCATTGAGGACACTCAGTGTGATAGGTGCAGAGAACAAATCGAGGATTCAGATCATTTGTTCTTCAGGTGCCCATCATCAGAACAGTTATGGCAGGAGGTAGGGGTAACTTGGGTGTCGACAGGAAGTGTAGTGGATTTCTGGAGATCAGTGAGATCGGTAGGGGGAAACTCAACAGATGACTGCACCCTACCTTTTGCACTCCTTTGGGCTATTTGGAGCGGAAGGAATGATGTCATTTTCAAAAATCAGAGATTTTATCCAGAAAATGTACTCGCTCTTTGTAAATCTCTGTTTAACTTCTGGACCTCCAGATAGTGTACTCTTTCGTTTTTAAGTAATAAATTTTTTCCTGCGGTGAATCCCAACTCGGGATGTCACCCTAGCATTTTTTTCAAAAAAAAATATTTCGTTGAAATCCTAGAAAAAAAATAAGGTATCGTTTCGATTTCGGTGACCTGGAGAAATGGAAATTGCGGAGAAATTTGGTGGAATTTCATCGAAATTTGAGGCCATGTCACTACCTCCACCACCATTGCCACCATAACCACCACCTTGAGCTCCTCCTATTCCCTTACCCCCACATTGTCTTTGTCTCACCATCAAGGTTCATAAATGTGGTACGCAGTATTCGTTCGGTCAGGCGGTCCCGAGCGAGTAAGCGAATATGCGGAAGTATATGTGGATTATGCCATTTGCATTATTTTAAATAAAAATATTGAAAATATAGTAATAAAATATGATTATGTAAAAATTTTGATGATCTAACAAAATTCAAAATCAAAAATTTCAAATAAGATAATATAACAATAAGATATATAAGCATGACATTATAAATTGATTATTTTTTAGTTTATATTTTGAATTTAGTGCATATATATACACACATACAAATTTAGATTCAACAAGGAGCATACAGATTCTATAAGAAAACCTTTAATGCATATATAGATCCTATAGAAAACAGAAGATAAAGAATAATCATAGGTATACAAAAACAAAATCCAAAATTATACATATATATGGATCTTCAAGGGACAAAACTTGTGTTTTTTTGAAGCCAGAAAAGGGGGAGACACTCTTAGGTGTTCACCCCATTGTATTTATAATAATTAAAGTGAAGAAAGAAAAGTACAAAAGAAGGCGCTCTAGACAAGCCACGAGCGCAACAACCCCGAAGCACGAATACAGACGTTCTCCTTGTAAAGCCTGTGCCCAGAAAATAACAGTTCATTTCTGGCCAACCATATAGACCAAACCATCGCCAGCGGCTGCAACAATTCCAACTTCGGCCGGTTTCTGGCCGCGATCATACCCCCGCAAAATTCTTCAACGCTCACCCTTCCCACCCAACCAAGGCATGGGACTGCCCAGACAGGAAGCATTGTCAGACAGGAAAAGAAAAATGCTCCGGAGTCTCGATCCCCTCGTCGCACAGCAGGGACAAAACTTGTTGACACAAAATATATGGAGAAATTGCATATAAAATTTATTAGAAGCACAAAAAAAGTGCCATAATATTGATCAATTATTTCATGTTTTATTTGAAGAAATAGAATGAATTTCACTAGATAGAAAATTCAAAAGGTAGTTAGGAACAATTGAAACATATGGATATGAGAAAAAATACCTTAGATTATATTCACAAATGCGACATATAAGAATAATGAAAAGATGCATATATGTAAATGATGATATAAAAGTTGCTCAGAAAAAACCGAGTCAATATGTCATCAACATGTTATGGATTAAACAAAAAAAGACACATGAATCCTATATGCAAGTCTCTTGTTCAGATATGCGGCCGCATATGCTGCATAATCGGACCGCATATGTGTTTTGACTGCATAATGCCGCATATGGCATATGCGCTTCGGTCAAGTGATCGAATACGCATATGCGGCTGCATGGACCGAATTTCCGAACACTGCCCACCATTGCCTCATTATAATACCGTCGACATGCTTTTGCTCATGATCACCGCTCATCATCTATCACACATGAGGTAGATTATGAATACATAGTTTCTAACGATGGGTCTGATGGTCTGCTTGAGCAATGTCCTTTACAGGGAGACGGATGTGGAGGTTGATGATATGAACTTACCTATTGTTCTTCGGAAGCAAAAGCGAAGTTGTGCTTCATATTTGTTAGCATCCATGGTCTCATTTGACCGCTTGATTGGGGACTTCAAGAAATTTGCAGTTGCACTGTCTGCGGTGGATATTCTACGAAATTATCAGGAGGCTTTGAAAGATAGTCAGTGGTGATTAACCATGGAAGAAGAGATGGCTGCCTTACAATCACGTGGTACCTGGAGCTTGGTTGCAGCTCCTGAGGGAGTTTCTGTCATCAGTTGCAAGTGGGTGTTTACCATTAAACATCGTGCAGATAAGAGTCTGGATCGGTACAAAGCCAGACTGGTTGCTCGTGGATTTACTCAAACATATGACATGGATTACGTATACACATTCTCCCCAGTGGCTCGTCATTCTACTCTACGAATTCTTCTTTCTGTTGTTGTGGTACGTGACTAGCCTCTCTTCCAGCTTGATGTTAAAGATGCATTTTTGTATGGAGACCTGTAGGAAGAAGTCTACATGCAGCAGCCTCCTAGGTTTGCTAATGAAGGGGGGTATCCGCAGGTTTGTAGACTTCATAAGGCAATATATGGCCTTAAACAGAGTCTTAGGGCACGGTTTCAGACGCTCTCGAACTTAATTGAGAAGCAAGGGTTTAAAAGGTCAAACACGGATCATTCATTGTTTATACAGCGAACACCTAGAGGCACAGTAGCCATTATGGTATATGTTGACGATATACTTGTTACAGGTGATGATGTGCAGGAGATACAACGTGCTAAGAAATTTCTGGGCCAATAGTTTGTTACCAAGGATCTTAGTACATTATGATATTTCTTGGGCTTAGAGTTTGCCAGAAATCAGCAGGGCCTTGTAATGACCCAACGGAAGTATGTGACAGATATGTTGGTTGAGACGGGAATGATTAGATGTCGACCTACTGCCACCCCTATGGACCCTACTATGAGGCTATATGATGATGATACAGAGGAAGTGGACAGGAGAAGATAGAGAAAAATAGTTGGGAAGCTCCTTTATGATAAAAAATCAGGCCAGATATCTCATTTGCAGTTAGCCGAGAGAGACACTTTATGAAACAACCCCAACAGGTACACATAGATGTTGTATATATGATCTTGAGGTACCTAAAGTCTTCTACAGGTGAGGGATTCTTATTCAGAAAAGGGGAAACACTTACGGCCTCTGCATGTGTTGATGCTGATAATGCATGATGTCCAAAGGATAGAAAGTCCACTTCAGGTTTTGTGGTCTTTGTGGATAACTCTCTTGTCTCCTGGAAGAGTAAGAAGCAAACTGTAGTTGCCAAGTCCAGCATTGAGTCTGAATATAGGTCTACGACACAAGCTACTAAGGAAATGGTGTTGATCCGAGCAGTTCTAGCATATTTACACATAGATGGACCTATTCCTATGCAGCTACAATGCGATAACCAGGCAGCCATGTTCATTGCAAACAATTCTGCATTCCATGAAAGAACCAAACATATTTAAGTAGATTGTCATTATACAAGGATATGATTCAAAAAGGTTTTATCTCTACCTCTCATGTTAGCTCTAGGGATCAAACAGCAGATAATTTCACTAAGGCGTCGCTCAGAGGCTCTTTTTAGAAATGTACATCCAATGTTGGGAAAATAAAAAAACTCGTTTATTCCATACGCTCTAGGCTCTCTTATATAGGAGAGTAGCCTATGGGTAAAATATATAAAGAGTCCAATGGGAAAAAGAAAATGTGAAAAGGTACAGACGAGAATAACATATATCTCTACACTCCCCCTCAAGGTGGAGCATAGATATCAATCATGCTCAGCTTGGACGAACACTTCTGTAACGTCCCTCGAAGTAATGCCTTGGTAAAGATGTCAGCAGTTTGGTCCCCCTGAGCTAACATGAGATGTAGAAATAAACCCCTTCTGAATCATATCTCGTATGAAGTGACAACCAACCTCAATGTGCTTGGTTCGTTCATGAAATGCTGGATTATTTGCAATGAATAGAGCCGCTTGATTGTCACATTCCATAGCCATAGGAAGCGAGATTTTTATATATAGATCTGTGACCACAACCTTTACCCACATCATTTCTGTACTGACCTGAGCCATAGCCCTATATTCAGATTCAGCACTAGATCTTGCTACAACCGTTTGCTTCTTGCTTCTCCATGAGACCAGAGAGTCTCCGACATACACAGCAAATCCAGTAGTGGACTTCCTATCCTTAGGACAATCTGCGTAATCTGCATCTGCACATGCTAAGATAGTAATCTCCTTGTCTTTCTTAAACAGTAGACCTGCACCTGGAGATGACTTAAGGTACCTGAGTATTTTATGTATAGCATCCATATGTACCTGACGTGGTTGCTCCATGAACTGGCTCACCCGACTCACAGCAAAGGAGATATCGGGTCTGGTAATAGTAACATAGAGAAGCCTGCCCACCAGTTCTCTGTATCTTCTCCTATACGAGTAACAACAACAGAGAGGAGGATCCGTAAGGTGGAATGGCGAGCAACCGGCGAGAATGTATCAAGATAATCCACCCCATATGTCTGTGTAAAGCCACGAGCAACCAGGCGTGCCTTGTATCTGTCAATGCTGCCATCTGCATTTTGCTTAACTGTAAAGACCCACTTGCAACTCACTGTAGACACATCAGTAGGTGCAGTAACAAGGCTCCAGGTGCCTCTTGACTGAAGAGCAGTTATTTCTTCTTCCATGGCTAAACGTCATCGACTATCCTTCAACACATCTTGCTAATTCTGTGGAATATCCATCACCGATAGTGTAATGATAAAGCTCCTGAAATCTCCAGTTAAGCGATCAAAAGACACAGTATGCTATAGGATATGACGCGCAGCTGCGCTTCTGCTTCCGAAGAGCAATAGGTAGATCCAAATCACCTGCCTCCTCATCTGGCCTCTGTAACACATCCTACACAGGGAAATCATCAGATCCATCAATTTTAATAGTATTCTCAGAACATATCTTAGGCGAGCTAGATGATGAGCGGTGACCATGAGCAGAAGCAGGTTGACGGGTATAGTGGAATGGCAATGGAGAAACATGAACGGTAACAGGAGGTGTAGGAGATGGTAGTGGTGGAGGTGGTAGTGGTGATGGTGGTGGTGGCATGCATATTGCTTCAGTAGTGCCAGAGGATACCAACTGATCACCTGTAGATGAGAAGTACATAACAGACTCGAAAAAGGTAACATCAGCACTAACGAGATACCTCCTGCGCAACGGATCATAATACTTGCACCCCTTCTGTGTTCTGGAGTACCCGACGAAAACACACTTGACAGCCTTAGGAGGGAACTTGTCAATCTCTGGAGACAACTGGTGGACAAAGGCAACCGAGCTAAACACACGAGGAGTGAGGGAGAACAATTCTTTGTCAGGAAAAACAAGAGAGAAAGGAATCTTCTCACCTAAGACAGACGACGGCATACGATTAATGAGATAACATGCCGTAAGAACAACATCGCCCCAGAAAGAATGAGGGGAATGACTCTGTATAAGAAGCGACCTGGTGACATCAAATAAATGACGATGTTTCCATTCTACAACCCCATTTTGTTGGGAAATGTTGGAGAAAATAAGAGTGCTTGATATTTCTGAGAACCCTAGGCTCTCTTATATAGTAGAGAGGCCTATGGGTAAATTACATAAAGTAGACAATCAGAAAGGAAAATAAGAAAGAAGTACATATTAAATATGAAAACACAAATATCTTCACACTCCCCCTCAAGCTGAAGCATAGATATCGATCATGCTCAGCTTGGATGAACACTTCTGGAATGATCCTCTGGACAGTGGCTTGGTGAAAATGCCTGCAGTTTGCTCTCCAGAGCTAACATGGGAAGTAGAGATCAGTCCCTTCTGAATCATGTCTCTGGTGTAATGGCAATCCTCCTCGATATGTTTTGTTCTCTCATGGAATGCTGGATTGTTTACAATAAATAGGGCAGCCTGGTTAGCACAGTATAACTCCATGGGTAGAGGGATCTCTACATGTAGATCACATAGTACTGCTCGAACCCACATCATTTCTGTACTAGCTTGAGCCATAGCCCTATACTCAGACTCGGCACTAGATTTTTCTACAACAGTTTGTATCTTGCTTTTTCAAGAAATAAGAGAATTGCCAACAAATATTCCAAATCCTGAAGTTGATTTCCTATCCTTCGGAGAACCTGCATAATCGGCGTCAGCATATGCGGATACAGAGAGTGTGTCTCCTTTCTTTAATAGTAATCCTGAGCCTGGAGTTGATATCATATGTAGTGCGTCCATATGTATCTGTCGAGGTTGCTCCATGAATTGACTCACTCGACTCACTGCAAATTGCAATATCAGGTCTGGTGATTGTAACATAAATGATCTTTCCATCCATCTCTCTGTATCTTCTCTTATCAACTTCATCGGTATCATCATCATATAGTTTCATACTAGGATCCATAGGAGTCGTGGACGGTCGACATCCCATCATTCCTGTTTCTGCAAGCATATCTCTAACATACTTCCTTTGGGTCA
The DNA here is from genome assembly GCA_037367405.1 of Ottelia alismoides. Lineage (NCBI taxonomy): Eukaryota > Viridiplantae > Streptophyta > Magnoliopsida > Alismatales > Hydrocharitaceae > Ottelia > Ottelia alismoides. The sequence continues at coordinate 72,319 of JAZKJV010004992.1, forward strand.
TCACAAGACCCTGTACATTTCTAGCAAATTCCAACCCCAAGAAATACCTTAGGGTACCAGATCCTTCGTCACAAATTGACTGCCCAGAAAATCTGTAGTCATCTTGATTCCCTACTCATCATCTCCTGTAACAATAATATCATCAACATACACCATGATAGCCACAGTACCTCTAGACGCCTTTTGCACAAATAAGGAATGGTCTGCATTTGACCTCTTGAAGCCCTGTCGTTCAATCAGATCTGAAAGCTTTTGAAACCACGCTCTAGGACTCTGTTTAAGGCCATATATTGCCTTATGGAGTCTATAAACTTGGGCACACTCCCCCTCAGCAGCAAATCTTGGAGGCTGCTGCATATATACTTCCTCGTGTAGATCTCCATATAAGAATGCGTTTTTCACATCAAGCTGAAATAGCGGCCAATCTCGTGCTACAGCAACTGAAAGCAGAACACGTAAGGTAGAATGTCAAGCAACTGGAGAGAACGTGTCCAAGTAATCAACTCCATATGTTTGAGTAAAACCACGTGCCACGAGCCTTGCCTTAACCCGATCAAGGCTTCAATCGGCATGGTATTTAACAATAAATACCCACTTCCAGCTAACAATAGACGCTCCAGGTGGTGGAGAAACAAGTGTCCACGTACCGCGGGACTGCAATGCGTCCATTTCTTCTTCCATAGCAAGACGTCATTTGCTATCTTGGAGTTCCTCCTGGTAATTGCGTGGAATCTCGACGGCAGATAGGGCTACCACAAATCTCTAGAAGTCGCCTGTCAGACGATGAAATGAGACATGAGAAGCAAGTGGATAGGAAGCACAAGTACGCCTCTGCTTCCTAATAGCGATAGGCACGTCCAAGTCGCCATGATCATCATCCTGCTGTGTTTCCTGTATCAATGGATCCTCAAACTCATTGTTAGTAATCAAGTTATCAGAACCAACCTGAGGGCTACTAGATGAATGGCCATGACCTTGAGCAGAGGAGGACCGATGAGTATAGTACTTTGGTAATGGTGGGACAAAGGTTACTGGAGGTAGTAAGGGTGGAGGTGGTGGTGGAGATGGCATAGAAGGTAACTGACTCATAGGAGGAGGTGGCATGTAGAAGACCTCAGTATCAGAATGGGGAGTAGTCATTCGGTCACCTGTAGGAGAGAAAAACATGACAGATTCAAAGAATGTGACATCAACGCTAACAAATTATTTTCGACGCAGTGGATCAAAGCACCGATAGCCCTTCTGAGTCCTGAAGTACCCGACAAACACACATTTGATAGCCCTGGGAGAGAGCTTATCAAGACCTGGCACCAACTGATGGACAAAACTGACACAGCCAAAGAGACGAGGTGGAAGAGAGAACAACTCCTTCTCATGAAAGGCTAGAGAGAGAGGAGTTTTCTCATCCAAGACAGATGAGGGCATGCGATTTATTAAGTAACAAGCTGTGAGAACTGCATCACCCCAGAACGAGTTTGGAGCATGACTCTGAATAAGTAAGATTCTAGTGATATCCAACAGATGGCGATGTTTCTGCTCTGCAACACCATTTTGTTGTGAAGTGTAAGCACATGAGGTTTGATGAATTATACCACGAGATGAAAAGAACAAGGACAAAGTTCTAGTACAAAACTCCAAGGCATTGTCAGACCGCACAATTTTCACAGAAGAAGAGAAAACATTCTGAACTTCATTGATAAACATTTGAATCACATTTCCTGCTTCAGATTTATTTTTCAATAAAAACACCCACAACAAACTGGAAAAATCATCTACTATGACCAGATAGAACATGTATCCCTGGTGGTCAGGAACAGGACTTGGACCCCAAATATCAATATGGACTAACTCAAACAGCGAGCTACTGCTCCGACTCTGACGACCCAGGAAAGTAGACCGATGGTGCTTTCCCAATTGACACGCTTCACATGGGAAAGACGACTTCGGAGAAATCTGGGGCAGGACACGACACAGCTTCTGGAGAGGGAGATGACCAAAACAGAGATGCCAGGTATATGGAGAGTCCAATATTGTAAGATGGAGAGATGCACCGATATAGGGAATATTAACCAGACGATAGAGACCATTCTGCTCACGGCCACAGCCAATCACCTTGCCCGAGGGTATGTCCTGAAAAACAAGAGACGATGAGTCAAAAATAGCTCGACAGTTTAAATCCTTTGTAATATGGCTAATGGACAGTAAATTCATAGAGAAATCGGGAGCATATAACACATTCTGCAGTCTCATGGAAGGTGTCAACTGAACCTCCCCTGTCCTGTGATCGGGGAATGTGTCCCATTGGCTATCACCACAGTTCGTCCTGAGGAGACCAGTCTATATACAGTGAGTTGTTCTCTGTCCCCACAAAGATGATGGGTCGCTCCAGATCCATAATCCAGTTGGTAATCATAGATCCATCACAAGAGGTGAGAGCATAGGAACTACCTGAGGTACTGGCTGTAAAGGTGAACTGGCAGAGGCAGAGACAACCACATCTGACTGACCCTCAGGAGTTGTATCATGAGGCATGATATTCCTCAGTCTGGCAACAAGATCATCGAATCGTTGGTCCAATGAGGAAGGGGCAGGGGACTCAACTTGTTCTGCTACCCGAGCCGATGCAGGAAAGCCATGCTTGGAGTAGCATGTATCCTCGGAGTGACCAGGGCGACGACAATAACTGCATGGTTGCCGAATTCAACCCCCACGATCCCGGGGTCCACGACCACGGAAGGTAGAGGATCCACCTCTTCCTCTAGAGGTTGTCATTGCTGAAGGTGTCTGGTTGGCAGTTGAGCTTGGGACAGTAATGCGATTCAATCGGCGAAAAGCTTCCTCCATAGGAGGAATAGTAGCATCAGCAAGAATCTGAGATCGTGCAACGTCGTATTCTGGATCAAGTGCAGCCAGGAATACTCCTACCATGGTAGCATTCCTGTACGTCTTCTGTTGCTCAGGAGTAGCCATCAATGGCATGAAGCTATGGAGCTTCTCAAACATCCCTCGTAGGGATGTGTACAGTGAGTGAAGGGGGCGTCCATTCTGCTTGACAGTAAAAATATCATGTTGCAGCTGAAGTATCTTGGTCTCGTTTCGGGCCTGCGAATATGTCGCCGCTAGAATATCCCACATAGTCTTAGCTGTGGGCTGATGTAGTCATCGTTGACGATTTTTATCGTTAACGTCCCAGATAGCCAGAGTTTGGCATACGCATCATCTGCCTCCCACGAGGCATTCACCCCAGTCTTCTCCACCGACTCCTCTTTGGTAAGAATATGTTTCTTACCATTCGACTTCATCAGGCTCATGAACTGCATAGCCCAGAGCTCATAATTTGTCTCGTCCATCTTCACAATAGGCGTTGGACCTGTGAATGCGCCAGTGGTGGGTACATCAACCTTGTTCTCTGATATATTGCCGAAAGAAGACTGCTACAGGTGTGAGAAATCAAAGTTTGTGTGTCTACACAGACATCTATGGGTTTGGGTGCACGTGTAGACTCATGCACACCAACCCATCAACCAACTGACGACGCTGAGGCGGCGAGCAAGCGCGAGATAGCACGCGGGTCGAGCGCATGGTGCACGCGATGCAAGCACGCTGTGCGCGCGAAGGTGGATGCGCTGTGCGCGCGGTCTGTACGCGTTGTGCGTGCAGTATGGGCGCGGTGTGCGTGCTCGGTGGCCTTACTGTGAGTCGAGGAGGCGACGCCAGAGAGGAGGCGGAGAGGAGGTGGCGTTGCCGGAGAGGAAGGAGGCGGCGACGCACAAGGAGGGGGCTGGAGGTAGGGTTAAGGTTTCTTGGTAATCGAGAGCTCCAGTTTAGGATCGCCGCTCTGATACCATGTTGGAGAAAATAAGAGTGCTTGATATTTCTGAGAACCCTAGGCTCTCTTATATAGTAGAGAGGCCTATGGGTAAATTACATAAAGTAGACAACCGGAAAAGAAAATAAGAAAGAAGTACATATTAAATATGAAAACACAAATATCTTCACATGAAGTATAGGCACAGGATGTTTGATGGATAATCCCTTGAGATGAAAAATAATTGGAGAGAGTATGAGTACAAAATTCCAGGGCATTATCGCTTCTCATAATTTTACGGGTACAGAAAAAACATTACGAACTTCATTAATGAAATTGATGATAATATTCCCCGCTTCAGATTTATTCTTTAACAGAAAGACCCACGACACACGAGAGAAATCATCCACAATAACTATATAAAACATGTGTCCCTGATGATCAGGAACACGATCAGGACCCCAGATATCGACATGAAACACGGTTGCAAAAATCGGTAGTCGGTACTTGGTTGGTTGGGTCACTGACTAAGGATTAATCGGCAGTCGGATGACTAATCGGATTTAGTCGGGCTTTAATCGGCTTTGAATTTCTTAGTTTTTTTAGATATATAAATCATTTTTGTAGAACCCAATTAATGGTCTAGTGGTAGTACAGTGTGTCTACCACACAAAAGACCAAGGTTCAAATCCCACTCTTGTAGTGGTTGCGTTAGGTAGTCGACGGCCAACGTAAAAAATAGTCGAATCTTTCAACATGGATTTGAGCAAGAATCCATGTAGCCGACCCTACTTATAGTGGGAGAAGGCTTAGTACATTTATATAAATCATTTTTGTATGTATATTCTTATATATTTACATAGATTTGTAGATTTTTTATATTATCATAATGAAGGAAAAGAATATTTGCATTAAGCATATTAAAATAAGTTTGCTTTGAATCATAAAAAATATATGGTCTCTTCAAGCAAAAATCAATCAAGCAGTTGGCCTTAGTCGGGATTAGTCAGTACTCGGTCGGCCACCCCACCAACTAGACTAGTCGGACCTACTAGTCGGACCAGTCGGGGGATTTTTACAACAATGATATGAAACAACTCAAACTTGGAGATACTACTCTGACACTGATGACTGGGAAAGGTAGACTAATGGTGCTTTCCCAACTGACAAGCCTCACATTGAATGGACGTGTGAGGTGAAACCTGGGGTAACAAATGACACAGTTTTTGAAGCAGTAGATGTCCAAAGCGCAAGTGCCATAGTAATGGGGAGATGGATCCAACAGGTAGAGAGGAGGCTCCAGCATAAGGGATCCGACTAAGACGATAGAGGTCGCCTTGCTCAAAGCCATGCCCAATCACGTTGCCCATAAGGATGTCCTGAAAAATGAGAGAAGATGCATCAAAAATAGCTCGACAATGTAAATCCTTTGTAAGTCGGCTAATGGACAACAAATCCATCGAAAAATCAGGTGCATGCAACACGTTCTTGAGATGCATAGATGGTGTCAGGCTAATCTCCCCCTGGCCAGTGATCGGAGAATGTGTCCCATTAGTAATAACCACAGTACGGCCTGGAGAAACCCGTCGGTAGCCTATAAGCAGTCCTTGGTCAACACATAGATGATGCGTGGCACCAGAGTCAATAATCCATTCTAAAGTATCTGATCTACTACTGCTTGTGAATGCATAAGTGCTACCTGAGGTACTGGTGGATGCAGAAGCAGCAACGTCGGAGTGACTCTTAGAAGTAGGCGTTGAAGCAACACGACCAGATGGAGGAATAATGCCCCTGAGACGGGCTACAAGATCATCAAAGCGATAATCCATAGATGAAGCGGATGGAGGCTCAATCTGTTCAGCTACTCGTGCAGAAGCAGGAAACCCATGTTTGGAATAGCATGTGTCTTTGGTATGTCCAGAACGATCGCAAAAGGTGCATGATAGCCAAACATGGCCTTTTCTGCCCCGAGGTCCATGGCCACGGAACTGATGATGACCCCCACGACATCGATTGGCTGCCATGGCTGAGGCGGTCTTATTTGCAGTAGATGAAGGAACAGTAATACGACTCAGCGTGAAAAGCTTTCTCCATAGGAGGAATAGTGGAATCCGCCAAGATCTGGGAACGTGCTGCCTCGTACTCTAGATCAAGGGCATCCAGAAATACACCCACCATAGTGGCATTCCGATAGGTCTTCTGTTGCTCTAGCGTAGCTGTAAGAGTCATGAAGCTATAAAGCTTCTCAAACATTCCACGTAAAGACGTGTACAATGAGTAAAGAGGCCGTCCATTTTGCTTGATTGTAAAGATGTCATACAGAAGTTGCAGAATCTTCGTCTCATTTTTTTCCTGTAAATAGGTGACAGCCAGAATGTCCCACATTGCTTCGGCAGTGGGCTGATGGAGAATATCGTTAGCAATCTCAATTGCTAATGTTCCAGATAGCCAAACTTTGGCAAATGCATCATCTGCCTCCCATGAGGCATTGACCCTTGTCTTCTCAGCAGGCTCTTCCTCAGTAAGAATGTACTTCTTACCAGTCGACTTCATCATAATCATGAACTGCATGGCCCACAGTTCGTAATTTGAACCATCCATCTTCACAATAGGCGCTGGACCTCTGAAGGCGCCTGTAGATGGATGCCTTCCTTGCTTTCTGACATTATGATAATGGAAAACTAGGAGGAGTGGACAGAAGATATGATCGTCTACATGGACATTAACAGGTTTAGTTGCATGTATAGACTCAAGCAACCAAACCCATTAATCTGGAAATGCGTGCGCGGAACGAGTATTGGAGCCGTGTACGCTGGCCTAGAGTTGCACGCGTACGAAAATCACACGTGCAGATATGCGAACAGATGCGCGTGCAGGATCACGAACAGGGGCACGCACAGCAGCACAGGAGCACGCACAAAGGTGCGCACGGCTTCACGCGCACAGGCGCACATGCGCTCAGAAGCGTGCACCGATGCACACAGGGCGCACAGCCTCACGCGCATAGGTGCACAAGCGCTCAGGAGCACACACTTACGCACAGGAGCGTGCGCAGACGCATAGGAGCGGTGTAGGCGCACAGGAGAGTGCGCAATCACAGGCGCACAGGAGCGCCGACGCCGGGACGGCGCGAGACCGAGCAAGAGGCGGCGCGAGGCGGGGAGGCTCGCGCGGAGGGCTCGAGGGTGGAGGCTAGGGTTAGGGTTTGGTTCGAGAACTCTGGTCTAGGACCGTCGCTCTGATACCATGTTGGGAAAATGAGAAAACTTGTTTATTCCATACATCCTAGGCTCTCTTATATAGGAGAGTAGCCTATGAATAAAATACATAAAGAGTCCAACGGGAAAAAGAAAATGCGAAAAGGTACAAACGAGAATAACATAAAATAACATATATCTCTACATCCAAGCTGAGCATGATTGACATATATGCTCCATCTTGAGGGGAATGTAGAGTTATGATTATATTTCTATGTTGTTTTACTAATATTCTATTTCTCATGTCTATCTTATGTAGTTTACCCAGGCAGCCATGTTCATTGCAAACAATTCTACATTCCATGAAAGAACCAAACATATTGAAGTAAATTGTCACCATACAAGAGATATGATTCAGAAAGGTTTTATCTCTACCTCTCATGTTAGCTCTAGGGATCAAACTGCAAATAATTTCACTAAGGCATTGCTCAGAGGCTCTTTTCAGAAATGTGCATCCAAACTGAGCATGATTGACATATATACTCCATCTTGAGGGGAATGTAGAGTTATGATTATGTTTCTGTGTTGTTTTCCTAATATTCAATTTCTCATGCCTATCTTATGTAGTTTACCCATAGGTCTCTCCTCTATATAGGAGAGCATAGGGTTCATGGAATAAACATCTTTCGATATTTTTCCCCAACATGTACAAATAAGGTTCTAATAGTTCTTTTGTCACTTATTTCGGAGAAAGATTATTGAATTCATGGTCATGTTTTTTACGCCAGAAGAAGTTTTGATAGTTGATTTTTCTAAAAGCCAAAGGATGTGCATCGAGGGCCAATTTTAATTTTGACCACTACATGCAAGATAAGAAAAATAAAATTTACGTTGGCCTCTAGGTTGTGTGCAAATACGATTCTAATAGTTCTTGTCACTTATTTCGAAGAAAGATTATTGAATATATATATATATATTCTTCATGGTCATTTTTTTACGCCATAATAGGATTTGATAGTTGATTTTTCTATTGATTTTTCTAAAAGCCAAGGATGTGCATCAAAAGATGATGCCAATCCAGAAATTTCCAACCCAACGCAACAACTAATCACTACTAGAATGTTGAGTTTTGGCGACAAAAGTATTTAATCATCTTTAGCGCGTGTACAGTAGGCTAACATTTTCCAAGGCATGTTCGTAAAAAGCTTCAAAAAAGATGTGAGAGCTAGACTCCTTGTTTCTCTCATGTGATCAGTCCCTTCAAACCCGCCTCTCCAAATTGTTCCCTCTGGCTCCTACGACCTCCCTCTTAACGCCTTGCTTCGGCTCTCTTCATCCTACTATTGTGTGCTCTTGTGGCCCCCTCCATGTACATGCTTCTTGTTTTTGCAGTTGCATTGTGCAAAGATATACTTGTGTTTAACATTTAGGTTTTTCATTACCCACCTCACGTTCTCCACATTGTCTGGCCAGTCCACCCCTAGATAATTTTGTTGATCATTCTAATTTTTGTTGTTTGTAAACCATAGACATCTGTAGAGAATGAAAGTAGCAGAACTGAAATTATTACGATGTATATGTGGTCATACACGAAATGATCAGATTCAGAACTATGTGATCAAAAAAAAAGTTGGTGTTACTCTAATAGAGAATAAATGAGAGAAAACCACTTAATATAATTTATTCATTTGCAAAGAAGGTCGGCTGATGCTTCAGTTAGAATATGTAAGATTCGAGATGTTGAACGTGCTAAAAGAGAGTGAGGAAGGCCCAAGAAGTGTTGGAAGGAGATTATCCAAACTAATCATAGTTATTTGGATTCCGTGAATGATCCAAAATAGATTTGAATGGAGGCAAAGAATACATGTAGCCGAGCCTACTAAATGTAGGAAAAGGCTTTGTTGTTGTTAGTCCGTTTTTTCGTATATATAGAAATTAGATGCATGAATTAGCAAAACAAATTTCTATAAAAATACATATCACCTGAAGCTTATACCATGCATGTATTTTTTACAAGAAATGATGACCCCGATTAACTCTGATTATGGCACACATTCAATCTCACATATAATAGTCACCATAATATACAAACTCTATTACCTTGAAAAAGTTAAAGCGTAATGGGTAGCTAACAATGAAAACCATAGAGGGACCACATTGATTTTTTGGTTTAGTCAGAGCGAATGGGTGATGTCGAGTGGAGAACGGTCTCGCGATGAGGGAGCACCTCCTCCACCTTACATCGGGCGACTGAGGGAAAGGTGGAAGAGAAGTTGAATGCAGTGTGGTGGCCTGTTCGGGCGTGTGACGAAGCTGTACGGAGGTCTCGTGCTGCTCGGAAGGATTTGGGTTGTTACAAATGTGGCGAGATGGGACACTCTGTTGTGGATGGTCGTAACGCAACCACCTGTTTTGGGTGTGGCGGTAATGGTCATCAGTGGAGAAGATGCCCACGATCGGTGGATCCTCGTCAAGGAAAGAAAACTCAAGCACCTCACAGAGGATAGTTGATCGCATCCGTACGAAACCTGACAATGCACTGATCAACGTCCTCGTGGGGATCTACTCAACTCTGGAACCTGCAAATGATGATGGCGGATATCGGGTTCAAGGTTGGCCCCTCCTTCGGTGGAGATGTTGTTCTGCTCGATGATTCAACTGTCTGGGCTCATGGTCTCTCTTGCGAGGAGGTCCAACACCTTTAGGGGGTGGTGCGTCAACTCCCCGGAGCGGCTCCATAACATGGCATCGACCCTTGCTTCAGGATGGAGCTTCTTACTCTGTGCACTACAAGGTTCTTATGCTGAAAGGACTGCCTCTTCACTCAAGGGATTTCAAATCAATTGAAACTTTATTCGAGGGTGTTGGAAAATTGATCTCCATCGTCGGTGACGATCTATCTAAGGATTCTGATGTCCATATCAGAGTTGAGGCAGCTTTACGATCTAGCTCCCCCCGCACGAGTTGTGTTAAAGGTCGGAAAAGTGAGATTTCCAATTGAAGTCGTGGAAACCGACGTCACGGCATGCGATGGTGTGAGGGATGATCGATCGTCGTCGATCACCGATGGACAAGGGGGCTTCGTAGGAAGCGGTTAGATGTTTCGATTTCGTGTTGAGATTGGGGGAGTCGAACCATTGCGATGGAATGGAAAACGCTAGAAGGTCTTTCCATCCTGGCAAGTTGCAGATAGTAATGCAAATCCTCATTGTTTCAGATCCTACCCATTTGGATCCTACCCATTCAGATCTGGCCCATACAAAATATGCTCTTTTGAATCCTTTCCATTCAATTCCGGGTGATTCGATACTCTCGGACCCAAGTGCAGGAGCTGCACTTCTAGAGCCTCATGTTGAAGTTGAACCGGTTCAACGCTTATCCTTTGACTCGAGTAGCTTCCGCCTCCTCTCTAGGGAACTCGCAGCCCCGACTATCTCTCACTACCCTGGCGTGTGCTCGACAAGAACCCCTTTGGAGAGCATGCCTGCCAGTCTGGAGGTGAATGGTAGTCATTCTAGAAAGGCGGAATCTCACATATAATAGTCACCATAATATACGAACTCTATTACCTTGAAAAAGTTAAAGCATAATGGGTAGCTAATAATGAAAACCATAGAGGGAGGACATTGATTTTGGGTTTAATCGGAGCGAATGGGTGATGTTGAGGGGAGAACGGTCTCGCGATGAGGGAGCACCTCCACCTTACATCGGGTGACTGAGGGGAAGGTGGAAGAGAAGTTGAATGCGGTGTGGTGGACTATTCAGGAGTGGGACGAAGCTGTACGGAGGTCTCGTGCTGCTCGGAAGGATTTGGGTTGTTACAAATGTGGCAAGATGGGACACTCAGTTGTGGATTGTCGTAACACAACCACCTGCTTTAGGTGTGGCAGTAATGATCATCAGTGGAGAAGATGCCCACGATCGATGGATCCTCGTCAAGGAAAGAAAACTCAAGCACCTCACAGAGGATAGTTGATCGCATCCATACGAAGCCTGACAATGCACTGATCAGCGTCCTCGTGGGGATCTACTCAACTCTGGAAAATTTCCTGCAAACGACGATGGCGGATATCGGGTTCAAGGTTGGCCCCTCCTTCGGTGGAGATGTTGTTCTGCTCGAGGATTCAACTGTCTGCGCTCATGGTCTCTCCTGCGAGGAGGTCCAACACCTTTAGGGGGTGGTGCGTCAACTCCCCGGAGCGGCTCCATAACATGGTGTCGACCCTTGCTTCAGGATGGAGCTTCTTACTCTGTGCACTACAAGGTTCTTGCGCTGAAAGGATTGCCTCTTCACACGAGGGATTTCAAATCAATTGAAATTTTGTTCGGGGTTGTTGGAAAATTGATCTCCATCGTCGGTGACGATCAATCTAAGGATTCTGATGTCCATATGAGAGTTGAGGCAGCTTTACGATCTAGCTTGCCCCGCCCGAGTTGTGTTAAAGGTCGGAAAAGTAAGCTTTCCAATTGAAGTCGTGGAAACCGACGTCACCGCATGCGACGTTGTGAGGGATGATCGGTCGTCGTCGATCACCGATGGACAATGGGGCTTCGTAGGAAGCGGTAACGCCATAGATGTTTCTATTTCGTGTTGAGATTGGGGGAGTCGAACCATTACGATGGAATGGAAAACGCTAGAGGGTCTTTCCATCCTGGCAAGTTGCAGACAGTAATGCAACCCCTCATTGTTTCAGATCCTACCCATTTGGATCCTGCCCATTCAAAATATGCTCTTTTGAATCCTTTCCATTCAGTTCTGGGTGATTCGATACTCTCAGAACCAAGTGCAGGAGATGCACTTCTAGAGCCTCATGTTGAAGTTGAACCGGTTCAACACTTATCCTTTGACTCGAGTAGCTTTCGCCTCCTCTCTAGGGAACTCTTAGCCCCGACTATCTCTCATTACCATGGCATGTGCTCGACAACAACCCCTTCGGAGAGTAGGCCTGCCAGTCTGGAGGTGAATGGTGGTCATTCTAGAAAGGCGGCATCTCTCCGAGATCTGGCTTCATCTTCCGTGGGGCCATCATCCAAGGCTTTACCACCTTCTCGGTTCTGAAAGTGTTACTCTCATTAGACCTCAAAGGAATGTCGATGACGTCAGAAACTGCGATGATTGGAGCTCTTAAGTGTTCGATGGTTGTTATTGGAGGTCATCTACAGGCCCCCACTGTTTCATCTTCTCCTCTTGTTCCTCTTCGTGTTGAGCTTGCAGTTGGGAGTTCTAACAATGGGAATGAGGCCTCGACTGCGGTCCCAACTGAGGAAGTGATGGGGAGGGAGATGAATCTAGAGGTGGACCAGAATCTGATGGACTACCTTGGTGTGATTCCACCGTGTGGAGCAAATTTAGTTGCTTAGTGAAGATCCTAACAAGGAATGTTAGAGGCCTTCGGAGGCCTAAAGAGACGATGGCCATTAAGGATCTACCTTCAAATGTGAGGGTTGACATCGTGCTTCTGCAAGAGACCAAGATTCATCAGGTCATGGAAGAAATCAAGAAATCTATTGGGGGCTCGACTCTTTCTCATTTCAGGGCTCGTGATTCAAAAGGTGCCTCTGGGAGCACCGTTATTGGCTGGAATGGTGATAGATATGCTCTACTGGACGATGCTATTTTAGGGAGACATTCCATTTCCGTCATACTCCAGCAAAAGGCTGACTCTCAAGACATCTTGGTTACTAATGTGTACGGACGTAGCAATGGGAGCGGCATCTTGAACCTGCTTAATGACTTCTGCTTGGTAAGACAGACTGAACTCGCATATTTGGATTCTTGGAGGGGATTTCAACGTGTCTCTACGGCCAGATGATCAACCGCGACTGCTTTCTATGGTGTTGATGGTGGCTCCTTGGATTTCTCCTCCATCAACAAGCATGGGTTACACATTGACACCATGGGTTGCCGATATACGTGGAGAAATGCAGGATCAAGGTCAAGAATTGATCGATTCTTGACATCTACAAAAGTGACACAAGCTTTTCCACTTGCACGAGCATGGCCACTACCATGAGCACACTCGGATCATGCCTCACTATTGTGTACCTTGGGTGAAGACATGCGACTGAGAACTTTCTTCAAATTCGAAAAGTCTTGGATCCTTAAGAATGGATTCCGGGAGAGGGTGGAGATCTTCTGGCGTGATTGCCATTCAGAAGGATCGATTGTGGCTAGCTTCTCGTTAAAACCCATGCTTCTTCATAGACATCTTATGGAGTATAATAAAGGTATCCATGAGCAACATCAGGTTAAAAGGAATGATGCGTAGATGGAGATTGTTCGCTCGGATGCCTTGGAGGATGAGTGCGAGCTAACAACTGATGAGATTACACTGAGAACTGAACACATGCATCTAATACAATCGGAGGATCGAAAGAAGAAAACATAATGGATTCAAAGATCTAGGTAACTGTGGCTCAAGGAAGGAGATAACAACACATGCTTCTTCCACTCTGTGGCATGTAACAGAAGGTGTGGGAATCTTACCAATTCTCTTGAGGTAGACGGGGTAGAAAGTAGTGGCAACTTGGAGATCGAACGTGCACTTAAGAATCACTTTCATACTTTTAAGGACATCACATACATGATAGGGTTGGCGTGGCAAAGGGGTTAGAAGTTGTCATCATCTTAGGCAGATGTGTTGGTCTTACCCTTCATTGAGGTTGAGGTTCGTTTAGGAATTTTTCAGTTGAATGTGGATGGGCCCCTGGCCAAGACGATTTCTCTGTTACTTTCTACCATGAGCTTTGGTGCATGGTCAAGGATGACGTCTTTGTTGTGATTCGGGGCTTTTGGGAGGACAATCAGGGTTTTGAGCAGCTGAACAAAGCACTTTTATTCCTTCTCACAAAACATGAGATCCCGAACAGACTGGAGGACTTCTGACCCATCGTTCTCTCCAATTGAATCTACCTTATCATTGCTAAGGTGTATGCCAATCGCCTTCGTGTCTTACCTGATATTACATTACCTGAATAGTAAGCTTTTATCCTTGAAAGACTCATGGCAGATGGATGGGTGCTTTCATAAGAAATGGTCCTTGACTGGAAAAGGAATCATGAAAGAGGCATGATGTGGAAGGTGGATTTCTCCAAAGCGTTTGTGGACTTCCTTGGAGAAGAGGTGTTTTCTGAACCTGTGGATTGCATGGATGAAAATATGTATCACAACGACCTTTTTTATAGTACTTTTCAATGGTAAACTAGAGGGTGGTTTCTTCCCACCCCAGTGTGGGGTTCGTCAAGGTTGCCCCCTAGCGCCTCTTCTCTTTGTCATTGTGGCAGATGCTCTGGAGGTAATGCCTCGGAAGGAGGACTATGTATGGGCTATTGTAAGGATGACATTTTTTATGACAAGTTGGGTGCACCCCCGTCTCGGGGGCCACCACCTAGTTTATATTAATAAAAACAGTTTAAAAAATTCACAAGAGTCAAGATCCCTAGAGGGTACAGAGAGCATTACAATGCGCAACAATATTGTGTTTGTAGAACCTTCGATTGTTAAATATTTTGTTGTTCCTTCCTATCCAAATCGCCCACAGGGTTGCGAAAGGTTTCCAGTAGTCTGTTGTGCCATCTCTGCGTGCTCGCCTCACAGATGCCCAAAACTCAGCAAGGCCATCTGTTTGTAACCAAGTATGGCCGAGTACCCGCCAAACATGTGCCGAGCCCTGGCATCTCAAGAAAAGATGCCCTGAGTCTTCCGCCTCCTCCTCACACCAGTCATAGCATGTATCTTCAATGCCTAGAAGCCGACCTCTGCACAATTTGTCCAGCAATCGATCTCGACGAAGACACTAGAGGAACACCTTAATTCTGCTCGAAATGTTTGCACTCCATACAATTTTAACATCTTCCACCAACTCCCGATCAAGGACCTGCTCTTGACTGCTGAGCGCATCGTAAGCCCTCCTAACTGAGAAAAGACCGTCCAACCATTGGAAGTGGTCCCTACCCACGGACAGCACGTTAATCTGGGGCAGGACCTCCTGCATCTGCAAAAAGTCACCTTACTGTTGGTCCGAGAGAGCCGAGTGAAACAAAGGGGCCCAACTACCCATGGCCCCAACCTGCACCAGAGTGATGTTCTTCGAGTCCGCCAAGGCGAAAAACTGAGAGAATCTATCCCCGAGGATCCCCGCAGCTGTCCAGTCGTCCAACTAGAAACGGAAAAGGTTACCATCACCGATCATCGGGCGTAACCGGTACAGATTATACAGGAGAACAGCACGAATGCCCGACCAAAGAGGGGATTCATGTCAAACCTTGTTCGCGACAAGCTCGCACGACACCCCATAGATCGCCCGAATTAACCTGACCGCCAAAGATGTCGAGTTGCCCCAAATGGAAATGATTCGTTTTGAGATCAGCGCCTTGTTCATGTTTTGCACATCACGGATGCCCATCCCACCATCTTTTCTTTTCTTCGTCATGTCCTCCTAGCTGACCAGATGTATGCCGCTCTTCTGTTGTCTCCCATCCGACCAAAAGAAACTACTCATGATGGACTCAATTTTCCTTCTCACCCCCACTGGCAGTAGCCTCGTAGAGTAGAAGAAAACCAGAATCGCCACAAGAACATGCTTTAGTAGAACGAGTTTACCTCCTTTGGACAAGGTGATCGCCTTCAAACCCGTCAACTTGAGTATGCAGACGACAGTGTTCCTGTCCCAACTTGGACAAGGTGAACTATTGTAAGGATGACATATCCATTCCCATCCTTTAATATGCATACAACAGTGTTCAGAAATGTGGTCCATGCGACCGCACATGCGGCCGCATATGCATATTCGGTCACTTGACTGAAGTGCATATGCCATTTGCGACAATATGCGGTCAAAACACAAATATGGCCATATGTTTGATAGGATTCATGTTAATCCATGACATGTTGATGACACATTAACTTGTTGATAACATATTAACTCGATTTTTTTAGCAACTCTTATATTATCGTTTACATTGATGCATCTTTTCATTATTCTCATATACGTTGCATTTGAGAATATAATCTATGGTATTTTTCTCATATCCATTTTCCTATTGTTCTCAAAACTTATTAATGAACTATTTACTGCTTTTTGAATTTTCTATCTAATAAAATTCATTCTAATGAATTTTCTATCTAATAAAATTCATTCTAATTCTTCAAATAAAACATGAAATAATTGACTAACAATCTCACACTTTAAAATTTACATTTTTGTGCTTCTAATAATTTTTTTTTGCAAATACAATTTTCCCTTATATTTTGTGTCATCATGTTTTGTCCTTTGGATATACATATATGTGTATAATTTTGGGTGTATGATTTGTATACATATGATTCTTCTTTAGCTTTTGTTATCAATATGATCTATATATACATTAAAGATTTTCTTATAGAATCCATGCGTTCTCTGTTGAATCCAAATATGTATATGTATATATATATATATGTGCCATAGAATTCAAAATACACACTAAAAAATCAATTTATAATATCATGTTTATATATCTTATTGATTATATAATCTAATTTGAAATTTTTTATTTTGGATTTTGTTAAATCATCATGTTTTTTGTATAATCATGTTTTATTGTTTATTTTATAATATTTTAAATTAAAATATTATAAACCCCATAAACTGCATATACCTCTGTATACTCTGCATATCTACTTTTTTTAGGCTCAAACAAGGGGGAAACACTCGTTGGTGCTCGCCCCAGAGGTATATATTAACCAAAGTGAAAGGCGAAAGATACTTACAGTGGGTAAGAGGGGAGGGAAGACGACTAGGGAGAATAATAATACAATGAAGACAACCGGCAAACAAACGTCGTGACCCAATTAACTACACCACTCGGATATAGATCTACTTGCCATAATGTTCACGTTCTCCTTATAAACCGAGAAGATAGCCTCATTTCTAGCACGCCAAATGAACCACAGCCGCGCGATGGGGCCCAACAAATCAGATCTAGCCCTCGTCCTGTTGGACCACAAGATGCCGCACCAGTCTTCAACATTAGCCGCACGAGCCCAAGCAACGTCGTCCCAAAGCGTCGCGACCGAGCTACAATGAAAGAACAGGTGATCGGCCGTTTCTTCAACAACCCCGCAAAGTTGGCACCTGACGCTAGAGTGAGGAATGAACTTCGCGCAACGATCCCGGATCATCAACCGTCGATGACGAAACACCCATAAGAAGAAGGCGATGCGCGACGGCAAGCGTAGACCCCAAAAGAATGCACAATCGCGCACCAGGGGAGCGGGCAAAGCTGGGGTGGGAGAGAGCAAGGCCCTGAATGCCTTGCGAATTCCCCCGCGCGCTGATCCGAGAGAACACCCGAAAACGTAGGGCACCAGCATCCATCGGTCCAACAGTCCGCGACCGAAGCGAACCGATTCGACGCCATAGCAAACAACCTCGGAAAACGCGTCTGCAAGGGGCCTCCCCCCGACCAATCGTCCAACCAAAACTTGAAGACGTCCCCCGTCCCAAGCACCGGTGTGAACAGCGCGCGGTTCCGCCGTAGTGTATCATAAACACATCGCCAAAAATGAGAGGAGTGGGGATGTAATGCCCCCCGCATGAGGCCTAGCCAATCGCTGCCCAAGAGCGCCCGCAGAACGTTACAAAGAAAAGAATCATCCTTGCCCCAGATTTTACTCACCCATTTCAACAGTAATGCGTCGTTGACGCGATCCAAGCTACGAATACAAGACCACCGGAGCTCTTTGGCAAAGTCACCACGTCCCAAGAGACCAAATGGACCCCTCTGCCGCTACCGTCCGAACGGCCCCAGAGGAATCGCCGCATACATTTTTCCAAGCGTAATCGAATTCCCACGGGCATTTTACGAACCGATAGGAAATAAATCGGGATAGAAGAAAGGACGGATTTCAGCAGGACAAGGCGACCACCCCAGGACAGCAAGGCGGCCCTCCACCCCGCTAGGCGCGCCTCCATCCTCTCTGAGATAGCCCACCAATCATTAGATCGGGCCCGTCCAACCGATAGAGGAACGCCAAGATAAGGGAGAGGAAGCTCCCCAAGTCGAGATCCAAGCAGACGGCTACACTCCTCCTCCTCTGCCGTCGACATGTCGAAGGGCACCACGATGCATTTGGCTGCGTTAGTCGACATCCCTGAAAGCTCGCAGAAAATAGCGACAGTATGAGCCATCCCCGCCACCTCGTCCGGACCCCCCTCAATAAAGCAAATGGTGTCGTCCGCGACTAGAATTAAAGGCACGCAGAACTCCCCCTTGCGAAATCCCTTAGTGAGGCCCGCATCAATGACGCGATCAACCATACGCGTCAACACGTCCGAGGCAATAACGAATAGGAGGGGCGCCAAGGGGCAGCCTTGACGCACCCCCCTGCGAGGCTGAAAAGACCCGCCGATCGGCCGGCCGTTGATTAGCACAGAAAGCGAGACCGTGGAGACACATCTGCGCATCCACGCAATCCAAAGATTAGGAAATCCCCGTCTACGCAATGCGGACCAAAGGAATCGCCAATCGATGGAGTCGTAAGCCTTTGCGAAGTCTATCTTCCAAAGAAGGCCCTTCCTTTTATCCTTCTTCCAATCAGCGACAATTTCCGACGCGACGAGAATGCAATCCGCAATATGCCGACCCTTAATGAAGGCCCCTTGAACAGGCGAGATAATACCCTTCAAGATCCGAGAAAGCCGGTTGGCCAAAGTTTTGGCCACAATAAGATAAATAGCATTAGAGACGGAGATAGGCCGAAGATCGTCGAAGTTGAGCGCCGGGGTCTTTTTAGGGATAAGCACAATATTAGCCCGGTTGATACGATCGAAGCCGAAGTTACCATCGCAGAATTCAGTGACCATCGCGAAGACGTCCTCCGAGACCACGTCCCAGAAGTCCCGGTAGAAGGCGACGGGAAAGCCGTCGGGTCCCGGAGAAGAGTCAAGATTCAACCCCCAAACGACAGCCTTGATCACCTCCATAGAAATAGGACGGATAAGGAACGTGGAATCCTCGTCCGAAAGAAGGGGAGCCCCCGCCCCGAGCCAACGCCACCGCCGAGGAGGCAAAGCAGAAGAAACACGCCTGAAATGGTCAGAGATGGCGTTCCCAATCTCGCCATCCCCCGTGAACACCACATCATTGATGGAGATGGACCGAATAGAATTAGAGCGCCTTCGGTTGCTGGCCACCCGATTGAAGAACGCCGTGTCGGCGTCGCCCTCTTTGATCCATCTTTCCCGTGAGCGTTGACGCCATTCAATACTTCTCTTCTTATCCTCCTCCTGAACCCGAGCAAGGGCGGAATAACGTTCCCGAAGTTCGTCCGCAGTAAGCTCCCGTTCGTTCTCCACGGAATCGAAATGCATGATAAGATCCTCCGCCGCGACGCGAGCAGCACGCCGGGCATGTCTGGTGGTAATCTTGAACTCAGCGAGGATCCTCCTAAGAGAGGATAGCTTCTGAGTAAGTCGAAAGGCCGCCAAACCCGACACAGGGACCTGGGACCAATGATTCTGGACGATCTCTTTGAAATTTGGTTCTAGTAGCTAACATTTTTCGTAACGGAAAAGCCCCCGAGCGTTAATGCCATCACCAGAGTCCCAAATAATAGGCGAATGATCCGAGAAGGCGCGGGGCCGCGAATCAACGTGACAAAGAGGGAAGGAGTCCAAAGCCAAGCCATTCGCAAGGAAGCGGTCTATCCGAGAGCGAGAAGAGTTATTTCGCCAAGTGTAGGAAACGTCGTTCAGAACCAAGCTAGCAAGCTCCAAATCATCAATCACATCCAGAAAATCTTGAGAGCCAGGATCGCGGCCACCCCTCCCGCGAGGCCGATCAGAGGAGTGGATGGTGACATTGAAATCACCCACCACAATCCATGGCATCCTCGAGAAAGAAATAGCAGCTTCACGCATGTCGTCCCATAATTCCCGACGTAAAATATGACAAGTTGGCGCGTATATGCATCAGAAAACCAATATAGTTGAAGAGATGACTCCTTCCAAAACGATCGAAAGCATGTGACGACCTGCGAGCATAGATCTTAACGAGAAGGAGCGAGATCGCCATGTCACAAGCAATCCCCCGGCGGATCCTACCGCGTTAATCGCACGGAACTCATCAAAGGGACCAGCGCCAAAAGAACGCCACGTATAGTCATCGATAGCCGCCATTTTTGTTTCTTGTATAAAGGCAACGTCACACCCCCATTCAGAGAGGCGGGAGCCCAGAGACCGACGTTTGACCACGTCCCCGAGGCCACGAACATTCCATGACAGGACCTTCATTAAAAGAACCAAAAACAACGCCCAAAAACGCGGAGGAACAACAAAGGATCCATCGATCAACATCCGCCAGCATTCGTCCCTTGTGCCTCAACGTCCGAGCCTCCATCGCCGCCCTCCAAACCGCGAACGCCCGCGGCCTCAGCCACGGCCTCCCGCAGAGTAGGACAAGATTGCAGCACCCTAGTCGCTTGAAGAGAGGGGTTGCGCCTGCTGTAAATAGATCCAAAGCGTCTGAAGGAAGAGTCCAGCCCTGTACCTGAAAGGAGACCTCCCGAAGGCCTAGGGGAGAAGGCGTCAAGCAAGATAGGGGAAGTTCGCATCGGAGTCGAAGGCACCTGAGGAGGGTTGGCTTCCAATCGAAGAGCCTCAATTTGAATCACAAAAGAGTCGGGCAGAGACGTCTGAGTAGCCCTATAAGTGGGCCTTGGCCAAGATCCGCGTTGAGCCTAAGAACCGCCCCGCGAGAAAGGGAGATCCGCCAAAAGATCCGAATAGCCAAACCGCATACCTGGGGCGGATCCGAACCGAGGGAAGGAAGATAACGAATCGATCTCGGGAACCCCCACGACAGGGAGTTCAGAAGATACGGTCGAGATCCTCGGAACCTGAAAGGGCGTCTCGAAGAAGCCCACCACATCATGAGTGCAAGGCGCCTCCTCGGGCAAATACACAGAAGACTCCACGTGGCAAGACGGAAATGATACGTCACGTGCCACGTGAGGCGGCGGAGACGAAGCGTCGGTGCGGCCCGGGTCGGCAATGACCGTCGAAGCGTGGAAGAGTACGTCGTCGACCAACGCCGGAGAAGCTGAGACCGTCGAAGAAGGAGGAATAACTGTGAGTTCAGGCTTGAACCTCCATCTCCCTATCTTGAGAGACCCAAAGAATGACCGCCCACTCGCCTCACGGAGGAAACCCGGACTGCATTCAAAGAGCACCTTCAAAGAATGCCAGTCGGCCAACGGAGCTAGGCCGTCATCGATGATGGCGAGGACTGATCCCCACCGGTGAAACGCCTTGTTGAGCAGAGGGATAGACCTGGAAAGGAAGGGAACACCTGAAATGGAAGCCAAGCAAACCTCGGTCGCAGAAAAAACTCCATCAGCCACGCGAGGTGGCCGCCATAAGACGGCGTCATTAGGGCCTTGGCGCAATAAGCAATCCCGAAGCTGAGAGGAGAGCCCGCGAACGCAGCAGTGACATGCATCCAGCACGCAAAAATCCCCAACGAAGGAAGGGCCCAGAGAATCAAGAACGCTCTCCTTCACTAGCTCCCAAACGATGCCGGGACGACGAGCAACCCCGATAAGCACCGACCGGGGGTAGCCGAAGCCCTCATCCAGCGCACGCGAAGACGAGGCCGAGACATGCAACCCAGTAGCACGAGAGATAACCGACGTCGAAGCAGCCCCATGCGCGGGAGAAGTTGCACCCAGCGCAGAGCCGCTCCCCGCGTCCTCCCCTCGTGAATGGTTGTGCTCCATATTAACCAAAGAAACCGTAGGCGGCGGAAGAGAAGGAAGGGCCACCACCTGTACGTAAGTGCGAGCGGGGGCCTCACCAGAACGCCACGTGGATCGGTCGGGAAGAGGATCAGGCACCGACCGCATCGAGAAGCCGGAGGTTGGAACCCCAGACCGGACCGAGCTGCGAGGCCGCACCCAACTGCAAAAGGCTCGACGGTGCCCCGTAACCCCGCATGCAAAGCAACGTGGAGGTTGAGGACAAGCGGAGGCAATATGACCCCGCTCCCCGTACCTGAAACATCGCTTGCCAGCCTTCTTTCGAGAAACCACCATCCACCCGCCCGCCGCAGCTTCCTCCTTAACCTTAGAGCCCTCACCGGGAAAGGCGGCTCTCTTGTCTTTCGCAGCTCCCACCGCTACCTTCGAGCCACCAGCACGATTCCCTTCAAAGTGCGATGCTACCCGAAGTGTTTCGTCAGCAACCACCCGAGACCTCGCACCGCACTCGCCGCTCCCACTCCCTCTCGCACTCCCACTCCGTCTCGCACTCCCTCTCGCACTCGTCATTCTTTTTACCCTAAGCTGTTCTTTTTAAGACTCCTCTGCATATCTACTTGCACGCTTTAGACCGCATGACCAAACGGATACCGCATGTCGTCTTTCTGAACCTTGGCAGACGACACAATGATCTTCCTTAATGGAGATTAGGACCACGTGCAACAGACATCCACCATTATGGACATTTTCGACAATACTACAGCTTAATAGAGGAAAGTATACCCCATTCCTTTGGTATTACCTAGGAGGAGGCTAGGGAGATTTCTACCTGTAAAATACATGGATCTTCCTCTAGTTGATGGGTGCCTTCGCTCGAACGATTGGAGACTGATTATTGCCAGATTGGAGAGCAGATTGTAGGATGGAAGGCGAGATTACTCTCCAAAGGTGGAAAGCTAATTTTGCTAAAGCACACCCTCTCAGTGATCCACATGTCGTCTTTCTGAACCTTAGCAGACGACACAATGATCTTCCTTAATGGAGATTAGGACCACGTGCAACGAACATCCACCATTATGGACATTTTCGACAATACTACGGCTTAATAGAGGAAAGTATACCACATTCCTTTGGTATTACCCAGGAGGAGGCTAGGGAGATTTCTACCTGTAAAATACATGGATCTTCCTCTAGTTGATGGGTGCCTTCGCTCGAGCGATTGGAGACTGATTATTGCCAGATTGGAGAGCAGATTGTAGGATGGAAGTCGAGATTACTCTCCAAAGGTGGAAAGCTAATTTTGCTAAAGCACACCCTCTCAGTGATCCACATGTTTTTTTGTTGCACTTGATTATTGTTGGTGGGTGTCCACAAGGAAATTGAAGCTACGATGAGACGTTTTTTCTGGTCAGCTAGCAGACAGGAGAAAGGGGGACTACGTCTTATTCAGTGGGATGTCGTGACTCACCCTAAGAAGTACGGTAGACTTGGTGTCCTGAGATTGGAATGCATGAACAAGGTCCTACTAGCCAAATGAGTGCTCAGACTATGGGGAGAAGAAAATGATCTAGTCTGTAGAGTGTTGAGACGTATTTATGGTATTGGTGGCTCTCTAGAAGGACGTGTTATTCAGTTCGCGTCCTCTCTTTGGCAAAGTATCACCCATATTCTTCATGAACTAAGAGAAGTGTTGACACCTGTTGTAGGAAATGGTGAAATATTCAGGTTCTGGTTGGACAACTGGTTTGGTAATGGCAATCTTCATGAGCGATACCCACGCCATTTTTCTCTTGCTCGACATCAAGATGTTGTCTTGCAACATGTATAGTCAAATGGTTCATGGAACTCATGCTTTCTAACTAGCTTCTCAGAATAAAGGATATGGGCAAGTTCATGGTTAAAAAGGCTTACCACTATTTCGTGCAATATCATACTTTGCCTTAGAATCCACTCTCCCATGATTGTAAATTGATTTGGAGTTGTAAGTTCTCGCAAAAAATAAAAGTGTTCCTTTGAACTGTCAGACATGGTCGGCTAATGACTAAGGTGAGACGCGACAGGATATTGCACTCGAACAACCTCACTTGCAGCAGATGTAGAGTGGAGAATGAAGACATGAACCGCCTGTTTTTCAGATGCATAACATCATCTCCGATATGGGAAGGAACCATCTTCCCATGGCTTCATACAACCAACACTGACTCTTCTGGGCCTCTATCTGATCTGCTTGTAGAAACTCACATAAGAACGCCTCCCCTGTCTTCGTCGTGTTATGGCCACTTGGTGTGCGAGGAATGAGAATATCTTCCGAGGGCGACGTTTTTATACGGATAACGTGTTATGGCCACTTGGTGTGCGAGGAATGAGAATATCTTCCGAGGGCGACGTTTTTATACGGATAATGTATTGGGTCACTACATGGCACTAGCTTTGACATGGCTTCATGTACAAATGTTCCTAATGCCATTCTTATGGTGAGTCCCATCTCGGGACCTCACCCTTTACTCCATAAAAAAATGAAAACCATAGAATGGAGGAACTTTACGAATTTATTATCGATCGATGACATAAATACTCAATTCGAAGTAAGTGCACATTCCTTTGCAAACAATAGAAATATTATATATATTTAGGTATCAGCTATCTTTATTGTTTTCTTATTTTCTATTTTCTTTGTAACTTGCCCAGTAGGTTCCTCTCCTATATAAGAGAACCCTAGGGCCTCTCATAATACAACTTATTTTCTTTTCCTACAACATGGTATCAGAGCAACGATCCTACACCAGAGTTCCCATATCCCCACCCTAACTATACCCGCCACCCCCCTTCCCGTGTCGCTCTCCCTCCCTGCATCACCCTCCCTCCCCACGCCACCCCTCTTCCCCGTCGTATCGCCTCTCCTTTCCACGACACCATTGAAAGGATATGGGAAGATATCTTTAAGCGCGTCATGGAAGCATAAGGATCGCATTGTATGCGATCAGGAGTGATTAGTTGCACTAGTCGCTCGAGGCAGGGGAAATTAAAATTTTTCATGCAATGAAAATACATGATCCAAGAACACTTCTCGGATCGTTTCATCTAAATCATAAACAAATATTAGAGTTACCTCTTGAAGCGTGGTTGCGATCGAGTCTCTAAACGAAGAGACATCCTGTCTCAAATCCGATCCAAAAGAGGAGATGCTTGCGAGCACGTTGATGAAACGTTTGATCCTTGCAATTCATAAGTGGGTCTCATGATCTCGTCACACGAGATCCGACGTCTTATTCATGAGCGACACGCACCGAAGGAGACAGAGATACACGAACGAATGATCCGGCAGCATAACGACGATGTTGCGGCGATGGTGACTCTCTTTAGGGCATCAAGGTGGAGGCCACAAGAGAGAGGGATAGATGGCATGTAGAGAAAGAGAAAGAGAGCATTATATTCTTAATTACATTGAAGAGCAAGGGGTGTCCTATTTATAATATTTTGGGATCCATGGATCTCAATCCATAGGCAACACAAATCTAATGGCTCACATTGATTTGTGTTTCTTTTAATGACTATGATCTTGTTGCTAAAAACACAACAATAATTAATTTCATTAAATCAAAAATATATTAAATATAATTTGATTTATATTAAATCAATCTCCATTAGAGAAGCAGGAAGGAGGCAAGCCTCCTTCTATGAGAGGAGTGGACGGCCACCACATTCCATGTAGGAATTGTGGATGTCCACCCTCTCTACATGGAAGATGGCTTTCTTCTCTTATCCCATGAGATTCTATTATCCCATAAATTTCTCCAATATTCTCAACAACTTTTGTTGCAAATTATTTCACAAAAATAAATCCAATTTATTTTGTAAACATTGCAATCATGCTATTGGAAATTTGTTAATCACATTCACAACCTAAATAAAGTGTAAATTACATTTTCAATTTATTGTCCAATGTGAATCCAATTCATATCAACATTTAATTAACAAATGTAAATTACAAATAACTCTCTCATATATTACAAATCATATTTATAATATATATGATTGATATGGATATTGCTATTCACATTATTCATATCCATGATAATTAAATCATATTTAATCATCTTAGATCCCTATTCTCATATGCCCAAATAATATGAATCACATTCACATTATTTACAGCTTTGATAATTAAATCACATTTAATTATCAATTTTCTCAATGCTTGGATACATATATCAATAATAAAATTATTGTTGGAAGAAATGTGTGTTGTTATTTCTGAGAACCCTAGGCTCTCTTATATAGAAGAGAGACCTATGGGTAAATTACATAAGTTGGAAATAGAGAAACAAAATTAAAGAAAAGATACATATAGAATATAGAAATATGTAAATATCTCTACACTCCCCCTCAAGATGGAGCATAGATGTTAATCATGCTCAGCTTGGATGAACACTTCTGGAATGGTCCTCTGAGCAATGCTTTGGTAAAGATGTTTGTTGTTTGCTCTCCTCAACTGACATGAGAGGTAGAAATTAATCCCCTCTATATCTCTCGTGTAATGGCAATCTACCTCAATATGTTTTGTCCTCTCATGGAACGCAGGATTGTTTGCAATGAATAGGGCAATCTGATCATCACATTGTAACTACATGGGTAGAGAAACATCTATATGCAAATCCGCTAATACTGCCCGAACCCACATCATCGTACTTGCTTGCGCCATAGCCCTGCATTCAGATTCGTCACTTGATCTCGTCACAACTGTTTGTTTCTTGCTTCTCCACAAAACAAGAGAGCTGCTGACAAATATTGCAAAGCCCGAAGTCGATTTTCTATCCTTAGGACACCCTGTATAGTCTGCACCAGCACACACAGATACAAAGAGAGTATCTCCTTTCTTGAAAATTAATCTTGCACCTGGAGAAGATTTAAGATATCTCAATATCATGTATATAGCATCCATATGTACTTGTCGAGGTTGCTCCATGAACTGACTCACTCGACTCACAACAAAAGAGATATTCGGCCTAGTAATAGTAACATAGAGGAGCTTTCCCACCATCTCTCTGTATCTCCTCTTATCAACTTCATCTGTATCATCATCATCGTATAACTTCAAGCTAGGATCCATATGAGTAGTGGAAGGTCAACACCCAATCATGCCCCTCTCAACAAGCATGTCTGTAACATACTTTCTTTGGGCCATCACAAGACACTGCGCATTCCTAGCAAATTCCAACCCTAAGAAATACCTTAGGGTACCCAAATCCGTAGTCACAAACTGATTGCCCAGAAATTCTTTTGCCATCTTGATTCCCTGCTCATCATCTCCTGTAACAATTATGTCATCAACATAGACCATGATAACAATTGTACCTCTAGATGTTCTCTGCACAAATAGAGAATGATCTGCATTTGATCTCTTGAACCCCTGTCGTTCAATCAAATCTGATAGCTTTTGAAACCATGCCCTTGGACTTAGTTTAAGGCCATATATTGCCTTATGGAGTCTACAAACATGTTGACCCTCCCCCTCAGCAGCAAACCCCGGAGGTTGTTGCATGTAGACCTCCTCCTGTAGATCTCCATTCAAGAATCCATTTTTAACATCTAGTTGAAATAAAGGCCAGTCACGTACCACTGCAACTGAAAGAACAACATGTAAAGTGGAGGGTCGAGCAACAGAAGAGCATGTGTCCATATAATCGACACCATAGGTCTGCGTAGAACCACGAGCCACCAATCTTGCCTTGTAACGATCAAGGCTCCCATCTGCATGATATTTAACAGTGAACACCCATTTCCAACTGACAATAGATGCGTCAGGAGGAGCAGACACCAAACTCCAGGTACCACGTGATTACAAGGCAACCATCTCTTCCTCCATAGCAAGACGCCAGCGAGTATCTTCCAAGGCCTCTTGGTAAGTCCGTGGAATTTCCACGACAGATGGAGCAACTGCAAATCTCTGAAAATCTCCCGTCAGGCGATGGAAAGAGACCTTGGAAGCAAGCGGGTAGGACGCACAAGTACGCTTTTGCTTCCTAATGGCAATGGGTAAGTCCAGGTCCTCGGGAACCTCATCCTGCACTGATCCCTGTACAGAAACATCTCCAGACCTATGGTTAGAAACCATGTTATCAGAACAAACCTGGGGCATGATGGATGACGGGCGGAACTTTGGTAATGGTGGAACAATGGTCACTGGCGGCTGTGTAGGAGGAGGTGGTGGAAGTGGTTGAGGTAGTGGTATGACAGGCAGAGGAGACAACCGACTCGTAGGAGGAGGTGGCATGTAGATAGAAGTATCAGATTCTGAAGAAATCAACCTGTCACCTGTAGGAGAGAAAAACATCACGCATTCAAAGAATGTGACATCAGCACTGATAAAGTATTTTCTGCGTGATGGATCATAACACCGATATCCCTTCCGAGTCCTGGAATACCCCACAAACACACATTTAACAACCCTAGAAGAGAGCTTCTCAAGACATGGAGTCAATTGGTGGACAAACGCGACAGAGCCAAAGACACGAGGAGTAAGACAGAATAACTCCTCAGGAAATGCTAAAGAGAGTAATTTTCTCACCCAAGATAGCCGAGGGCATGCGATTTACCAAATAGCAGGTCGTAAGAACTGCATCACCCCAAAACGAATGTGGAGCATGACTCTGAATAAGTAGGGTCCGAGTGATATCAAGTAGATGACGATGTTTCCTCTCTGCAACACCGTCCTGTTGTGAAGTGTAGGCACACGATGTTTGATGAATTATACCAAGGGAAGAAAATAACGATGAAAGTGCACGAGTACAAAATTCCAAAGCATTGTCAATCCTAACAATTTGCACAGAAGAAGAGAAAACATTCTGCACTTCATTGATAAACGCTTGAATCACATCTCCCGCTTCAGATTTATTCTTCAATAGAAACACCCAAAACAAACGAGAAAAATCATCTACTGCAACAAGATAAAACCCGTGTCACGGGTGATCAGAGACACGACTTGGACCACATATATCAATATAAACTAACTCATAAGGAGCTATTGCTCCGAGTCTGACAACTAGGAAAAGGGTTTGATGACGCTTTCCCAACTGACACGCTTCACATTGGAAGGACGATCCCGGAGAAATCTACGGTAAAATACGACACATCTTCTGAAGAGGGAGGTGGCCAAAGCGAAGATGCCAGGTATATGGAGATATTGGTCCAATGGAATGGAGAGATGCGCCTGCATAGGGAGTACAGACCAGACGATAAAGATCACCCTGCTCACGACCACAACCAATCACTTTGCCCGTAAGAATGTCCTGAAAAACAAGAGACGATGGGTCAAAAATAGCTCGACAGTTCAAATCCTTCATAATCTGACTAGTGGATAATAAATTCATAGAGAAGTCAAGAGCATATAACACATTCTGCAGTCGCATGGAAGGCGACAAACTAATTTCCTCTTTTCTTGTGATCGGGGAATAGGTCCAACGGCTATCACCACAGTCTGCCCTGGAGGAATCTGTCTATATGCAATAAGCTGCTCTTTGTCTCCACATAGGTGATGTGTCGCTCCTGAGTCCATAATCCATTCGATTACGTAGACCCATCATACGAGGTAAGAGCATAAGGACTACCTGAGGTATTGGCTGTAGCAGATGTACTGGCAGAAGCATAAGCTGCCACATCTGAATGGCCTCCTGGAGCAGTATCAGGAGGCATAATGTTCCTCAGGCTGGCTACAAGATCATCGAATCTCTGATCCAACGAAGATTGCGCAGTAGACTCAACTTACTTTGCTACCCGTGCCGATGCTGGGAAACCATGCTTAGAATAGCATGTATCCTCGGAGTGACCAGGTCGGTGACAATAAGTGCAGGGCTGACGGATCCGACCCCCCCCCCAACCACGGGGTCCACGTCCACGAAAAGTAGATGAACCGCCTCTTCCCCTGGAGGTGGCCATTGCCGAGGGCGTATGGCTAGTAGTAGAGCTCAGGACAGTGATCCGACTAAGTTGTCGGAAAGCTTCCTCCATGGGAGGAATAGTAGCATCTGCGAGGATCTGAGGGCGAGCAGCATCATATTCTGGATCTAGTGTAGCAAGGAATACACCAACCATGGTATCATTCATGTACGTCTTCTGCTGCTCAGGCGTGGCCTTCAAAGGCATGAAGCTGTGGAGCTTCTTGAACATCCCTCATAGGGATGTATACAGTGAGTGGAGAGGTCGTCCATTCTGCTTGACTGTAAAAATATCATGCTGCAGTTTAAGAATCTTGGTCTCATTTTGTGCATGCGAATATGTCGTCGTAAGTATATCCCACATCACCTTCGTTGTGGGATGATGCAGCACGTCATTGGCGATCTCTATCGTCAATGTCCCGGACAACCAAACTTTGGCGTACGCGTCGTCTGCCTCCCAGGAGGCATGAATCCCTATTTTCTCCACCGGCTCTTCATCGGTAAGGATATGTTTCTTATCATTAGACTTCATAAGGCTCATGAACTGCATCGTCCAGAGCTCATAGTTTGTCCCGTCCATCTTGACAATCGGTACTGGACCTCTGAAGGCACCTGTGGCGGGTACGTCGACTTTGTTGTCTGACATGATGCCAGATGAAGATCACATGGTATGTAGACCAATAGAGAGACGTCTACACTGACATGTGGGGATTTGATTGCATATGTAGACTTATGCAATCAAATCCATCAACTTAGGCGTACGAAGAAGAGGAGGTGGTGGATATGAGGGCCGACGGCACAGGAAAGACCCGCAACTGCGGTGTAGCGGGCCGAAGAGACGGCGCCGAGAGTGGGCGGCATCGGTAGTGTGCCGGAGAGACCCGTAACTGCGGTGTAGCGGCGGCGACGGCGCCGAGAGGTGGCGACGGCGACAGCACCCGGGGAGGTAGCGGTAGCACCGAGACAAGGGAAGGAGGTGGATGGCGACGGCGCCGAGAGTGAGACAAGTAGCGGCGGTGCCGAGAGGGAAGGATGGGGAGGGGAGGCTGGCGGGCAGGGATTAGAGTTAGGGTATACGAGCTCTAATCTTGGACCGCCACTCTGATACCATGTTGGAAGAAATGAGTGCGTTGTTATTTCTGAGATCCCTATGCTCTCTTATATAGAGGAGAGACCTATGGCTAAATTACATAAGGTGGAAACAGAGAAATAAAAATAAAGAAAAGATACATATATAATATAGAAATATGTAAATATCTCTACAATTATATTTGAACTCTTTTAAGGATAGTGTGTTTTCGTTACGGATACTTGGAGATAAGGATAGGTCGATTATATTGTTCTACGTATAATGACTTGGATTTTGAGATCACATCTCAAATCCAGATCTTGTAGACCTCCCATAGATGCTTGATTAAATCAAGACCGTAAATCTAATTTTCTCATTGTATATCACATTCAGATCACTGTCCAACATTTGGACCAAGATCATATTACTTTTCTATTGAGATGAGTCACTAAAATCCAGACCCGTTTCATCACTTCCTAGGAATGAAAGCGTCATATTTATACAATCGTTTATGATCACATCGCACTCAGGTATTCCTAATACATGTACATCCTCTATACTGGAAGACGCAGAATAAACCCGAAGTATAAGATCTATTTTAACTGTCTACTTCAGGGTTTCATCATTAAGTTTCTCATTTGATCATTGGAAGTCGATATCGATCATATGCTTTCCAAAAGCATATATCATACCTAGGTGTTGATCATATACTTTCCAAAAGCATATATCAAACCTATAAATTCAGTCAAGCTTCTAAAGCAAGACGACCGTGCACGAAATTTGATTCCTCCCAGTATCTCATGAGTGAGCCCATGTCTTTTTGTTCAATAATGAACATGTTTGATCCTTTTGAGAGATCGTATTACTAATATGCCCTTGCATGCACACCAATGTGACGGTGTATAGACCTTGATTAGGTCATCTCAACCTATTAATCTGCCAGAGGTACATACTTAGAGATATAGTAACACATTTGTCTCCGGTCAGAGGATGTGTGCATATATCGTGACAGCATATGACATAGGACTTTGGTTATCTCGATCTTGTTAAGTCAACTCTTTGACCTAACTTATTTAATAAGTCTAAATCTCTATTCCTATATAGAAGACCTGCATCAAGAGGTCGATTAGATATCAACCTCTCAAGAAAGGATTGCCATTTCCTTCTCAGGATGGAGATCCTCTCTTAATAATCATTTGACGGTGATGGATGAGTCCTCAATCTAACTCTTTAGATATTCATCCAAGCACCAGCCTCTATGATTCAACAATTGAATCAACAGTTGTATGATCATTAAGATGGCCACGGCACACAACCCTAATTGTATTAAGGGACCTGTTATGCAAATTAGTTATTCCTCATTTCAAATCAGGGAATAATATTTGCAATAACATTTATTGCACAGTGGCTCGTCGTGGGCTCGCATGTCCAATATCTCCCACTAACCCAAAGAGCCATTAATGGGCTAATATTTAAACTCATACTCATGTGACAATCACATGCTATTTAGAAAAATAGCTAGGTAAGCTGATCAGTCAATCTGTTCCCATGAGACTATGCCAAGTCCTTTTATGCACTTGCATATCCCCAGTAACAACGCTCGCATCCAATGTGAATGTTGCATCTTATGCAACTAATACTCAATCTTGTCAGTTATAGTATCCTTGACACTACAACTCAATGATTATTATAACTAGTATTCCCATAATCCTTATCAGAATACCCTTATTCCTGAAGATCTCTATCTCCTAAGGTATCTGCAGTTAAGACCTTTTAGATCACTATCTATGAAGTTATAATTTCTTGAAGATAAGACTTAGAGATCACTATCTCTAAAGTCTTGTTATCTTTGCAGATATTGTTATTATTGCAATCAAGTGTTTTATCTCCATAATAGGATCAGTATCAAATTACTACTCCCACTGCATGGTAGACATCTGCCATTTGTGCACATCTAGCATACACTCAGCTTATTGTAACTGATGCACAAGGGCAAGCATTTCTAGCATCCACTTCCTCAACTCTTTGAGGTGATATCCCTTCAGATAGGTCAGTACCATATCTTAAGGGAAGGAAGCCTTTCTTGGAATTTTCCAAAAAACATAAGGTCCAAGGCGTACCACTAATGTGACGGTCCTAATACCCTTTTCTCTTCGCTTCTGAACACTTTCTGAACTAGAATCTTAAATGTTATCCTTGAGATCATATCTCAAGATATGAATTAGCCAAATTATAAAACACTTACTATCATCCTTATATCATTCCAAATGATTAGGATATTATCTACATTTAGCATGATGAACACAATGACACTCCCACTAAGCTCCACATGGTTCATCAAGATTCAATCTCAAATCATAACATTTATAATTTCATCAAATCTTATGCTCTAGCTAAAAGAAGCTTATTTGAGTCTATAAATGGCGTTCTTTAGTGTGACACTCCTCCCCAGGGATCCAGATACTCAGCAAATACACATCCACACATACGATTCTACATTCGAAATACAAAGCTATACCAAACTTGCAGGAGAATAGTAAAGAAGAAACACTGTATTTTTTCTTCATTCCATTTTCATTCCATTCATGCATCGTGTCCACAAAAAGATTATACAATGCCGTAGAAATGTAGCTACATGTATGGATACATCATCTTGTCTCTCAAAAATAACTACACATACAAAAACTCAAAGAGAAGGACCACATTGTACCACAAAAGAGCGTTGCAACAAGTCAACTACAACCGCTTACTGCTGCGGTTGCTGCTCCTGTAAACCTGTCGAATTCACGCAATAGGTTTATGAGCAAAGCGCCCAATACGGAATAAAAGAACTAGAAAGGTAAACAACAAGTGTACAACAAGACAGTTATGAGAACCCACAACTATAGACAACTCCCCCGTTACCATTATCACTAAGAAATGTCACCTCGCAAAGGACTACCATACCACGGAAAGCAACTTCTAACGACTCAACTTATAGTTCCAACACAAATATGCATATCTAATGTAGACAAAATGTAACTTATAAGAGAGTAGACCATGCTAGAAAAAAATAATCCAAATACACATTCCATCAATAGAGTTTACTATGGAAGGGCATGATCTGATTCAATACGTTTGATCCTGGATAATCAGTATTAATCACATAGTTTTCCGACTTTTTATTTTATAAGTCTCGGTGTCTTTTCTCACAAAGTTGCATCCGGGTACTTATATGTGGGGCCAATACATATAAGTACCTAGAAGTCACGTGCGTAAGGAAAGCCGAGCTTGGATTGTAGTTTAATGCTTCTTAGGGTCACAACTCACACCCCATGTTAGTAACACACATTCTCAAGAGAAGTCACATAGAGCCCGTAGGCCTCATCGCCAGGCGGAGATCACACAGAACACAGCGCAGCACAAAGCACAAGGCGCAAACCACTCGACGCCATGGCGGAAAAATCACTAAGACACCAAAAGAATCACTAAGTAGTGCACACAACACACGGTGAGCTAAAGCAGCACTAAACTCACGACCGGGTTATTTACAGTTGTCCAAGACTCTATCCGAGTTTCCAAGGAGGCATGCTTCTCCTTAGAAGATACAACTTTTTTTTTCATTAAAGCTAATCATCAAGATAATATGTATAAGCTCACTTAGGCACTAAGCTAACATGAGTCTAAAAGTCGTATTCCCACGGTCATTCA
Organism: Ottelia alismoides; assembly: GCA_037367405.1. NCBI lineage: Eukaryota > Viridiplantae > Streptophyta > Magnoliopsida > Alismatales > Hydrocharitaceae > Ottelia > Ottelia alismoides. The sequence continues at coordinate 106,751 of JAZKJV010004992.1, forward strand.
TTAATCTCCATAAGCATATTTATCGAACCCCCTAGGTAAGGATATTCCATCACAATCTGAGTCCAAGACTAAACAGAGGGACATCTCAGATGCAAAAGGTCATTTGAATTCAACATTTCGAATCTTGTTGTCGATATGCTTAGAAATGAGTCACAATAAACACCTGCCCTACAAGTGCCAAATTCCATCCATGAATCCAGTGTCATTTCTAATTTCTGGAAATCAGAGATATCATTCTCAGGCTGTTGCTTTGCAGAATGAATCTTCTCATACTCATATTTGCTGGTTCCAGGGAACTCATTTCTTTATAACTAGATTATGCCAGAGGTTGGATTCAATAATCTAACATTCTGTAGTTCTAGTAAATTGGGTATAGTACCAAACTCTTCTCCTTGAACTTCTATACTAAGAGATCTAAGTTCTCTAACTCTATACATTTCTATTAATGTTCCATTTAAGTACGAACCTAAAATATGTTATGTTAAAAAATTTCCCTACTGAAATATTGTTTTGCGTCGAGCAAAAGTGAATGAAAAATTTAAAAAGAGAAGTGACCCTTCAACGCTCGAGCCATCTATGTTTCAAGTAGGAATATATGTGTGTGATTTAGTTTAATTGCATAAGTTGTTTCATATTCATCTGGCAGAGAAATGGACCAATTGTGGCTCTCTAGAAAAAGAGACCCGAACTAAGCACGAATCAGATTTGTAAATAAGAGAAAATTCCACAGAACATATGGCGAGATAGACATTTCATTCATTCTGCTAAATTCCGCAGTAGGCCAAATCGAAAAAAAAATCATGTTCGTTCAGAATTTCTTATAGCCTCAAACTCCAAAAACAGATACTCCAATCTCTTGCAGCCACAAGAAGTGAAAATCCAAAAGCTGCAAACAAAATAAGCCTCGAAATTTCTTTCTTTTTTTTTTGGAAGGTCACCAGACGATGAAGATAGAAAGATAGAGACAGTAACTAGTCCCCAAATATACTACCAAACTACCAAAAATCAGTACCCATGATATCACAATGCTACCAAACGAGTGAACAATAACAAGTGGGCAAAGGCAAAGGAAATCCATATATACTCTAAGCAAGACGACATCATTAAATCTCCCATAACGACTAGAAAGCTAAGCAACACACATTATATAATCGAGATTCCTCCAGAGATCAGCATTCAACGAATCTTTTTAGAATGATGACTGAAAGAACATAGCAATGACATGGCTACATCATGCCCTTTTTTTAACTAAATTCGGTAAGAAAAACCAATAGGCAAGAGTATAATAATTCCATATTCCTAATTATTGTTTATTCTAATGTTTGTGAAATTGGTAATGATCGGTCCCAGTTATCACCCCTCTTGGAACAATAAAGTCCTGAAATAATACCAATATCAAGCAAAACACACCATTCAAATCACGCCATTCCTTCAGCAGTCTCGCACCCCTCGTCTCATGATCTATCCAATCACACCCACAATGCGAACCTCACACATGCAAAGGTAAAATACGAGGAAGCAAGACAAAAAAAACAGAAATGACTCCGATTGCATGTGCATGTGCGCTCACATCTACGAAATTTGACCTCAAAACTGATATCCAACCCGTAGAAGAACAAAATGCGGAAATGACAGCAAGAGGGGGAGGTCCGTACCTTGTGGAGGCGAGGAACGAGTCCCCCGCGAGAGATCGTTGTGTGGACACCTTCGGCTTTGCGATCGGGCGCTCCGGCGACCTCGGACGGCTCCGGCGAGCTTCGGGCCGGAGCTCTGGCGGCCTGAGAGGTGGGGAATAGGGTTTGGTCGACCTAGCCCTAACCAAGTCCTATTTTATATCCGGGTTTGGAAAGTCGGATCCGGGTTCGGATCCGGACCCGATTACTGACCTACAATCGTAAAATGACCATAACTCCCTCATCCGATATCGGATTTCGACGTTCTTGGTACCGTTGGAAAGATCTCGAAGAGCACTACACGATGGACTTCTCACTTGAATTTTTTGAACACTGTGTAAGTACAGTTTTTGCAATTAAGCTCAGACTTTAGAAATTTTTGCAATTTAGTCCCTGTAAGGGTTTCGGGGTTTTACATCTAGCTTGCACACTTCGCTTTCCTCATCCATGAAGCCATGGGGTTACTTCATAATCCTCAACGAGGAATTCATATAGGAATGCAATCTCGACTTTTATCTGGAAGATGTCAAAGTCAAGTTGTGTAGCTATAGTTAGCAATAATCTAATGGGTTTAAGCATGACCACTGGACAGCAAGTCTCATCGCAAGTGATGTCTTCTCTTTGGTGTGTACCTCATGGCTACGAGCCGTGCTTTGAAGGTCTCTACATTCTCATCAGATTTCCTCTTTCTCTTGAAGATCCATTTACACCTAATAGGTTTGACCTTTATAGTGGATCATCGAGGGTCCATATACAACATTTGTTTATGAAGTCTACTTTATACTTTATTGCTAACATCCATCTTTCTATGTCATGATCCTTAGAAGCTTAATCACATGAAGTCAGATCATTGTCAGACTTAATTGACACATGGAATCCATCCTCAATCTCATTTGAAGAGGTATTAGTGTTTCATCTTTAATTGTCCTTTTAGTTTCTGATTTCAAGAGCCTCATTATCTTCTCGAGATTCAATGAGTTCCTTTACTTCATTTTTATCTTGATCCTCAAGAGAGACATCCTCCAAGAATCACATTCTCAGAGATAAGATCTTTTAAGAATCTCAAGGTCAGAAAGTAGGTATCCAATACCATCCTTTATTTTCCTAATGAAGTAGCACTCTCAGGTGCTAAATTCCATCTCACTTGCATGGAACCTTATTAATGATATATATATATATTGTAGTCTCTACTACATATATATAGCTTGGAAACTAAGAGATAATTATGCTAATATTAATCATTGATCAAATCATGTCACACGTGATCCAATTGTATCTCCCTACAATTCTATTCAGTTTATGTTTATTAGGAGTAAGATAAGAATAATATTCATATCTCCATAAGGTATTTCTTGAATTCATCTATCAAGTACAGGCTACCTAGGTTAGATCAAATTCATTTTATCTTCCTTCAAAATTTGGTTCTAAACCAAAAATTGTGAAATCTTTGAACATTTCAAAGGTTTCTAGGGTGAAGAGATGAAATCTCAAATCACAAATAATCATCAAATGATATCACATATTTTTTTTTTGAAACCAAAACATTTCGGGGGAAGCACACCATGGTGTTCGCCCCAATTTTATTAAAAAACAGCGAAGAAGAGGAGGAGGAAGGGAAGAAATACAAACAGCAAGGATCGAGAGGATCACATCCCCAAAACAAAAGACAAACATCACACGGCCACAGCACTACATGAGGAGCCAGTCATTCAAAAGCATATCCACATGTGCTAAAACATTCTCCTTGTAGAACCTTTGACCTTTGAACATCTTCGCGTTCCTGGCGAGCCAAAGCGCCCAAATACAAGCGAAGGGTCGAAGCAACTCCCTTCTTGGTCGACCAGCATTTGAGCGCAAAGAGTCCCAAAACGAGTCGGCCGAGGAAGCGTTTACCCAAGCCACGCCGACGTCCGCCCAGATCGAGGCAGAACTCGGACAACAGAAGAAGAGGTGCTGCAAAGTCTCCCCATCGCCTTCACACAAAACACAGATCAGGGAGTCAACCCCCGAGAGAAATCTCGCACATCTATCTCGCGTGAGGATCCTCCCACGCCTCAGAAGCCAAAGGAAGAAGATCACTTTCTCCGGCAACTTTATGCGCCACAGCCAGCCAAGATCATTGCAAAGGACGTCTCGGACAGGGGTGCGTTGTTGCGAGAGCATCTTGAACACCCTTCTCGAAGAGAAGGCGCCGTCACGCCATACCCAGTGGTCCCTGCCCGTGGAGGGCTTCGGCGCCTCCCTAAGCCGCCGCAGCAGGTTGAGCAAATCCTCAAAACGCTCGTCGGAAAGATTTCCAGCAAAGGAAGGGAACCAGTCCTCCCCGCTCCAAGTTGAAGCCACCGACGCACTAGAGTCTGAAGCCAACGCACATAGCCGAGGAAAAGAGCTACCGAGAGTGGAATCTCCCGTCCAGGCGTCGCGCCAAAACAGAAAAGAGGTGCCATCCCCCAAAGCCGGCTGGAACAAATGAGAGAATCGCCTAACCGCCGAAGCAATCCCCTTCCAAAAAGGGGTTCCATAGCGCAGAGAGATAGCGTCCCGCAGCATGTCCACCCCAATCGAAAGGACCTCCCGCAGCATGGAGGGAAAGAACCCGGCGTCGTTACCCCAAAGCTTGTTGACCCATTTAAGCATCAGTGCGTCGTTGACAAGATCCAGCCTTCGAATGCCGAGCCCCCCATCGCATTTCCTTTTCGCCACCTCCTTCCAAGCCACAAGATGTAGGCCCCGCGACTCTGGACCCCTTTTTCCCCAAAGAAACCTCTGCATAAGGCCCTCCAGCCTCCTTTTGATCCCCACCGGTAAAGCCCAGCTAGAGAGAAAATAGATGGGAATAGAGGCCAGGACCGACCTAATAAGCACTAGTCGGCCTCCTCGGGAAAGCATAGCCGCGCTCCAACCAGCAAGTCTTCTCTCCGCCTTGTCCAGCACCCCCTTCCAATGGGTCAATCTCGGCCTTCTCGCACCCAGCGGTAGACCCAGATAATCGATCGGGAGAGAAGACGGGGGGCATCCCAGAATCACGTTGCACGCCGCCGCAGACCGATCATCCCACGCGAAAGGGATCATCTTTGATTTGGATTGGTTAATCCGGAGCCCCGAGAGCTCAGAAAAGATGGACATAGTCATCGCCATCCCTCTGACTTCATCCAAACCCCCCTCGACGAATGCGATGGTGTCGTCCGCATATTGGAGGGTTGGAGTATTATTGTAGTTGCAGCAGAACCCCGAGGATAGGCCACGCGAGATCACCCTATCCGCCATTCTCGGAAGAACATCAGCGGCAATCACGAAGAGCATGGGTGCCAAAGGGCACCCCTGCCTAACACCCCTCCTGGGCTGAAAGCGACCCCCAACGAGGCGGCCATTTAGCAGGATAGAGAAGGATGTCGTGGTAACACAGCGGCGAATCCAAGAGATCCAGACATTTGGGAAACCACGAGCCCGCAGCACAGACCAGAGGAACTTCCAGTCCAAGGAGTCGTATGCCTTCGCGAAGTCCACCTTCCAAAGAACGCCCCGCTTCCCGCGCCTCACCCAGCTGGCGACCATCTCGGATGCGAGCGCCGTGACATCAGAAATCTGGCGACCAGGGATGAATGCCACCTGCGAGGGATGAATGAGATCATCCAGCACCACCGCAAGTCTTCTCGCCAGCACTTTCGCAACAATCAGATATAAAGCATTTGAAATAGCAATCGGTCGAAATTCATCAATGGAATGGGGAGAATGAGATTTAGGGATAAGAAGAATAAGAGCCCTATTGATCCCATCGAAGCCCTCGTTCCCAGCACAGAACTCCGCCACCACCTCACAGACTTCGGACCCCACCACCTCCCAGAAATCTTTGTAAAAAGCAATCGGGAAGCCGTCGGGACCGGGCGAGGCATCCGCATTAAGGTCCCAGACAGCACCCTTGACCTCGTCAATGCAGATCGACTTAATCAGCTCCTCACAACGCGCGGACGAGAGCCTCGAGACATCCTCCCCCAGCCAGCACCAGCGACTAGGCGTACGAACCGAAGAGAACGCCCTGAAGTAGTCGGCCACCGCATTCCCAATCGCCTCCTCGCCCTCCACCTCGCGACCCCCGATCGACATCGAATGAATGAAGCTTGACCTTCTCCTGTTTGAAGCAACCCTGTGGAAAAAGGAAGAATTTACGTCTCCTTCCTTGAGCCATTTCAACTTCGCCCGCTGGCGCCACTCCACCACCCTTTTCCTTTCCTCTCTTTCGACCGCAGCCACCGTCGCCTTCCTGGAGGTCAACTCCTCCGCGCAGAGTTCCCTCAGCCCTTCCAAGGCATCCAGCTCGGCAACGACGGCCTCCGCCTCCTTCTTTGCCAACACCCTAGCTTCCCGCGATCGCTTCTTGAACCGGGAAAGAACGCCTCTTAGACGCTCGAGTTTCTTCCGAAACCTCACCACCGCCGACCGACCCTCGCAGGGCACCTCCCAAGAGGAGGACACGATCTCGCGGAAATCCTCTTCAATCAGCCAGCACCTTTCGTATCTGAAGAACCCTCCCACTGAAGGCGACAATTCGGATTCCCAAATGATGGGAGTGTGGTCGGAGAAAGCGCGCGGTCGAGAGAGGACCATCGCCAATGGGAAAAGCTCCATAAAAGCCATCGACGCGAGAAACCTGTCAATGCAAGATTTCGATGAAGAGTTCCTCCAAGTGAACCTTATGTCCGACGCCGTTAAGTCTTGCATGGCCAGCTCGCTCACGAATTCCGCGAAATCCGCCGAGCCCGGGTCAGAGCCACCCCTGGATCGAGGCCTATCCGACGATCGCAACGTGACATTAAAATCTCCCCCAATGAGCCAAGGCACACCCACGTTGACCAACGAGAAGCTATGAAGCTCCTCCCAAAGTTCCTTCCTGCAAGAAGCATCACAAGGGCCGTATGCGCAAGATAAAGCGAACGACCGAGAGTCCTCCTTCCTGGTGAGCAGGACGGAGAGGGAGTGGCTGCCCTTCACAATGGAGACAAGGGAGAACCGAGCTGACTTCCAAGCGACAAGCAAACCGCCAGCAGACCCAGAAGCGGGAAGATCGGAGAACTCATCAAGATCCCCCGCCGCGAGAGAGCGCCAAACATCAACATCCAGAGAGCTCAACTTGGTTTCCTGCAGGAGAACCGCGTCGCACCCCCATTCTCTGAATCTGGACCCCAATATTTTCCTCTTCGCCGCATCCCCCAACCCCCTTACATTCCAGGATAGAATCTTCATTTAGTAACCATCTTGAAGCCCCGTACAGGCACCACTCCCGCTGCTTCCGCCACCGCCTCCTCGAAGGTCTGGCATGAGTGGTGCTCCCTTGATCGCGAGCGAGCGCCTCGTCTTCTTCTGTACCGCTTGAAAGATCTCCTCGAAGAGTCGACATCTGAAGCCAAATCATGAAGGAGCTCCTCAGCGGACGGACTATGCCCATGAGAGGCCACCCCCCGAGACGAAGATTCGGCCAGCGGAGAGGAATGCTCCGCCTGCTGGTTGAGAATGAGAGGGGCCGAAAGTGGGGCGAAGAACATCGCAGGGGAAAACGCGAAGGCGCCCGGGTCCACCGCCAAAGGAGGGTCCGCATGCCTCCCCTTACCCGAATCAAGATCCATCCGACCCGGAACCACAGAAAGGTCCGCCTTTGGAGGGCTGATCGGGTCAACCGTTGCAACCCGATAATCGGAATGGCGCCCCTGACCGAATGATGGAGAGGCGTTGCGCCCAAGGAAAGAAAAGCCAGGGGAGAAGATCCGAAACTCAGAGCACCGCGACCCCACCGAGAATGTCAAATCTCCACCGAGAGACGTGCACCTACCCGCCACGTCAATCCAACCTCCCGCCACGTCCCCCCGCATATTCCCAAGGGCGGCCACCATGCACCGATTACATGCGGGGGGATGGGATTCACGCACAATAGCGGTAGAAGGCCTTACGTAAACATCATAGCAAGGCGCACCCTCCAAAGAAGCATCGAGCTGAGGCGAGAGCATCGAGGCGAAATCCCAGAGCGGCTGCCTCTCCTCGGAAAACGGAACGACCTCAGTGTCGTTCTCCCCCCCAAGAGCCCGCCGGCCCGGCAAGGAGGGAGGCGCCGGAGGCAGCACCACAGAAAGCTCTATTCTACAAAAGAATCTTCCCAAGTCTAACACCTCGAAGAACACCTGGCCAACCGCCCGGTCGAGGAAACTCTTGGTGCATTCCATTAGAATCTTCGTAATTGAAGGATCTTCACCCGGTGCTAATCCATCATTGGTAACTGCCAGCACCTCACCCCATCTCCTTAGCGGACGACGAAGGCGATGAACGGATCTGGACAAGAAAGGGACCCCCCTGACCTCAGCCACACAAACCTCCAGGTCGGAGCAAGCACCGTCAGCAAAACGTAAATCCCTCCAAACGATGCCTCCTTGAGGCCCCGCATGAATCAAACGGTACCGTTGTTCCAAACTAAGGCCTCGAACGCCGCATCTTTTCGTTCCCAGCATGAACAAGTCCCCGGAGAAACTTGGCCTCAGAAGCTCGACGAGAATGTTCTTCACCTCCTCAAATGACAAGCACTTGCTCAGGAAGACCCCTACCAACACCCGGCCATGAACCTCGCCACGCGCTTCAGCAGCCCCCCCTTCCGAGAAACCTGCACCCCCCGCCACCCTGGCCCCCTTCGACGCAGAACCCCCAGCAACATGCACCTCCCTGGACGAGGCCGCAGCATGCACCTCCCTGGACGAGGACGCAGCATGGGAGTTAGATTCCTGCCTCCCACTCCTCCCAAGCTCCGGAGAGGAGCGCGCCCCCCCTGCGACCACCTGCGCGAAAGACCTGTTTGCACCAACCGAGCAAAACCCTTTTGCATGTGACCCTTCCGAACCACCAACAGCCCCTCTTGCAAGCCGACCACCAAGAGAGAGTCCACCGACAGACCCCCTGGAACCTGTACCACAGCTCGCTTGCTTGTGCCCCAGGCCACCGCAGGCAAAGCAACGAGGCCTCGCAGCGCAAACCGAAGCCAGGTGACCCCTCACCCCGCATCTCCAGCACACACGACCTTGCTTCTTGCGAGAGACCGTCACCCAACCTTCATCAGGAAGGAGCTTCTCCTCCCCCTCAGCAGCAACGAACTGGGGGCTGGAGTCCTGCCGACTTGACACGCAGCCCCTCTCTTTCTCCCGCTCGGGTGGAGTGAACCTCCATGAGCCTTGCGTGATCGCCTTTCCAGTCGCTTTCAGAGTCGCCTTCCGAGTCGCTTTCCGAGACGCCTCCATCAGCTCACCCCTCTTGTCCTGATATCACATATTTTCAGTTTTTATTATGATACAAATGATCTGCATACATCAATATGTATGAGATCTTGAATACCTTGATATCTAACACCATTCTCATAGAAGGGTGTATTGGACATTTTACTTTGAATACAATATTCACAAGTATGCAAGATTTGAAATTTCATATAGTCTAAAGTTTCATCTCTTACTTGTCTATTGATCTCATCGATAGACTTATGTCCAAGACTCGATGCCAGATCATTATCAAATGATCTTCATCCTCCTATTGATCTTTAAAGGTTTAATTTTCAGTATTTAGAAATGTTAATGAACCATTCATTAATTTTTTAATTAAGTAAAGTCCTCTAGATGTCAGATTACTATCTGAAATATATCCATCATAACTCTTTATGATAGGTTTATTATAGAATTCATGTTTATTTGCAATATTTTGAAATAAACAGTGAATGTATTCTTATATCTTGGTCATAGAGACATTCTCTAAGACTAAGGGCTCTCCCACTGAAAATATAAAGTATATCTATCCAATAGAGATTGTTGCAACAATTGCATCAATATCCATGTGGATGACTATTAAACCTTAAGATCAAAATTTCTAGCCTTCTAAAACATATATAACCAATTGCAAGTATTATTAGAAGATTGAGATACAATTATTAGATTTTATCTTATCCAATAAGCAAGTCAATATCAATGATTATATGGAGATTATTCTGATGCACTATCCGAGATCTTTAAGGATCCTAGATAGACTAGATAGTCACACTATCAATACATCGAGTTATAGCAGTATTGGCATTCATCCAACTCTTTGGATGTCATGTGTATGGAAACCATAGAAGTACAGTCAACTCTTTGACTTTCCTTCTAACTTGCCCATGCTTCCATTGCACTCCCTTCATCTATAAGCAACCATTGCTTAAGAAAAAGGGTCTCTTATGTTGAATTCAAAAGATTTCAATATAAGAGCATTTCAACATTTATGCATGCTTCATTCAATTCATACAATATGAATATTATGAAGCTTCATGGATGACTAGAGTATAGATAGTAGAATGATGACACTCATCATATCTACATCCATCTAAACTCTTAAAGACTTAGGTTCAGATAGGTACTCGAATATTTTGAATACATCATCTCTTATAGAGCCATATTCTGCATGATGCAGTGAACTATGTCATTCATGATTAAATGTCGAGAGCACATATGTATGCCAGAACATCTTCTTCAATTTTTATAAGGATTATTTGACAATTATGATCATCATCGACATGTCACTTCCAAAGCACATTCGATGAGAAATCAAGACTATAATGATATACAAATCCTAGGGTTATAGTCCGATTGTCTATTTAATTGTCATTCCTCATTATTATGAGGAAACCACATACATTATGTGTCCAACTGCAAGTACAATGTCTTGATCATGGATCCAATCCTTGTTATTTTACTGGTTATTATTGAGTACAGTATTGAGTGAGTTTAATGAAGGATTATTTGAAATAAGAAATTTGCATAAATATATATTACTTTGATTTAGGAATTTTTATATCAAAGTTGTCCTGCCTTATCAACACTGAAAGTTCATTCCCTTAAGAGATACACTTATCATTATATCTCAGGAAGATCTGGATCTCCATCCTTATCTTTTTCACATCCCAATAATATGAGAACTTGCAACTCGGATAAAAAGAAGCGGGAACACAATCCGCCTTGAAAGTCCAACTTGCATTCCCAATTCGGTCTTTAACACCCAAGCCCACCACCCCTAAGGTGATATTGACTCGTCATTAATTGAACCAACCGTCAAGAGGAATACAACTCGCTATGTGCAATCTAATATCGCCCTAATAATATGAGGACCTGATATTGGGGTCACTATGCATACGTCCTTACTCTTTCAAGAAGCAAAGAGTCCGATCCAAATGTTCTTGTATGCAGGATCTGTCACTTCGGACAGGCGTCTCCTACATACAATCCCTGGCGACGGAACCCTTCGCTTTGATGGGAGACCATGAATGTCAGTTATGTGATCCTCCATATCATATTCAAATTTTAATTAATCATAATGAATCATATTAATTACGATTAATTATTCAAGGGGAAATACAACTCTATTCATAATAGAGTGTTTTAATTTTAATTGGATTATAAGTAATTTAATCATATTAAATCAATGATCCAATTAATATCCAACAAACATTCGTTATTGTTACTTGAAATATGGCATTATCTCAAATATGTATTATTCAAATTCTAATAATTAGATAAATACATCATGATCTCTCTAGCATTATACGTTCCCTACATGTTGTCATGGCCAGTACCGACGGAAGTGGGAGAGACTGCACAAGGTGCAACCTGCTACCCCAATGCTTCCCGACTAGACACCATATCCGTCTCAGGAAAGGATAATACCAAATTGACTACTTTGTACTTGAGATGATATCGGTTTTTCAACCGAAGTTATATCATATAATAATAATCAAAATATTTTTGATTAACATTATTAGGAAATTTTCTAAACAAACTCCCAATCCTATTCAAGCAACTTTGTTTGTTGGAAAGTAGATTGAGTAACCAATTTGTAATCTAGATCATATCTAATCAATTATTGGCGAAGGCAATGTCATTTACGGGAATAATTATCAATCAAATAATTCTCAAATATTTATCCATAATTATTCCAGAAAATTAACCATTAATTTCACTAATTGATTAAATGACAATCACAATGTTCTTGATTAGGAAAGTAATTTCCAGCAGTGACCCTCACTAAAATTAGCATATCTTAATCAATTTAAATCCAAATCACGCGAAATAAGTTACCAAAGTTTGCTAATTTGATTTACAACAGATTCAAGTGGTTTGCATGCATTTCTAGGCATTTAAAAATAGTAATTAACTCCTTAACTACGTCAAGATTTGCAGTCCCCGAAACAGTGGATACATGTTCACTAAAATGATCATAACTTGAGTAAACATATTCCAAATCACGCAAACTCAAATCCCACGGTTTCCTTATTTAATGGGGAACATAATCCAAGTGATATTTTTGTATTTAAATAATTTAAACATGGCCGAAAATATTCACTAAACGGAGATGCGAAAATGAAATGCAATAACTTTCGCAAACACTAACTAACCCAAGTCTTCCTAAGTTTATGGATCGCATCCAAAACGTCGGACCTAAGGCTCTGATACCACTTGAAAGGATACGGAAAGATATTCTTAAGAAAATCACGAAAGCGTGAGGACCACATCGTATGAGATTAGGAGCGACTAGTCGCACTAGTTGCTCGAGGCATCGGAAATTAAAATTTTTCATGCGATGAAACCACATGATCCAAGAACACTTCTAGGATCGTTTCATATAAACCACAAACAAGTATTAGGGTTACCTCTTGAAGTGAGGTTGCTATCGAGTTTCTAAACAAAAAGACCTCCTGTCTCAAATCCAATCCAACAGAAGAGACTCTTGCGAGCGCGTTGATGAAATGTGTGGTCCTCACAATCCATATTGATGATCCAAGAAGCGAATACCCTAATCTTGTCACACGAGATCTGACATTTTCTTCACGAGCGAGGCATACGGAATGGGACGGAGATCCACGAGCGAATAATCCGGCAGCATAACGACGATGTTGCGGTGATGGCGACTCTCTCTAGGGCGTCAAGGTGGACGACCACAAGAAAGAGATGGAGAGATGGCATGTAAAGAAAGAGAGAGAGCATTATATTCTTAATCACATTGAAGAGCAAGGGGTGCCCTTCTATTTATAATATTTTGGGATCCATGAATCTCGATCCATGGACAACATAAATCCAATGGCTCATATTGATTTGTGTTCTTTTAAAGATTATGATCTTGTTGCTAAAAACACAACAATAAGTAATTTAGTTAAGTCAAATATATATTGAATAGTTGGTGGAAAATGAAAAAGTTATTATTCCATAGAACCCTAGGCTCTCTTATATAGAGAGACCTCATGGGTATAATACATAAGAGTCCAGAAAATAAACAGATAATAAGAAACGATACATAATAGCATAACATAAGTCTCTACACTCCCCCTCAAGGTGGAGCATAGATGCCTATCATGCTCAGCTTGGAAGAACATCTCTGAAAGGGTCCTCTATGAAGCGGCTTGGTAAATATGTTGGCAGTCTGATCCTCTGAGCTAACGTGATCAAGCCTCTCTGGATCATATCTCTAGTGTAGTGGCAGTCTACTTCGATTTCGTTCATGAAATGTTGGATTGTTGGTAATAAACAATGTTGTATGATTGCCACACTGAAGCTGCATGGGTAAAGGTACAGCTATATGTAGATCTTCTAGCACGGCTCGAACCCACATCATCTCAGTGCTCGCTTGCGCCATAGCCCTATATTCAGACTCAGCGCTAGATCTTGCCAAAACAGTTTGTTTCTTGCTTTTCCAAGAAACCCGAGAGCTCCCAACAAAGACAACGAATCCTGAAGTGGACTTCCGATCCTTAGGACACCCTGCATAATCTGCGTCTGCACACGCTGAAATAGATAAATCTGTGCTCTTTCGAAATAGCAACCCTGAGCCTGGAGAAGACTTTAGATACCTCAGTATCATGTATATGGCATCCATATGAAATTGTCTTGGCTGCTCCATAAATTGACTCACCCGATTTACTGCAAAAGCAATATCGGGTCGAGTTATGGTGATATAAAGGAGCTTACCCACCATCTCTCTATATCTTCTCTTGTCCACTTCTTCAGTATTATTGTCATACAGCTTCATGCTCGGGTCCAAAGGCGTACTTTATGGTCTACATCCATCCATGCATGTTTCAATTAGAAAATCTGTAATGTATTTCCTTTGGGCCTGTTTGGTTGCAGGGTTGGGCAGGGTTGGGTTGGGCCGGGTTGGGCTGGGTGAATAGTAATCTGTGAGGAGGAAGTACCCTTGTGAATAGTAACCAGGGTTGGGCCAATCCTGCCCAACCCTGCAACCAAACAGGCCCTTTAGGTCATCACCAGACCCTGTGCATTCTTGGCAAATTCTAACCTCAGAAAGTATCTTAGGGTACCCAGATCCTTTGCGACAAACTGGCGACCCAAGAATGCTTTTGCCCTCTCTACTCCCTGAACCTCATCTCCTGTAACCAAAATATCATCAACATAGACCATGATGACAATCGTACATGTAAAAGTCTTCTGAATGAACAACGAGTGGTCCGCATTTGATCTTTTGAATCCCTGTCGTTTAATTAGGTGGGAAAGCTTCTGGATCCATGCCCTTGGACTTTGTTTAAAGCCATAAAAAGCCTTATGAAGTCTACACACCATATGAGTCTCCCCCTCAGCAGTGAACCCTGGTGGTTGCTGCATGTAGACTTCCTCCTGCAGATCTCCATACAAGAATGCATTCTTGACATCAAGTTGAGATATAGACCAGTCACGTACCACGGCAACCGATAGAAGAATGCGGAGAATAGAGTGACGAGCCACTGGAGAAAATGTATCCATATAGTCCACGCCATAGGTCTGCGTGAAACCCCTCGCAACAAGTCGTGCTTTGTACCGATCGAGACTGCCATCTGCATGGTATTTAACTGTGAACACCCACTTGCAGCTAACAATGGATGCGCCAGATGGAGCATTGACCAAGCCCCATGTACCACGAGACTGTAGAGCACGCATCTCTTCTTTCATAGCCAATCGCCACAATCAAGCTCATAGCTTCCTGATAGGTCTGTGGTATATCCACGGAAGAGAAAGTCGCAACAAACTTCTGAAAGTCACCTATAAGGCGGTGAAAGGACACCTGGGAAGCAAAAGGATAGGACACGCAAGTCCTTTTCTGTTTCCGAATAGCAATGGGAACATCAAGATCGTCATCCGCTGTACTGGATGGTGCAACCTCCTCCTGCAAGGAAGAATCTTGCACATGTACAATATCTAACCCATCATTAGTAATGCCATCTGAACATACCTGAGGCGTGATGGATGCCTGATGTGTAGTCTCAGCAGGACCTGACCGACGTGTATAGAATTTAGGTAAAGGTGGGACAGGTGGTTGTGGAGATAGCGGTGGTGGTAGCATAGAAACAGGAGTAGGATTGGACTCAGGTGAACTCAGACTAGGAGGAGGAGGAACATAGACATCATCATCGGTGGTAGACGAGACCATCCTGTCACCGGCGGGGGAGAAATACATAACTGACTCAAAAAAATGTAACATCAGCACTGACAAAATATTTCTTGTTTATGGGGTCATAGCAACGATACCCTTCTGAGTCCGAGATTAACCTACAAAGACAAACTTGACAGCTTTAGGAGAGAGTTTATCAAGGCCAGGAGATAGGTGATGAACAAATGCCACAGTACCAAAGACACGAGGAGTAAGTGAGAATAATTCCTTATTAGGAAAAATAACGGAAAGTGGAATTTTCTCACCAAGAACAAATGATGGCATGCGATTGACAAGGTAGCAGGCTGTAAGGACAACATCCCCCCAGAAAGTGATAGGCGCACAACTCTGAATAAGTAGGGTTCAAGTGATGTCAAGAAGGTGACGATGCTTTCTCTCTGCCACTCCATTCTATTGAGAAGTGTAAGCACAGGTGGTTTGGTGGATAATACCCTTAGACGAAAGAAACTGAGAGAGAGAACGGGTGCAGAATTCCAATGCATTATCTGTACAAACATATTTGACAGTAGAAGAGAAGACATTCTACACTTCATTAATCAGATTTTTAATAACATCCCTTGCTTCAGATTTATTCTCTAAAAGAAAAATATAAGATACACGAGAAAAATCATCAACCACGACTAGATAAAACCTGTGCCCCTGATGATCGAGTACAAGACTCGGACCCCAAATATCAATATGAAACAACTCAAACGAGGAGCTACTGCTCCAACTCTAACGACTACGAAAGCTAGACCGATGATGCTTTCCTAACTGACACGCTTCACAACGAAATGACGAACTCGGAGAGATCTGAGGCAAGAGATGCCGCATTTTCTGGAGCGGGAGATGGCTAAAGCGAAGATGCCAGGTATACGGAGAGACAGATCCGGCTGAATGTGAAGAGACGCCAGCATAAGAATTCCGGACCAAACGATAGAGACCATTTTGCTCAAAGCCACAACCAATCACCGTGCCTATTAGTATGTACTGAAAAATGAGAGAGGATGGGTCAAACATAGCATTACAGTGCAAATATTTCGTAATCTGACTAGTAGATAACAAATTCATGGAGAACTCAGGAGCATGTAGAACATTCTATAGATGCATAGAAGGTGTTAAGGAGATCTCCCCATGTCCAACGATGGGGGAATGAGTCCCATCTGCTATCAGTACTGAGCGACCAGATGGAATGTCCCTGTATGACTCAAGTCTCTCTCTATCACGGTAGAGATGATGGGTGGCGCCGGAATCTATAATCCAATCGAGGAGATCATGACAAGATGTAAATGCAGTGGCACTACCTAAGGTACTAACAGCGGCATACGAACTGGCAGAAGCTGTGGCAGCAACATCTGAAGAGCCACCTAGAGAATCAGTAGACGATTGAGGCATAATGTCTCGTAGACGTGCCACAAGCTCTTCGAACCGGTTGTCTGTAGTGGATGCTGACTGAGATGTGATATGCTCAGCTACACGCGCCGAGGATGGAAACCCATGCCTGGAGTAGCATGTATCCTTTGAGTGACATGTGCGATGATAGAAGGAGCGCGGCTAGCGAAAACGACCTCCTCGGCCACAAGATGCACGTCTACGAAAGGAAGACTGTCCACATCTCCCTCGCGATACGGCCATCGCCGACGGAGGTGGAGTATAAGTGCTGGAAGAAACAAAGATGCGACTGAGCCTCCGGTAAACCTCCTCTATAGGAGGAATAGTAGCGTCGGCAAGTATCTGAGAACGGGCTGCCTCATACTCAGGATCAAGTGCTGCTAGTAGTACGCCCACCATGGTAGCATCCAGGAATGTCTTCTACTGCTCTAGAGTCGCTGTGAGTGGTATGGTGCTATAAAGTTTCTCGAACATCCCCCTCAGAGAAGTGTACAACGAGTGAAGCGGTTGCCCATTCTGCTTCACCGTAAAAATAACATGCTGGAGCTGTAACATCTTGGTCTCGTTCCGCACCTGTGAATATGTAGCGGTCAGAATATCCCACATCGCCTTGGCGGTGGGCTGATGGAGAACATCATTGGCAATCTCCATCGACAGTGTACCCGATAGCCAAACCTTGGCATAAGAGTCGTCAGCCTCCCAGGAGGCATGGATCCCTGTCTTCTCTGTCGGCTCATCCTCGGTAAGTATGTGCTTCTTACCGTTTAATTTCATGAGACTCATGAACTGCATCGTCCAAAGCTCATAGTTCGTCCCGTCCATCTTGACTATTGGCACTGGATTTTTGAAGGCGCCTATGGAGGGCATATCAACTTTACTTTCTGACATCTTGCCAGAGACGAAAACAAGGGTTTGTAGACAAGAAACCGGTGTCTACATAGACATGACAGGATTTGGGTGCATATGCTGACTTTTATGCACTCAAATCCATTACACGATAGGCCTGGAGTGACCGGCGAGTGCTGTAGTGGTCTGCGGAGACTTGCAGGGCCGGCGGGAGCCAACTAGGGCTGGAAGAGGGCGGTCGGCGTATGCTGGCGGGTCCGGCGAAAGAGCTGGCGGGGCCGGCGAGGGTTGGCTGGGGTTGGTGGGAGGCCGGCGGAAGTCGGAGAGATGAGAGAGAAGGCTAACGGCGGCGCCGAGAAAGAGAGAAGAGAGAGAGGGGCGGTGGGCTTGAGGGTAGGGTTAGGGTTTTGACTCTGATACCATGTTGGTGGAAAATGAAAAAGTTATTATTCCATAGAACCCTAGACTCTCTTATATAGAGAGACCTCATGAGTAAAATACTTAAGAGTCCAGAAAATAAACAGAAAATAAGAAACGGTACATAATATCATAACATAAGTCTCTACATGAATATAATATGATTTATATTAAATCAATCTCCATTGGAGAAATAGGAAGGAGGCAAGCCGCCTTCCATGAGAGGAGTGGATGGCCACCACATTCTATGTAGGAATTGTGGCCGCCCACCCTCTCTACAAGGAAGGTGGCTTTCTCCTCTTAATGGATGATATTCTATTATCCCATTAATTTCTCCAATATTTGCAACAACTTTTGTTGCAAATTATCTCACAAAAATAAATCCATTTTTTTGTAAACATTGCAATCATGCCATTGGAAATTTGTGAATCACATTCACAACCCAAAATAAAATGTAAATTACATTTTCAATTTAGTGTCTAATGTGAATCCAATTCACATCAACATTGAATTAACAAATGTAAATTACAAATAGCTCTCTCTTATATATTATAAATCACATTTATAATATATATGATTAATATGGATAGTGCTATCCACATTCATATCCATGATAATTAAATCACATTTAGTCATCTTAGATCCCTATTCTCATGTACCCAAATAATATGAATCACATTCACATTATTTACATCTTTGGTAATTAAATCACATTTAATTATTTATGATAACTCTCCTCATAATATGAATCAAATTCATATTATTCATGATAATTAAATCACATTTAATTATCAATTTTCTCAATGCTTGGATACATATATCAACAATGAAATTATCTTTGAACTCTTTCAAGGATAATGTGCTTTCTCCGCGAATACTTGGAGACAAGGATAGGGCGATTGCATTGTTCCGCGTATAGTGACTTGGATATTGAGATAACATTCAAATCCAGATATTGCAGACCTCTTATAGATGCTTGATTAAATCAAGACCGTAAATCTAATCTTCTCATTGTATATCACATTCAGATAATTGTCTAACATTTGGACCAAGATCATATTACTTCTCTACTGAGAGGAGTCACTAAAATGTAGACCTGTTTCATCACTCCCTAGGAATGGAAGTGTCATGTTTATACAATCGTTTATGATCACATCACCCTCAGGTATTCCTAATAGTTGTACATCCTTTATATTGGAAGACCTAGAATAAACTCGAAGTATAAGATCTATTTTAACTGTCTACTTCAAGGTTTCATCATTAAGTTTCTTATTTGATCATTAGGAGTCGGTATCGACTATATGTTTTCCAAAAGCATATATCATACCTACGTGTTGATCATATACTTTCCAAAAGCGTATATCAAACCTACAAATTCAGTCAGGCTTCCAAAGCAAGACGACTGTGCAAGGAATTTGATTCTTCCCAATATCTAATGAGTGAGCTCATATCTCCGGTTCAGTAATGAACATGTATGATCTCTTTATCGTATTACTCATATACCCTTGCATGCACACTAGCGCGCCGGTGTATAGAGCTTGATGAGGTTATCAACCTATTGGTCTGCCAAATGTACATACTTAGACATATAGTAACACGTCTGTCTCCGGTCTAAAGATGTGTGCCTATATCGTGACAACATACGACATAGGACTTTGGTTATCTCGATCTCGTTAAGTCAAAATTTTGACATAACTTATCTAACACCTATGAATCTCTATTCCTATATAGAGGACCTGCATCAAGAGGTTGGTTAGATATCAACCTTTCGAGAAAGGATTGCCATCTCCTTCTCAGGTTGGAGAACCTCTTAATAATCATTTGACGATGCAGGATGAGTCATCAATCTAACTCTTTAGATATTCATCCAAGCACCAGCCTCTATAATTCACTAATTGAATCAACAGTTGTATGATCATTAAGATGGCTATGGTACATAACCCTAATTGTACTAAGGGACCTATTATGCAAATTAGTTATTCTTCATTTCAAATCAGGGAATGATATTTGCAATAACATTTATTGCATAATGGCTCGCTGTGGGCTCGCATGTGCAATAATCACCTCTCTTCCCTGTCTTGTTGACCCTCTTCCCCACGGTACCGCCCCTCCTTTTTGTGGCACTGCCCCTCCTTCCTGGGCCGCTACTTATTCCAGCAGCGCTCCTCTCGGGCTACCCGTATAGCATTGCCCCTTCTTCGACGGTGACTCAGGTGGTAGCCTAGGTCTTCGCCAGGCTTTCTAGGTCCTGCCAGCCATAGCCGAGGCAGTAGCTGAGGGCTTCGTCGGGCCTTCCAAGCCTTCTGGTCTCCCCCCCAGGCTTTCCAAGTCGATCACGGCGTTCAGCAGCAACCGTAGCCCCAGCCCTCCTCGGCACTCCCGATCCCTTGCGTGTCGTCAACGACCTCTGAGGTCCGACGTGCTTCCAGATTTTGACCGGAGGACGTAATTTCAGCAATATAATTTACGTTTTCCGACCTTAGCTAGCACGAAGATTGATGAGGATTGTTGCATAAGTCTACACGTGGAATCACTCCTTTGGATGCTCGTGTAGACTTGTTTACACACCAGTCTACTCCCCGGTTGAGTTCCGTCTTTGGTCGATTGTCATCATGTCAAAGAACAAGGTAACATTTTATCGCCCGGAGCCTTCAAGGGCCCGACGCCCATTGCTAAGATGGATGGGACCCATTATGATTTGTGGTTCATGCAGTTTCTCACCCTCATGCAGTGTAACAATAAGGAGCACATTCTGACATATCCGAGCCAACGGATAAGAATGGGGCAAATGCTTCTTGGAAGTAAGATGATGCGTATGTGCGCGTTTGGCTATGTGGGATCCTCACCACAAAAATAGCCAATGATATCCCAAACCAGCCCACCGCTAAGGCGATGTGGGACATTTTAGCTTCCATCTATGCTCAGGCAAAGAATGAGGCCAAGATTCTTCAGCTACATTTTGATATCTACAACGCAAAGCAAAATGGTCGTCTCCTACACGTGTACTACTCTTCACTCCGTGGCATATTCGAGAAGCTTTATAGATATATGCCTATTATGACATCTCTAGACTTATACAAACTCCACGATGGTTGGGGTTTTCATGGCAGGACTTGATAGAGAGTATGATGCAGCACATACACAGCTTCTCACCGGGGCTACCATCCCTCCCATGGAGGAGGCCTGTAGCCATCTCAGTCATGTTATCATGCCTTCTACAACCACTCCTGCCTTCTTCTGCTACGGCCGCTTCTCGTGGACAAGGAGGGTCAATCCAGTCTAGTGGATGAACCCCTCGTGGTAGAGGTGGTGGGCGTCAGCGTGGTCCTTGCAGTTTCTATCGTCGGTCGAGACATGCAGAGGGTACATGCTACCAAAAGCATGGATATCCGGTTTCGAGTCATGTAGCAGAACAGATTGAGCCTTCAGAGACTCCAGCTTCCCAGGTAGATCCTCGCTTTGATGATATTGTTTCTCGTATTTGAGAGATCATAACTCCTACCGATGGCACCAACACTACAGATACTGCAGCCGCAGCCAGAGCCTCTTCGAGCTCCTCAGGTATTGCCTATGCTTTTACTGGTAGTACCGGTATAGACATGACAGAATAGATTATGGACTCCAGTGCTACACACCACCTGTGCGGGGACAGAACACAGTTGAGGTCCTACAGGACTATACCACAAGGCAGATGGATCGTCATTGCTAAAAACGACTACTTACCCGTTGGAAGACAACAGGAGGTGCATTTGACGTCGTTCATGCATCTTCAGAATGTTTTATATGCTCCTGACTTTCAGATGAATTTACTTTCCATTAGTCAGATCATTAAGTATATGTATTGTCGTGCTATTTTTGACCCCTCGTCCTTTGCGTTACAGGACATACTTACGGGCAGGGTGATCGGAGGTGACCGTGAGCAATGAGGGCTCTACAGATTGGTCCAATCTACTCATGACGGTGCTTCTACTATACCTATTAAACCAGTCTCGCCATATCTATGCCACCTTCGTTTTGGTCATCTTCCTCTGCAGAAGTCATGTCTTCTCTCGGATTTCTACGAGATACTGCTTTCAGTGTAAGGCATGTCAGCGTAAGAAACATCACCATTCCTTCTTTCCTTCACGTCAGAGTCAGAGCAGTTCTCAGTTATTTAAGCTCCTACATTTAGACATTTGGGGTCAGAATCATGTTCCTGATCACCAGGCACACCGATTTTATCTTGTTGTTGTCGATGATTTTTCCAGGCTATCATGAGTCCTTTTACTAAAGAATAAGTCTGAGGTTGGATCTGCGATCAAGTATTTTATTGATGAGATAATAAACATTTTCTCTACCAAAGTCAAATTTCTTCGTTCTGATAATGCTCTAGAGTTCAGCACATTACAGCTTTCTAAGTTCCTTAGATCTCTGGGCACTGTTCATTAGACCTCGTGTGCTTATACTTCCCAGCATAATAGTGTTGTTGAACGCAAACACCGTCACTAACTTGATGTTACCAGGACCTTGTTGATACAAAGGCGTGCTCCTCATACTTACTGGGGGCGTGATGTCCTCACTGCATGCTATCTTGTTAACCGCATGTTGTCATTTGTTTTGGGAGAGAAGACTCCTTTCTCAATTGCATTTCCCAACAAGTATCTTTTCTCCCTTACTCCTCATGTGTTTGAGTCGGTTGCATTTGTTCATGATGTATTTCCTGGTCATGAAAAGCTCTCTCCCAGGGTTGTCAAGTGTATTTTAGTCGGCTAATCTAGTACCCAGAAAGGGTACCGCTGTTTTGATCCACTTAGGCAAAACTACTTCATTAGTGTTGATGTCACTTTCTTTTAATCGATCATGTATTTTACACCTACAAGTGACATACTTGCTTCATCTGAGTCTGATGTTGAGATCTGCATGCCTCCTCCTCCTATTGTCAAAGCACTACCATCACCTCCACCACCACCTCCTCCTCCTTCACCACCTCAACCTGCTCATGTGGCTCCTCCTACGGTGACTCAGTTTTACCTCGTGTTTTTACTTGCAGGTCTCGCTCTGTCCCCCATGCCTACTCACATGCCTTCCCCATCATCCAGCACGCCTCAGGTATGTAATGAACACATTATTTCTACTGATGGCACTACTGAATTGTGTGTGCAGCAAGACTCCATACAAGATGAACAGGTGCCCTCTTAGGAGGGGAACTCACAAACTACAGACGTAGCAGATGATCTTGATGTGTTGATTGCTCTTCGTAAGCAGAAACGTAAGTGTGCTACTTATCCTCTTGTAGCTCGGGTTTCCTTGAGCAAGCTGTCAGAAGATTTCAGGAGATTCACCCTGGCTCTTTCTGTCGAAGAGATACCACAATTATATCATGAGGTTCTTCAGGACAGTCAGTGGAGGTTAGCTATGGAGGAGGAAATTGCCGCACTACAATCATGTGGTACGTGGAGTCTTGTTTCTTCTCTAGTTGATGCATCTGAGGTGGGATGCAAATGGGTGTTCACTATGAAATACCGTGCAGATGGCAGCGTGGATCGTTATAAGGCGAGACTTGTGGCATGTGGGTTCACCCAGACATATGGGGTGGACTATCAGGATACTTTCTCTCCAGTTGCCAGACATTCTACTCTGTGTATTCTACTTTCTATGATCGTGACACGTGATAGGCCTCTTTATCAGCTTAATGTGAAGAATGCTTTCCTTTATGGTGATCTACAGGAGGAGGTCTACATGCAGTAACCACCGAGATTTGATGCTGAGGGGGAGTGTCAGAAGGTTTGCAGGCTACAAAAGGCTATCTATGACCTTAAGCAGATTCCAAGAGCATGGTTCCAGAAGCTTTCGAACTTGATAGAGCAGTAGGGCTTTGTGAGATCAACTGTCGATCACTCCTTGTTTGTACAAAGGACCCTGAGAGGTACTATTGTCATTCTTGTTTACGTTGATGATATCATTGTTACAAGAGATGACGAGCAGGACATTCAGGGTGCCAAGGATGTCATAGGTCAGCAGTTTGTGATTAAGGACCTTCGACATTTACGTTATTTCCTTGGACTGGAGTTTGCCAAGAACCAACGAGGTCTTGTGATGACTCAGAGGAAGTACATTATAGATCTTCTCTCAAAGACAGGCATAGTAGATTGCAGACCTGCGATTACTCCCATTGACCTGAGCATGAAGCTTTACGATGATGATACTGAGGAAGTCGACAAGAGGAGATACAGAGATCTTGTTGGCAAGGTACTATATGTGACTATTACCAGACCCGACATATCTTTAGCTGTGAGCTTTTTAAGTGAGTCAGTTTATGGAGCAGTACAGATAGGCACATATGGATGCAGTCCATATGATTCAGAGAAACCTGAAGACTTCACTTGGTACATAACTTCTTTTTAGCAGAGGCACATCTCTCTCAGTTACAACATGTACAGATGCAAATTATGTTGGGTATCTAAAGGATAGAAAGTCTACATCAGGTTTTGCTGTGTTCATCGAGAACTCTCTTGTTTCATGGAAGAGTAAAAAGCAGATTGTGGTTGCCATATCAAGTATTGAGACAGAATACAAGGCCATGATGCATGCCAACACATAGATGATGTGGGTCAGATCTGTTCTTACTCCTGAATATAGAGGTGCCTCTTCTCATGCACCTCCAATGTAATAATCAGGCAACTCTTTTATTGCCAACCCATCCTTTCATGAGAGGACCAAGCACATAGAAGTGGAATGTCACTACACTCGTGACATGATACAGAAGGATCTTATAGCCACTACACATGTCAGCTCTGGAGACCAGACAACAAATGTACTTACAAAGGCCCTAGCCAGAGGACCTTAACAGAGTTGTTGCTCCAAGCTAAGTCTGAACGATATCTACGCTCTAGCATGAGGGGGAGTGTTGAGATATTGGCTATCTTTATTTTTGTTTTCTTATTTTCTATTTCCTTTGTCTTCTTCTTGTAATTTGCCTAATAGGTTCCTCTCCTATATAAAATAACCCTAGGGCCTCTCATAATACAAATCATTTTCTTTTCCTACAACAATATATATATATATATCACCACTTTGAGCTTATGATAATCTTATGTAGAAAAGCTTGCGATTTATTTATAGATGAAATACTCAAGCTGTATTCAAAGTGACCTGTTAGCTTCTTCATTTTTGGTGAATTTATTATGTACGTGTAATATAGAGATCTTTTTTATGAGTAATATATAAATCTTGCTAAGTGCATATTCATAGTAGTGCTGGGATGAGTCTATATGATGCCTTGATATATAATTAAGTTGTTATCCTTTCACCAGAGTAGCATCTTCCACTATGTGGAGGGATGGTATGCTTTGGACTTGTGAACTCGGTGTCATCGTCTATGACCATTCTTTTCCTTTCTTCTAGACCTGTATTGGTGGGAATAAGGCGGCAATAGAAGAAGATTATGAAGCTTTTGTATGCAGAAGCCAATTAGGAGGCATGTTATTTAGCACCTATAGCTTAGGACATAGTCACTACACCTAAACTATGTGACGATCTTAGCATTAAAAGACTAAAGGAGATAAATAAAGCCCTCCTCATGAAATGGGTTTTCCAAAAATGGGATCTCAAGACAACCTTCTGACGAGGTGCCTTTGATTTTTAGGAAGCAATTTGCAAGGTGTTGCAAGACGCGGGAGGAGGAGGATGCAAGTTTTAGAGGATAAACCATTATTTCGCTTTTGGAAAGACGACTGGATGGGTGATGGGACTTTGACAGATCGATACCCAAGATTGCTTGCTCTAGCTAGTAATCAGGATTGTAGTGTTATAGTTTGGTGCCCCTCCTTTCAATCGGGTTTCTCGCAGTAATGCAAGGACGATTTCCCAAGGATGATAAGTGACCATGGTGATGTGGATGGTCCTTCATAGGAATAGTTGGTTGGAGATGGTTGAAGGGAGGTTTTTCACTTCTTTACTTTGGAGGATGCCCATGTTATGGACATCGGTACGGATGTTTTTAAGCTCATCTGACGATCTTTTATTCCACCTAGTGTAAAGATGATTTTATGGCAAATGAAAAAGGTATATTAACCACTCAGGCGTGCAGAGCTACATGGTCTCACTTGGGTGATCCTCATTGCCCTCATTGTGCCCTAGCCATGGAGGATGTGGACCACCTCTTCTTCTCTTGCCCACTCTCAGTTGAATTGTGGGTTCGTTTGGATCTTAGCTTCAGTTTGCTTCTTTGGAGGATTTATGAAAGCTCTATGCTTTCGGTTTCTGCTACTCGTGATGGCTGTTCGCGATTTTTTATTGTTCTTTGGCAATTATGGCTCTCTCATATCGGGGATGTTTTTCATCTAGAGCAATGTTATATGAACTTGTTGGTTCATATCAGGCCTTATGAGGCTTGGTTTTTGTAATCACACTTATTTTATTCTTGATTTCATTTAAGGTGTGATTCACCGCCAACTCACATCCCCTTACTCTTAAAAAAAGTCCATTGCTACAAACATAATCCCAATTTCCCTATATCTTACCACACTTATTTTCCTTCTCTTGGTCATGTTATTTTACATCTCAATTCTCTTCTCTTTATATTAGTATTACACCTTATAGAAACAAGAAAGAAAATGTAATGCATCATTTCTCATATGCTTATAATGGATTGTCGTTGGACACCTGAGATGAATCAAGACCTCGTTCACAACATCCATCATCATGCACACATGCTACCAGATCAATGTGATTGGTTCTTGATGTTGAGAAAAGAATGAACCATTGTGTTTATTCTATAGGTCTAGGAACCCTTATATAGAGAGAAATCCTAGTAAGCGAAAAAAGGAGAAGTATATAAAAGACCCTGA
This sequence comes from Ottelia alismoides, assembly GCA_037367405.1. Classification (NCBI taxonomy): domain Eukaryota; kingdom Viridiplantae; phylum Streptophyta; class Magnoliopsida; order Alismatales; family Hydrocharitaceae; genus Ottelia; species Ottelia alismoides. The sequence continues at coordinate 133,368 of JAZKJV010004992.1, forward strand.
AGGGGTTACAGGACATAAATAAAGCAAAAAATATAATAACTCTAATACTCCCCTCAAGTTGGAACATATCTATCGATTATGCCCAACTTGAAAACTAAAAACAAGAAGCGCTTCTTCAGAAGCTCCTTCGTGAAGATGTCTGCGAGTTGTAATTTAGTGGAGATGTGTGGAGTGTTGATATGTCCTCGTACTGCATCACGAATGAAATGATAATCAACTTCAATGTTTTCCGCTCATGAAAAACATGATTGGTGGTGATGTACGTAGCAGACTTGTTGTCGCAGTATAAAGGTACAAAAGTAGCAACTAAAAGTCAAATTTCCTTTAAAAAAGAGAAAAGTCATGTGATCTCATAGGTGGCTTGGGACATTGCCCTGTATTCTGCATCTCCACTTGATCTGGAGACCATTGTTTGCTTCTTGCTTCGCCACGTGATCAGGTTGTCCCTAACAAACATGGTGTATCTTGTTATGATCGGTGATCCTCAGGCGAACTAGCATAATCAACATATGTATAGGCATAGACAATAGTATGCCCATTTACCCCATAGAAGAGTCTGCATCCAAGGGATTCCTTCAAGTATTGAAGGGTCACAAGACCATCCTATCGATGATTGCAAAGACGCGTCTCCATGTACCGGTTGGCTCTGCTCACAACATATGATATATCTGGCCTAGTAACAAATAAAGCAATTTACCCACTAAGTTTATATATCGTGCAATATCCTCAAATGTCGGATCAGTAGATGTGGAAAGTTTTCTCACTTCTACAAGGATGCTAGATAGTTCCGCATCCGAGTAGTCCTACCTCTCATTGGCATTCCTCTCTCAACCCATGCAGCTTCTGAGTCTTGTATCATCTTCCTTCTCCTCTCATATCAAATTTTGGTTGCATCCACTTCTGAAGGACCTGTTGCAAGTTGAGAGAAATGCCTCGGGAGCACCTTTCATGTTCAAAGTGTGGGGAAGAAGCACAGGTAGGTTGAATATGAGGGTGATTGGCGATGGTCGGACAATGGAAGAGGCTACACAGGGGGCCTTCCCGCCGAGGGTCCAAAGGATGATAAAAATGTGGGGCTGGGGACCAAATGGGGGGTTGCCTTGCGATCTTACAGGCCCGACGCCACACAGGAGGAGAATCTGGTTAGATCTTGATAGGCAATTACGTCGAAACTCTTACTTTTCACTCGAAGTTTACCCCTTAATTCTTCACTTAGTTCACTAGACCACCAAGCTTCCCTCACCCTATCTCAACAAACACTTCAAAAGTATCAAAAGGAATCACTGCAGGCCACAACTCCCCAAAAAAGACAACCTCAAAGAGAGAATGTTCTTCACATAGAACTCACATCCCTAAAATCACAGTGTTTCCAGAGCTCTAAACATAGTTAAAAGAGTCATCGTGTCTGCTCCTGGGTCGGACTCGGCTGCTATTACTCTAAATTTCCATTCAATCTACTACTAAATCCCTATTGCACTGTATACAGAAGAATGTAACGAATAGAGATAAAAAGCTACTAGGTGTCAATGGATAGACATGCCAGTAATGAGATTTAAAATTATCACATTAATTGTCTTCAAGGAATAACTGAAGGACTGTGCTAAGAACATCAAATTCTCAGATCACAGAGGAGAATACTGTAAAACTCTAACGCTCATTGCTGTAAATTCCATTTTTAAAAAGAGTTTTGTTCCATGACATGCTTATCCTCTAATTAAAAAACAAAGACCAAATCCACATCATTAACTTTATTGGAAGCAGCCAAAAATAGGAAACAAAGAAAAGTTTTACCAAGCAAACAGCACAAGTCAGGCTATACTCCAGCTTGACGGAGTCTGATAGTGTTAATATCATCATCGACTGACTATCACTGATATCACAGGAGAAGTTTTTGAAAAATTCTCCAGGTTCTCCTATTTCTGATCCACAGAAGTTCATGCAAAAGGCTCCAAGTTCAATCAGCCAAGGAGAGTGCAAAAGTTCAATGTGCTCAGCCCGCATCTTCATATTAAAATTTCTACCATTAACAGAGCTATGTATCTGCAAAATGATAATACACATTATACTAATGGAAGAATATGTACAGAAAGAATGCGATTCTAACACATTACACTCACCTTGTCATATTTTTTTAGAATTTTTCTAATAGCAATAGCATTCACAGTTACATAGTCAATTAACATTTTTCCTTCCTGAAACATGTTCTGCTGATTATCCATGAAACATCGTCTTGCGAAACGAATATAGCTCCTCAATCCAGATGAATAGTGAAGTTGAAGTAACCGTCTAACCCTTAAACTGAAATACCCTGCTATCTCTGAGGCCTCCTTTGATAGTTCAGAAAAAAATGTCTGATCGCAATCTGCAGAAGAAGCAAAGTGTCCCCCAAATTAGTTGTATGTCTATGTACCGTGTGTGTGTGAACAAAAGCAAGGTATGTGTGTAATTACATATGTAAGAACCGTGTGTGTGTTCGATAATGTGAATATATAGAAGTTTCTGGGCGGTCATCTTCTCAACATCGCACCATTTCTGTTTAAAAAAATGTTTGTGTGCATACATATGTGTGAATATATGTATAAGGTCATTCAAGACCCTACTTGAGTACATAACACGTCAGACAGGTAAAAGAAACAATTGAACTTTAGTCGTGTTAGAGACTACAAATGCGGAAGCGTAATATGAGTAATAGAATAATACATATAAGAACACTGGAATTTTACGTGGAACCCTACTCCCTAAGGAGCGGGATGAAACTATGGGAGAACGCCTCAAAGGGTTGATGTGTTTATTGACTTTCCAATCTGATACAGGAGGTATGGGGCTTCTTATATAGCCTCCACAGATCCTCCAAGTCCTATCACTGGTAGAAGTGGGACTAAACTAAGTGGGTGTGGTAATTGGACTCTGGAGGGATCCAATTACCCACCTACACGTGACGCATGCTCCAGCATAATCCAACACTCCCCCTTATGCTAGCGCATGCAATGCTCAGCTTGGAAAACAGAAAGAAATTTCAAGCGCATAATACAAGACACTACAGATAATATCAACTCAAAGGAAACACAACTTGTTGGAGTATTTAAGTTATGCATCACTTGAGGTGTAGATGCGTAAATGGATCATTCCATGATCCATTTGCCACACCCAAGTCTTTAGTCCGACATCTACCAATTGTGAGATGTCGAGACTCGGTGAGGGCTATATAAGAAGCTCCAAACCTCTTGTATCAGATGAGAAAAAGTTCAATAGACTATCAGCATTTGAGGCGTTCTCCTGTGGTTTCGTCCCGCTCCTTAGGGAGTAGGGTTCCATGTTAAAATCGTGTATTCTCTATTCTTTATCATTTATTTCTGATATGTTTCCGCATGTTTAGTTTTTAACACGGTATCAAAGCGGGTTCGATTCTCGAGGTTTCCATGTTCTTTATTTCTTCGAGATTTGATGTAATGTTGTTATTCCTTAAGATCAAAAATGGTAAAGGTTCAAGTTCTGCCATTTATTGTCATGGATTTTGAAACGCTAATTTCTTGAGTTCTATTCGTCGCCATCCTTCAGATCCATCGGTCCGCACTGCTCCCTTGAATACAAGGGTTCCCAACCAGGAATCCTAAATAGGGGAGAAAGGGCCCTGTGGGCCGAAGAGTTATAAAAAAATTATTTGTTGATCCCATGCCCAAGTTGGGTCGTATGTTTTGAGAGAGAAAAAAAGGCGGGCTTCGACTACTGTAAAAGCCCAAGGGGGCCGGGTTGTTTAAAAAAAAGGGGAGGGGATGAAGAGAGAGGAAGAGAGAGCCGATTGTTTAAAAAAAGAAGAGAGAGGGGGGGCTGAATGTATGGACCAAGTAGGCCACTTTTCCTTCTTCAAAAATAAAGAGGATGTGCGTACAAAAAAACCCGGATGCGTATTTTAAAAAAAATGAGATGAAAAGCCGTAAAAAATCATGTGAAACGGGAACAAAAAAGGAAGAAGAGACTGCTATAAATATATATAGTCGCGAAAAAAATCATTTGTGATGTTCATGTTTTCTCCCCATTTTATTGTCTTCTCCCAACTTTGTCGATGTCACTATTTTCCAACAAGTATGGGAGAAAGGGAAAGTATCGTCTTGTAACATCCGGATTCAATTAAACCTAAACCCAACCCGATTTGGGTTCGATTAACCCAATAAAGTTGTTGGTCAATATTAAATAGCTTAAATCGATCAATTGATCATGAATCAAAAGTTGTTCAGGCAAAATCAATCAAAAATCAATCGTCATCGTAGTACGTGTCGTGGAAAAGCCTCAACGTGAATTTGGAAACCGTGGAACAAATCGAGACTCCCATAAAATCTGATTCAACGAACTAAGACCAACAGAATCAATCGTTCGTCAATCAGAGATTATTTCATACTTTTAAATCGCAAAATTTAACCATAAACCAAAACCATATCTCGAAACGTCTGGGGACCTAAACCTGATCGAAAGTATATCAATATTATAAGTATTTTATTCGTTGCTCTGAGACAATCAAATCAGCATATTGCGCGTCGAAATCCGACGCTCAAGGTGTAAATATGGTCAATTTTAACACCTTAAGTAATAAAAGAAAATGGTTAAAAAATATAGGGATTTTTACCCGGCAGACCCTGTAATCTTTTGCAATTACCGCTACGACCTTTGAAACATCATAATTCCTCCCTGAACCCTGTAAACTTGCTAACTCTTACCCTATAAACCCTGTGGTTAACCGCCATCCATATACCCGTTAAAACTAAGCTGATTCCGTTACATTCTTTTATATTATACCTATTTTATTTATCGAATTTACATCTATTGCCACTCCCTCTCAACCTCTTCCTTTTCCCAACCACCCAACACCCACCACCTCCACCGCCCTCACCCTCCTCCTGCATGACTTCCGTCCTCCACCTCCTCGTTCCCAACCTCCGGCCTCGCAGTTCACCTCCAGGTCCTCCGTCACGATCTCCACCTCGGCAGCGCAACACCCGGTCGGTGGCGCGCTCGGAACCCCCAACCACTGCTACTCCCTTCAAATTGCGTCTCCAGGTGGCGCTCGGAGCCCCCAGCCACTGTTGCTCCCTCCAGATTACGTCTCCAGGCGGCACGTTCGAAGGCCCCCTACCCGGTCGAACACCCCCTCCCCGGCCCCCACACCCTCGCAAGAGCTGCCCGCCGCAAGCACACCCTTCCCCCCTCCTCCCGGTCCCTGTCTCCCCCCCTCCCCCCCCCCCACTCGCAGGAGCCCCTGCTCGAAGCACCCCCGCCCGCTACCCCGCTGAAGGTCCCCACCCGAAGCCCCGCAGTTCCCCACCGCCCCCACAAGAGCCACCCCCGCAGGAGCCCCCTCCCCCCCAGTCCCCGCAGGAGCCCCCCCCCCCCCCCGCAGGAGCCCCCGCCCGCCGCCCTGAAGGCCCCTGCTCGAAGAACCCCCGCCCGCTGCCCACCTGAAGGCCCCCACTCGAAGACCCATGTTCCCCGCCGCCCGCTGCCCCCCTGAAGGCCCCCACTCGAAGCCCCCCAGTTCCCCGCCTCCCACACAAGAGCCCCCACCCCCCAGTCCCCGCCGCCCCCGCAAGAGCACCCTGTCGACGTCGTTGTTTTGTACGGTTCTGCCGTCAATGGATTGGAGAAGGGAAGATGAAGAAGAGGATAGAAGAAAGAACCAGTAGAGAGGAAGAACTCCAACCGTTAGATTTTATATGGTTTGATTAACTCGATTTTAACCCACCCAAGTTAGCTCAAGATGTATAAATTTAACGGCCTGGTTCGTGGGGTAAAACGGAGCAAGTTTACAGGGTTCAGGGAGGAATTATGATGTTTCAAAGGTCGTAGCGGTAATTGCAAAAGATTACAGGCTCTGCCGGGTAAAAATCCCAAAAATATAATTATAAAAAAATTTAAAATTTCTTAATTAACAGACTGTTACAATTTTAATTTTTTTAAAAAGTATTATACATAATATACAATTATTATTATCATTATGTCATCAGCAGTTGACATCAGCAGGTTGATGTCACTGCTGATGTCATGTTGATGATGTCAAAAAAATATGGAGGAAGGTTCCAGGAACCTTCCCCATTTCATCTCTCTCTTTCTCTTTATATTATAACCGAGAGGAGGGCCATATCTCTTCTTATTTACCTAAAATTTTCTCTAAATTCTCCCTCTTCTCTCAGATGAAGGACCCCTCCTCCTTCCTTTTCTTTTCTCTTGCAACCTACTACTGCTCCAGGTTCTATCAAGCAGGAGCTGCTCCAAAACATCAACTGTAGCAAGTAAAGAGATTTCCATTTGGAAATCTATCTCTAGGTACATTCCCTTTCCCTATCTTTTTGCTGCCATGCATGAGATTTACACAATCAAATTCATGTTTGATAAGGATTCTGGTACTGGCATTCATGAAATGAAACACAAGTCTCCTGAAAATTCAGATTGAATTTAAAATCTGTTCTAAAATTTTAAGTTATGTTCTAAAGTTTAAAATTGTGTTCATCTGTTCTAGAAATTTAAAGTTCGGTTCAAAAAAATTGTAGAGTTGGTTCTGAATTCTGGAAAAATATTATTTAACATTTAATGTAAATTGTTGAGAGATTTGTTTGAGGTTGAGTATGTTGTAAAGGGATTTTTAAGTTCAACAACTATGTAATATCTCCTATTGGTTCAACATAGCGTGAGAGCTAATCTTAAATAATACCAAATTTCCTTTTTAAAATGTATACATTATTGCATTGCATCAGATAAGCTAACAGTCAATCGAGACCCATTATTGAGTTAAGGACAAAAGATGCTATCACCAAAATATTCAGGATCACACTTCCTGCTCTAAAAAGACCTATTAATCGTCTCGTATATCAAATAGTGACCTGGCTGAGCTCTAAACTGACTACCAAATTCCATATTTCTAATTGAGTTGGATTTTTTTTAGTAGCAAATAAAGAATGATATTACATTACAATTCTAAGAGTATGCTTATATATATTTCAGTCCAGATTGACATTTCTTATTTTGGACTGTATTTCCACTGATTTCCAGTACAACATTCTCTGCAAACACGACAAAATCAAACCTCACAAGGTTCCTTAGAAGTCTTCATGCAAGATATGTAGAAGATTATAATATATATATATATAGACATAGAGGGCTTATCCAGAGAGCCCCTTGCCCATTTGAGTTGTGGTGAGCACCAAACGTGGGCTCGCCACGTGTATTTCCATTGAAAGGTTGCCTATTTTGAAGGAACACGGTTTTGGAAGGATATTAATATGTTTGAACCTTTTATATTTCTAATTATACCGAGTCCTTAAAAAAAGAAAAAAAGGAAGACGATTTTGGAAAGATAAATTCAAATCATTAATATCATTAATTTCGTGCCGAAGAAATAGTCATCGTACATTTAATCGGTAATGTACATATTGTACTCAAGTAATTACATGTTGCAAGATCAGTAATAATGAAACAGTTGTCAGTAATTTACATCTGTAATATTAGATTCTACAGGGATCAGTAATTCATTCATGTTACTCAAGTAATACATATTCATTCTCAAGTAATTATTGTTGTGAGATTAGTAATGTACATATTGTACTCAAGTAATTATGTGTTGCGAGATCAGTAATACTGAAACAATTGTCAGTAATTTACATATGTAATATTGCATTGTACATAAATCAGTAATTCATTCATGTTTAATTTCTCACTAATTATTGTTGTGAGATCTGTAATTAAATATGTAAATTACTAATGTCCATACAATAAGTACTGATTACAAATGTCCATTTTACTGAACTCATTTTGATTGTTACTAATGTTATAGTTACTAAATACTTTGAGTGTTACTGATACACCTCTTATTTACTTATATAATCTTTTTAATTACTTATAATGCATATGAAAATTACTGATCATTTGTTATGCTTTTACTAATTTCACAACAACTACTTACTTGTCCAGTGTATATATATTACTGAATTTTGAACCATATAATAAAATGAATGTAAATTATTGATCGTTGATTGGGTATTACTAATCTCGCAACAACCATTTATTGGACTATTGTATATATATTATTGATTCCATTTGTTTGTTTGTTGTTACTTGATTTTATATCATTCTTATTGAATCTGATTTGAAGACAGCATTCTAAATATAATTGATTCAGTAAGAATGATAGAAAGACAAGTAACACTTAACAAAATACCTGTAATAAAGGCAAATGGCATCAGTAACTTGGTATAAATAAAAATACATGTATGAAAAATAACTTCCACGTTTATCTCAGTAACTTTCACGTTTGACTCAGTAAAAATACACATACGTCTCATGATCCAAATCCAATTGCAGGTCATTCATCGTCGTTCCTTCAGATATGATGCTCTCACGATCCAAGTCCAACCAAGAATCGTCGTTCATCATTGTTTTTGAGATATCACGATCTAATCCGCAAAATCATTCTTCTCGTTCGAAACTGAAATCGAAAATTAAAAAACAAACGATCAGATTCTACCAATAACGTGCAATAAACATCTAATCTTCAAATATAATACCTTGCATTCAACAAAATCGATCGCCTCAGTTTTCAAGATCATGATATCCCATCTTGTCAAAATCGATCAAAAATCGTCAGAGCAATCTCATCTCGTTGCAATACACGTTTTCATAAGCGTATACTAATTTAAGAATTGCTTAACATTTCCATTTTAGAATTATTTCCATTCTAATTACGATTCCTATTTTTTAGCGATTGAGAGATTCAAATCATACGGTTGAAATTAGAGGCTCATCTAAACTTAAATGGGCTTAGAGCTCGTTGGATAAATTCCATATAGACATATATATATATACAATAATTTGTTTAAGTTGATTCTTTTTCTTAGATTGGTGCAAAGGAGTACTTAATAAATTGGCCATGGCTATATCAAATTTCAAAATTTAAAAAGCTATTACATAATAATTTTCCTAATTGGTTAATTAATGTTCTGTTTATATTTTACTTTTGGAGGAGTAATAATTAATTGAACCCTGAAGAAGTGTGAATACAGAGCCATGTTGCGAAGTTAGAGTTATTTTATGAAGAGTAACCTTATTGTATAATGCTATAAAAACAAATGAGGGAAGTGAGGACATGCTTCATGGGTAAGGATATGAATTAAATGAACATGAAAAGGAAGGGACAAATGTTGATCAACCACTACTGATGCATCAGATGTGCATCAATTCATCCTCATCAATTAATTCATTATCATGATCTAGCAATTATATACCTTTAAAATAACCAAAGACCTAGATTGTTCATCCTACCATAAAGTGATATCAATAAGATCGTTGACCAAGAGATCTGGATATGTAAGATTAACCACGTGAAGAGTTGAGAAAGAAATGAGTAGATAAACAAGGGGTGATGATCGAGAATCATGTAAGGAAGCACAAAATAGTGATGACTTATAATTAATTGTGTCGGTCATGATGAACCTTACACCTGACTGTGCGATGGCGCAGTGACCCTCAACGGGGCGGAGGAATAGGAAGCCCAGTTAGGGCAGCGACCGCCAAGTGCGCAGGTCTAGGATCACAGTCTTTTCTACGATTTTTAGGCAAGCTCACAGTGTTTTTACGTCTCGTTGGGATCCCAACTTTTGACCAATTCTGTTGACCCTTTGGTTTAGGATACCCATGGGGGGATCCTCGATTTTAATTTTTGTACGAGCTCGTTAGCCTGTACTAGTCGGGCTGATTTCTAGAGTGTCTTTTCTAGAGAGTCTCTCACCTGTCCCTGGGACGTAGTTTTTGAGTAGACATATCCCTCTAATGGACTGCACTTCCATTTAGAGGGCGAGATGGAAGAGTCTCTTAGGAGACTTCTTTACCACTTAATTTTTGGTTACTTTCCGCCAACATGCTTGACGATGCTACATCCGAATCATATATGTCTACATCAGAATCATCTAGGGTTACATTTGGAGGAGTTACAGTTAAACTCGGAATGAAGCATAATGAATCTTGTCTAAGAGTTGAAGTCAACTATAAGTTGTGTTGACTAGAGTTGATTATAATTAAGTTAGTGGACGTGTTGGGAACTTAGTTAGGATAAATTACACAACACTGCATGCCTACGGAGGCACCCCAAACCTAAAACATTATTCACGCATTAGAGTCATAGTGTGAGATCAAAGACCAAGCACAGACTATCCACTAAACTTGAAAAGATAAATAGAATTGAGAACCATATTAGAATTTTATCTTTTCCGCCATCAATAAACTAAGAGTTAAATAAAGCATCACCTCACCAACTTCTTATCAAGACCCATAAACTGATCGCAATGATAAGAAAACAACATCTACATATAGGCCATAAATTAATATATAAATTATATATAAGAAAGACTAAGGGGCAAATGGAGAAATTATACTTATGAGACATTAAACTACTATAAAAGAATATGATATAAAAAAAGGGTAGTGGTTCAATTTGGGTTCTTTAAAGTAGCTTGAAAATCTTTTTCATAGCAAGTAGTTGTAATTTTTCAAGTAGTTGTAGATTTTTAAATGGTTATACCCTACTACTTGTTCCTTTTGTAACCACTTTAAATACATATTTATGTTAATGAATTTTTGGGAAATACCAACCCTCGTTGACGTCTCTTATACCTTTCATGTGTGGCAGGCAAGCAGCCTGGATCTTAGTAGATGGTGGATGATTCCTAGCACCCAGGTACATACCAAACGGAACAGTTACTTTTGTTGTAGTTTTGTTCAGTTCATAATGTAAATGTTTTCTTTCACTTCTGTAAATATTTTAGGATATATGGATACACTATCAGTCTCTTTTGTAGATGTTGTATAAAAATATGAAAATTAATGAAATGCAA